>SJYQ01002565.1:945164-961998 GCA_006410935.1 Redunca redunca | reverse complement strand
GAGGGAGAGGGTGGGATGAGATGGGAGAATGGCATTGAAACATGTATACTATCATGTAAGAAACGAATCGCCAGTCAATGTCCAATGCAGGATGCAGGATGCTTGGGACTGGTGCAAGGAGAGGACCCAGAGGGATGGTATGGGGTGGGAGATGGGAGGGGATTCGTGTTTGGGAACGCATGTACACTCGTGGTGAATTAATGTCAATGTTTGGCAAAACCAATACAGTAATGTAAAGTAAAAATAAAAATTATAAAAAAAAGAAGATCTTCTGAGTAATGGTAGTAGAAATTATATAATTCATAGATAAATCCATTAAATTAAAAAGAAATCAGTTAACCATTTTCACTGTTCATTTTCCTATGGTGTTTATTTTCAAAATTAATTTGATTCACTCAAGTGCACATTCAGTATGACTTTTTGGGGAATTAGTGCCACACATTTTTGTTTCTGACAGTGTAAGTCCTAGGAAACAACAGCATTGAAACTATATCAAGTGCCGTTCAGAAAGAAATGTCTTGGGAAAGTGTTTTCTGGGAAGAACAGAATTCTAAGAACACTGCAAATTTTCCTGTGAATTTAGAGGAACATGAAAATATATTTCAGGCTTACAACAAAGCCATTAATACAGCATTTGGAAACAAAACACAGGCTCAGCAACATTTGTACATCAGGCAGTAGGCAGGACTACCTTAGAGATTCTTTCTGAGATGAGTCTTAAGAGTGAGTTCTGCTAAAGGGCCATTTATTTTCCACACTTCTCAGGAGAATTATCTGTAAAGGACATAGTAAGTTCTCATAATTTATTTGTAAAACCCCTAAAATAGAATTGGCAGAGACTGAATTTCTAAATGAGAAAGGATAGTTCCAAAAGACTGTATTTCAATGTAACTGTATTAGAAAGCATCTCCTCAGGTTTCACTCTTCTTGATCATAATATATGTTGCTTCCAAAGAAAGGCATTTATAAGACTGTTACTTTAGAAAAGTGTAGGAGGTTCTGAAAAACCATAGTTAGCTTCTATGCATTAAAAGTAACATCTTATGTTATCTTTATTTGTTTTTAGACATGAGAAACTAGTTAAAACATCTAAGATCTCCACATATAATTCTCACATATCTATATGAAATTGATATTCAGGCTACTTCTATGAGGTTATTATTGCATGTTAATAACCTATTATCCTCTATGAAATTATATAAAGCTACCTGAGACTAACATTAAGTGTGCTTTCATTTGTTGTACCCTGACTTATTCTATCTTTCCAGCTTTCTTCCTAGTAACTTTGGACCATACTTTGCTGGAATTAATACAACTACTAAATTAAGCCTCTACTTCTTTGGTATTATAGGGCTTCCTTCCTTTGAGATTTACATTTTCAGCTTTTAAAAGAGAAAACAAGTATTTTACTGCTTTTTACCTCAACATGTTGTAAATCTCACAGCAAATGTTTTAGAACTGATTTTATTAACTCTCTCATAATTTAAATATTTAAACACAGCAAGTTTATTATAAATACTGATGGTAGGATGTTTTGTATAATAAAGAGTTTTACTGGGTTTTGTCTCTGGTTGTTGCAGGGTTGGGGGGAATTTCTATACGCTTAGTACTTTCAGAGCAGTGTTTTTGTTATTCATTCATCTCTTAGAGCACACCTGAATTTATGCTAATAAGGTGACTCAGAGTAGGACTGGTCACTAGAAAGACCTATCATGTAATTAGAAGTTTGAGATTTTGAGCCAGTCCAAACTCCAGGGGTTAAAGACTTAATTTTATCATATAGTCAAAGATTTAATCAATCAGGTCTATGTAATGGAATATCAATTACCTTGATATTGAGGTGATTGCACATTGAGGCTCAGAGGAGCTTCCTGGTTGATGAGTACATTGATGTCACAGGAGGATGACTTGTCCTGACTTCACAGAGAAGGGTATGAAAGCTCTGTGTTCTTGTCCCTCCCAGATCTTCCTTTATATGCCTTTTCATTTGATTTCTCCTGGTTTGTATCTGTATAATAAAAATGTACTCATGAGTTTTGCACCTTCCAGAGTTCTGAGAACTGCACTACAAATTATTGAATCCAATAGAGACTCTAGGGAACCCTTAGAATTTGTAGCCTGTGTTCAGAAGTGTTGTTGGGTCTGCACTTGTGTCTGATGTCTAAAGTTAAGGCGGTCTTGTTGGGTAACATGCCCTTGAACTTGCAGTGTCCACATTATCTACCATTGGTTAGTGCCAAAACTGATTTGCATTATACCAGTCAGTGTTGAAATGAGTGTAATGCACAGGGACTGTTAAACAAATACATAAAATTCTGGTGAAGAGGGGTTTATTTTATTTCACAGAGACATATTTTAATTGTGCTGAAAGGATAAATTATAGTGAAGGATAGGAAATAATAACAAAAGAATTTTTTTTTTAATGCTAAGGAGCCATTTTCCAGGCAGTACTCAAATGAGAATCATGAAAGAATTTAGATTTCTCCCTGAGTGATGCAAAAGATATTCAGAGGCAGACTTTTCATCAAGATGGAGGAATAATTGGATACTCATATGCAAATAAATGGATCATCTCCATAGCAATGCAAAAAATAGCTCAAAATTGACCTTGCACCTACATGAAAAATCTAAAACTTTGCAATTTATACAAGAAAACAAAGAACACTTGTAACCATGATTTAAATAAAAATTGACCTTGCACCTACATGAAAAATCTAAAACTTTGCAATTTATACAAGAAAACAAAGAACACTTGTAACCATGATTTAAATAATATTGAGATACAACCCCCAAAGTATACTTTGCACAAGAACAAATAAACTAGTTGATCTTTGTGAAAATTAAGTACTTCTGCACTTTTAAAGTTATTGATAAATAAGAGAATTAACAGACAGGTCACAGATGGAGAGAATATTTACAAATGAGATTGGTAAAGATCCTATATCCAGACTCTCTATGAAAACATCCTCAAAACTCAATCATAAAAAAAATACAACCCAATTAAAAAAGGGAAAATATATAAAGAGACACTTCACCAATGAAGATAGATATATAAAGTGACAAATGTGTACTTGAACAGTGCTCAGCATCTTTGTTTCATTAGAATAATGAAAATGGAAACTATAATTAAATACTACCACACTACTGAAATCAAAGAAAGTAGTGAAAAGACATGCTGAATAGTATAAGGAACAACTGGAAATTTCAGACATTGCTGGTGGGAATGCAAAGTAGTAGTCATTTTGGAAAATATTTTGACTGTTTCTTATAAAATTAAGAAATGTTTATCATCTAATTCAACAATCTGCATTAATGATTACTGAAGTGAAATGAAACATCACATGAGCTCAAAAACCTGTGTTCAAATATTTCTAGTGGATTTATTTATAATCACCAAAGCTAAAAACAACCCAAATATTCTTCAACTGGCAAGTAAATAAACTGTGGTATTTACAAACAATGGAATTGAAAATTGCAATGAAAACTGAAAAGGAACGAACAAGTGTTTCACACACTATCAAAAAGGATAAATTACAGATACAGCATTCTAAGTAAAAGAAGTCTGTTTCAGAAAGATACATATTCTGGGATTCCATTTATTGTTTAGTTTTAATACTAAGACTTGACATTTTGAGAACAGTGTTATGTTCACTACTAACAGGAAGAGTCAGAGATTTCCCATCTACTTCCTGCTCCTACTTCTGCATAGCCTCCCCCACTACTCACAACACCCATAAGAGTGGTACATTTGTTACAATGGATGAACCTATATTGACACATCATTGATAACCCTAAGTCTGTAGCTTACATTATGGTTCACTTTCGGTGTTCAATAGAATCAACATTCTATTGATTTTGAAAAATGAATATCTTGTGGTATCATATAGAGTAGCAGTCTGCAACCTTTACGGACCTAGGGACTAGCTTTGTGGAAGACAGTTTTTCCATGGACCAGAGTGAGGGGTGATTTCAGGTGATACAAGTATGTTACATTTATTGTGTATTTTATTTCTATTATTATTACATCAGCTCCATCTCAGGTCATCAGGCTTTAGAGCCCAGAGGTTGGGGCTCTAAAGTCCTCCCTGACATGGAGTACTTTGACTTCCTTAAGAATGATCTGTGCTCTGCCTATTTCTCTCTCCACCTCCACTATGATTCCTTTTATGTGATGTTCTGGAAAAGACAAATGGAAGTTTATACATATTAAGTAGAGTTTTGGAGACATGATTTTATAAAGTAGTATCAAAATTATAATCATAAAAACAAAAATCATAATCATAATAATACCACCTTGATTTGTGTAATATATATTATTAAAAATTCTTTTATTTTTGTGATCACATTTGCTCTTCATGCCTCTAGAAATTTGTGTATATATCTGAATCATTTTTGCTTTAACAGAACTCTACTATAAGTCAACAAGTTGCTTCCACTGCTTTATTTCCATAATTTAACTCTGCAATCTATCACCTAGCAGACTTTCATGTCATTAACAATGATTTTTAGAACTACCAGAAATAAAGATAGAACTGATATCATCACTATGTCCTATTTTCCCATTGCATGACAACTAAAAGTACCTAAATGTTGAGAACAAAAGTTATATTTTCACTTGAGTAAAACATAAAATGTCACACACACAAAGCACCTAATTTAGGCAACATTAAATTAATACTTGCTGCCCTAAGCAAGTATAAAAATTTGGGAAATAATGCTATAACAAAGGCTAGGTAGAAACTAAAGAATCTTTTATAAGTCCATATATATGAGCTAACCTCTGAGTGACCTACTCCCTGAAGCCATATGCATTGTAATATATTTTTACAGTGTCAGATTTTCAATATCATATAGGTTATTAGAATTTGTGTCAGCAAAAATCCAAACATTTGAGAACATACTAAAGAAAATAATTTGAGAAGAGAGTAAAGTGAGTTTTTTATCATGTATAGTTGTAACCAGTTCAGTTTTTAGCTATTCTCAGCTATATGGCTTATAAGATTTTAGCCTTGCCTCTGATTCTTTTAAACTTGTCCATACTTTAGAAATATAGTTGTCACATAGAAAAAAAAATTAGATGGAATATATATGCATATGGCTTACATTTCTTCAAATAGATTTCACAAATGGCTTTCTAGCAAAAGCTAGAAAAGTGCATGAATATTTACATATACATGAATACAAATAACACTGGTACATTTCTATTGCATATGTTTGCATTGATTTTTCCCATAAGCATCTATAAGATTTCCATAATGGTGTTGTTTTAAAGATAATAGGAAGCAAACACTTACTAGCAATGCAATTAAATCACCAATCACGATGATACATGAACATACCATTTGACAACACAACATTGTTACCAGGGAACTACTCCAACATCTGCAGCTCTGAAGTTAGTCATGACTCCAGCAAGAGCATCCTCCTAATGTGCTGCATGAGAGAGACACTAATTAGTTATTAAGTGCCCTGATATCATACAGGGCTGGTGCTTCTGTTTCACATCAACCGTGGTAGTGCACAGCAGCAGTGGCAGTAACACAGCAGCCGCACCAAACATGGAACGTGATGGGAGACGCATGGACCAAAACTCTGAGAGGACTGCTGTTTGGAACTGATATAGTGTTTAATAAATGGGAATCAGTCCTCATTTTACTGATGGATAGGCTGTACTAGCAACTTGCTAGAGCTGTTTTTCTCGTTTGCACTGAAGGGAGGCAGATTTCCCTTCAACGGGAAGGTGTGAGCTTTTTTTGCTTTACAATACTGTAAGATATGAGCTTTTGATACTCCTTGAGTCATGGTGGGATAGGATATGCTAAGATCAGTACTTTCCAGCAGCTTAATCTTCACAATAAATGGCATAATCGAGTATTACCGACGTTTCCTTCAATCATGACACACAATAACCACCCTCGAGAATACTTAAATAGGTGAATCACACAATCATAATGATAGTATGCTTCCTGAAAAATACTGTCACTCACTCCTTCTATAAGATTTCAGTTCAGTTCAGGTCAGTCGCTCAGTCCTGTCCAACTCTTTGCAACCCCATGGACTGGAGAACGCCAGGCTTCCCTGTTCTTCACAAACTCCCGGAACTTGCTCAGATTCATGTCCATCAAGTCGGTGATGCCATCCAACCATCTCATCCTCTGTTGCCCCTTCTCCTGCCTTTAATCTTTCCCAGCATCAGGGTCTTTTCAAATGAGTCAGTTATTCACATCAGGTGGCCAAAGTATTGGAGCTTCAGCTTCAGCATCAGACCTTCCAATGAATATTCAGGACTGATTTCCTTTAGGATGGACTGGTTTGATTACCTTGCAGTCCGTGGAACTCTCAAGAGTCTTCTCCAACATCACAGTTCAAAGGCATCAGTTCTTTGGCGCTCAGCTTTCTTTATAGTTCAACTCTCACATCCATACATGACTACTAGAAAAATCATACCTTGGACTATGGACAGATTGTTGCTGGCAAAGTAATCTCTCTGCTTTGTAACATGCTGTCTAGGTTGGTCATAGCTTTTCTTCCAAGGAGCAAGCGTCTTTTAATTTCATAGCTGCAGTCAGCATCTACAGTGAGTTTGGAGCCCAAGAAAATAAAGTCCGTCACTGTTTACATTGTTTCCTCATCTATTTCCCATAGAGTGATGGGACCGAATGCCATGATATTAGTTTTCTGAATGTTGTTTTAAGCCAGCTTTTTCATTCTACTCCTTCACTTTCATAAAGAGTCTCCTTAGTTCCTCTTCAACTTCTGCCATAAATGTCATGTCATCTGCATATATGAGGTTTTTGAGATTTTTCCTGGCAATTTTGATGCCAGCTAGTGCTTTATCCAGCCCGGCATTTTGCATGAGGCATCCTCCATATAAGTTAAAAAAGCATGGTGACAATATACAGCCTTGACATACTCCTTTCCCAGTTTGGAGCCAGTCTGTTTCATGTCTGGTTCTAACTCTTGCTTCTTGACCTGCATACAGATTTCTCAAGAGGCAGATAAGGTGGTCTGATATTCCCATCTCTTTCATAATTTTCCACGGTTTGTTGTGATCCACACAGTCAGAGGCTTTGGCATCATCATTAAAGCAAAAGTAGATGTTTTTCTGGAACTCTCTTGCTTTTTCTATGATCCAGTGGATGTTGGCAATTTGATCTCTGGTTCCTCTTCCTTTTCTAAAGCCAGCTTGAACATCTGGAAGTTCACAGTTCACATACTGTTAAAGCCTTGCTTGGAGATTTTTGAGCATTACTTTGCTAGTGTGTGACGTGAGTACAACTGTGCAGTAGTTTGAACGTTCTTTGGCTTTGCCTTTCTTTGAGATTGGAATGAAAACTGACCTTTTCCAATTCTGTGGCCACTGCTGAATTTTCAAAATTTGCTGGCATATTGAGTGTAGCACTTTCACAGCGTCATCTTTTAGGATTTGAAATAGCTCAGCTGAAATTCTATCACCTACACTAGCTTTGTGCATAGCATGATGCTTCTTAAGGCCCATTTGACTTCACATTCCAGGTGTCTGGCTTGTGAGTGAGCACACCATTATGGTTACCTGGGTCGTTAATATCTTTTTTTCTTTTAATAATTCTTCTGTGTTTACTTGCCACCTCTTCTTAATATCTTTTGCTTCTGTTACATCCATACCACAGGACTATACGCCTATTATTAGGTCTATATGCCTATTGTTAGACATTTGGAAAATCAGAAGAGTTCACAAATGAAAATAAAAATTTTCAATAAGAGCCAGCCAAAGAAACACAACGTTAGAATCTTGGTAAGCATATCTTGTTTTCCTTTTTTTTAGCCTTCAGAAATATGTAAGCTTTATTGAGGGCTTTCAGTATGTCAGCCACTCTTCTAAGCATTTAATATATATTATCTTACTTAGAACTGGACATGGAACCACAGACTGGTTCCAAATAGAAAAAGGAGTACGTCAAGCCTGGATATTGTCACCTGCTTATTTAACTTCTATGCAGAATACATCACGAGAAACTCTGGGCTGGAAGAAACACAAGCTGGAATCAAGATTGCCTGGAGAAATATCAATAACCTCAGATATGCAGATGACACCACCCTTATGGCAGAAAGTGAAGAGGAGCTAAAAAGCCTCTTGATGAAAGTGAAAGAGGAGAGTGAAAAAGTTGGCTTAAAGTTCAACATTCAGAAAACGAAGATCATGGCATCTGGTCCCATCACTTCATGGGAAATAGATGGGGAAACAGTAGAAATAGTGTCAGACTTTATGTTTTGGGGCTCCAAAATCACTGCAGATGGTGACTGCAGCCATGAAATTAAAAGACGCTTACTCCTTGGAAGAAAAGTTATGACCAACCTAAATAGTATATTCAAAAGCAGAGACATTACTTGGCTGACTACCATCTGTCTAGTCAAGGCTATGGTATTTCCAGTGGTCCTGTATGGATGTGAGAGTTGGACTGTGAAGAAGGCTGAGACCTGAAGAACTGATGCTTATGAACTGTGGTGTTGGAGAAGACTCTTGAGAGTCCCCTGGACTGCAAGGAGATCCAACCAGTCCATTCTGAAGGAGATCAACCCTAGGATTTCTTTGGAAGGAATGATGCTAAAGCTGAAGCTCCAGTACTTTGGCCACCTCATGTGAAGAGTTGATTCATTGGAAAAGACTCTGATGCTTGGAGGGATTGGGGGCAGGAGGAGAAGAGGATGACCGAGGATGAGATGGCTGGATGGCATCACGGACTCGATGGACGTGAGTCTGAGTGAACTTTGGGAGTTGGTGATGGACAGGGAGGCCTGGCATGCTGGAATTCATGGGGTCGCAAAGAGTTGGACATGACTGAGCGTCTGAACTGAACTGAACTGACTTAGATCTCACAACAACTCAATAAAATAGGTACTATTATTATTTTATTTGTATTATTTTATTATTACTATTTTGCATATCAGTGAACTAGAGCACATAGAAACTTGGACATTTTCCATGAACACATGAAACTTGGCTAGAACATGGATATGAAATCCCACAAGGAGATCTTGCAAATATATTTGGTTGGCCAAAAAGTTCGTTTGAGTTATTCTGTAAGATGTTACTGAATTGGTGAACCCTATATGCCTACCTGTGCGGGTTCCAGTCCATCTAGTCATAAAGAGTCTGATACGACTTAGTGACTCAACAACAGCAATAGCAACAACTGAGATAACCACTTCCCCCTCACCCCAAGTAATGCCAAGGCCAACATGACAAGAACCTAATCTTTCCCCGAGTTCTTCTATTCAAGTGTTCCCACAACTCCTGCGGCTGCTTAAAGTGGTCCATTGAGTCAGGTCTCCTTGAGGCTTGCTGCTTTACTTCCTAGATGAGAGCAAGAACTCAGGCTTGTTTCCTGCCTCTGCTGGACAGCTCTACACTTTTGGTTTCTTTCAGCAATATTCGTGGTTACCCTTTAAGTAAACCTATGGTTTTGTGTCTGTGTATTCTGAGATCAGCCACAACATTCCAATGGCTAGAGTAATTGCTAGGAAGACTGAGGAAATCAGAGCCACCTGATAGCTCTGTATAAACCCTCCCCTGTGAGTCTGTATGTGATGCAGCAGTCTCTCAGGAAGTGAGAGAAGATAATCATTTTTAGTCTCATCTTTCTTTCTTCTAAAATTGGATTGCACTTGGAGACTGTCACTGTCTTTTCCAGAAGTTCTCCAATCTGGGTTGCCTGAGGCCCTCAGACATTTTTAATACCTTTGAACATCAAAAAGGAAGAGATCAGGATCCTGCCCTGCCCCTTTCTTTGAAAAGATCCTTAGGCTTTAAGAAAACAGTGATGGAAAATAATGCATGGGGCCTCTAATTTTAACTATCCAATAGAGCTTAATAAAAAATATCATTTTGTCAGTGACGTCTTCTAGGCAGCCTTTAAGGTCATTGTGAGCACTTCTTAATAGCATTCCATGTGGTCTCCATGTTGCCCAAATCACTCGCATTATTTTGCTTCTGAGTTTGTTTACATTTTCTTTTAGCATATGTCTAGAGGCAGTCTTCTTCTGAGGCAACCACAGCTCTTGCTGCATAAGCAGTAGGCTTCATGAATGCAGAACTACCTGCAAATAAAATCTGATTAACAGCCCATATCCAGGATACATAAAGAACTCATAAACTCAGCAACAACACAAAGTCCAATAGGCAAAGATTTGAATGGACATTTCATCAAAAAGATATATGGATGTCAAGTAAGTACATCCAAAGGAGCTGGATATTGTCATTAAGGAAATACAGATTAAAACTACAATGAGATCTATATCTTTTTAGAATAGCTAAAATTAAAAAGGCTGAGATTGTTGGTATGAATTTGTACCATATAGATTTTTCATACATCACTTATGGGAACACATAAAAGGCTTTAAAAAAACAGTTTGAAAATTTCTTTAAAAGTTAAGCATCCATCAACTATAGGTCCCAGTAATTCCATTACTATGTATTTACATAAGAGAAATGAAAGCATATATCCTTTCCTGCCTCCTCAGTTATCCCCCTGAATACTCTCATGGACCAATAAGGAATACCCTACCCTTTCCCAGTGTGGTAGGGAATGAATCTTCTATTTGTGCTAAGTCGGTCTGAATTAGCCTATCACTAAAGAACGTTCACCTGCAATGCAGGAACCTGGGTTCAATTCCTGTGTTGGGAAGATCCCCTGAAGGAGGACATGTCAATCCACTTCAGTATTCTTGCCTGGAGAATCCCATGAATAGAGAAACCTGGTGGGCTACAATCCATGGGGTCACAAAAAGTCTGACACAACTGAGCAACTAACAGCCACAAGGAAAGATTAAGTCACTTTAGTTAAAATAACTTTTTAAAAGTAAAATTTTTGAAGCATAACATGTAGAGATAGGAGTGTGCAAACAAATTCAGAAATAAAATATATCCTGCACCTGAAAGAATTATCATCATGTTCCTTGTCTCCTTACCTACCAAGATAACCACTGTCTTAATTTTTAAAATCATACATTAGTTTGTCTGTTTTTTAATTTTTTTTAGCTCAGGGCAATATATGATTAAGAGAAATCGCAACAGGTTCAAGGCAACTATCTAGAGAGACAGACACAAAGGCAGGAAGTTAGGAGAATAGATTTGACCTGAGAATTATGGCTAGGGAAGCATGGTAAGGTTGTTACCAGAACTTGAAATGGATTGGAATCATAAAAAAAGAAAAATACATACAAAATATTTGAGAGAACTGACCTGCCAAACAAAACACAAGTCTGAACTAAAAAGTCTTGTTACTGCTCAAAGCTTAACCTTCATACAACAGGCCTCAAGTGAGTTGAGAAAGCTGCTCAGCAACCAACCAGCTCATTTTCCACACTGCTTATTTTAGATGAAGCCAAGGAAACAAATGTCTCAGACTGTAAAGAATCCACCTGCAAAGCAGGAGACCTAGGTTCAGTCCCTGGGTTGGGAAGATCTTCTGGAGAAGGGCATGCCAACCCACTGCAGTATTCTTGCCTGGAGAATCCCCATGGACAGAGGAGCCTGGCAGGCTGCAGTCCAGGGGGTTGCAAAGAGTCAAACATGACTGAGCGACTAAGCACAGTACAGCACAAAAAAACTAAATAATATCCTTGCAATGAAACCAGAGTATTTAGAAGAGTGGGCAAGTGAGCAATATCGGGTCTGCTTTATAGAACATTTCTCACTTTCAGAGTAAGGAATCCTTACATTTTCTGTTCAGTGGGACATTGGAAATACAGGTGCCTGTGACTACTTTGTGGTATTCATTCTTCCTTTTCCCACTTAAAAATGTTTATTGTTTGTCTTCTCCTTCAGTCAGTCAGTTCAGTCACCCAGTCGTGTCCGACTCTTTGTGACACCATGGACTGCAGCATGCCAGGTCTTGTCTTTGAATTACCACTTTTCAGTATCCACTATAGTATAATGGGAAAATAGCTTGTCTTTGAGTTCATCAGTCTCTAGACCTAGAGACTCTATTTCCAAACTGGTGTAGAGAACAATGCACAAGACCCAGAGATCCTGGACTTTGAACTCCGACTCTTGACTGGATCAACTTTTGATAAACTGGATTCTTTTGGGAAGGGCTGAATGTGTTGTTAAGTGTAGAAAGAAAGAAATGCTGGAATATTTAGTGGAGTCAGGGGAGTTTATTGTGACAGAGACAAATTTGCTAAACTTTCCATCTGACATCCACGTTTCTCTACTCTTTTTGAAGGGGTCATATATCAAAGCTTGGCTAATGGCAGGTGGTGGGGAAGACATGTGTCACTTCTAAACCAAAGCAAAGAAGAGTCTGATTAACTTTTTCATTGTTGAGGTGACTGAGCAAATTTTTTTTTCACATGGTACAGTTACATAATGATGGAATCATTATCAAACTGGGTTCCTGAGGAACTCTATAAAGTGCAAACTTTTATTTTGTTGAGACACTGAAATTTGGGAGTTAGGTGTCACCACAGTACTACTTAGCCTGAAGTGAAGTTGCTCAGTCGTGTCCAACTCTTTGCGACCCCATGGACTGTAGCCTACCAGGCTCCATCCATGAGAATCTCCAGGCAAGAATACTGGAGTGGGTTGCCATTTCCTTCTCCAGAGGATCTTCCCGACCCAGGGATCGAACCCGGGTCTCCTGCATTGCAGGCAGACGCTTTTACCGTCTGAGCCACCAGGGAAGCAGTACCGAATGTGTCCTCCATGGCAATGAGATTTCTGCCTGGCAATTTTTCAGAACTTCCCAAGAAAGCATTTTTTCCAAGATTTTTATAACCCAATCCTCTCCCTGCCCTTAGGGATGTCTGGATGAGATGAAAGTGAGTGTGGATTTATCATTGTTGTTAAGTCGCTAAGTCACGTCCGACTCTTTGCGACCCCACAGACTAAAGCACACCAGTCTTCCCTGTCTTTCACTATCTCCCAGAATTTGCTCAAACTCATGTCCATTGAATCAGTGATATCATCCAAACATCTCATCCTTTGTCATCCCCTTCTCCTGCCTTCAATATTTCCCAGCATCAGTGCCTTTTCCAATGAGTCAGCTCTTCACATCAGGTGGCCAAGAAAACAGAAGGGCATTGCCCTTATTCCCAAAGCTTACACATCCTGATAAACTGGCAATACTATATGATATAAATCAGAAGGAGGCATAAATACACTCATATCAAGGTGGCCAGAATGCCCCCTTTTTAGGGCAGAGAACCACCTGATCAAATTGTTCCTAGTGTCTTGAGATAAACTGGTTTGTCTTCCTGTACCATGTGACACAATACTTCAATTTTTTATTACAAATTGATCATTGCTCTTGCTGGCTCTGTGATTTTTCTAATGATTTTCAAAGCTGTTAACATTGTAAAGGATCAGAACTAGCATTTTTTCTTTCAAACATGTATTTATATTTTTCACTTATATTCTTAAATATTTTTTTCACCACACTAGAATGTAAGACCCAATGTGCTCACATTGAGAGAGAGCGTGGTATAGTAAAGAGCATAGACTATCAGGATTTGAATTCATGATCATCACTTCTGCAGCTCTGGGGTGCAACATGCAAACATTTGCTACCTTTGTTTACACATCTGTAAAATAAGTCTAGTATTAGTACCTACCTCAAGGGCTGTACTGAGAATTGCATGAGTTAATACACTTAAGACATTTATATCAATGTCAATCACATGTTAAGTTCTATAAATGTACCTACTCCATCAGAGCTTGGATTTTTCTCTATATTGTTCACTGAGTTATCCCAGGTGACTGGTATATGGTCTTGTGTATGGCTCCAGAGACAAAAATGAATACATACACTTAGCATTATAAGAGTAACTATCTTTGTCCACAAACTTGAAAATGACTTCAGATATGTGTGAAGAGTCTTGCAAAACATAAATTTATTCATAGACTCTTTACAGTAACTGCCTTGGTAGCCTTTAATAACATACTATAAATCAGCTATTTCAGGTATAATTTCCCTGGCTTATCTTTGGAAATGTTATGTTACTAAGCAGAAAAATCAATCCAATACAGCACCTATTGCCTTAGGATGTAAATAGTGCAGGATAAATATTTGTTTGCAAGGCTATGAGTGAGGCATTAAAACAACTCATCATCCTGATGAGTAATAACTGGTAATGATTCTTGCTCTCTATTATGGAACGGAAATGTCATTGCATTGTTTGGATAAGGCTCTTGAAGCTAAGTACACAATGTTCAGTATTCACTTTGTGTTCTATCCAGACAAAATATTGAAAGCAAATCACGCACACACACACACATACACACAAACCCATCACTGTTATTGATCAGTGGACCATTCCCTAGTTTAAAAGACAAAACATTTGTTTTATGCTGATGTAAGTTAAATAAGGAAACCTCCATTAACCATTGTAACTTTACCTTGTTACACCCACTCTTTGCTTCCACTTTGTTATGACTTTCAACTTAACAAGACTTAACAAGAGGATGACAGAAGCAAGGAAGACAGAAAATGTCAATTCATCTCAATTCTGATACTCATTTTAAACTGTTGAGACTTAGCCAGAGGCAGGAGAAAAAGATGAGAAAATTAGAGTTAAAATCAGAAGCTAACAAGCTTTAGTCTTTCCCTGGCTTCAATTTATTCAGGCTATAGCAGAGACATTACTTTGCCAACAAAAGTCCGTCTAGTCAAGGCTATGGTTTTTCCAGTAGTCATGTACGGATGTGAGAGTTGGACTGTGAAGAAAGCTGAGCAACAAAGAATTGATGCTTTTGAACTGTGGTGTTGGAGAAGACCGGAGAAGGCAATAGCACCCAGTCCAGTACTCTTGCCTGGAAAATTCCATGGACGGAAGCAAGGACTCTTGAGAGTCCCTTGGACTGCAAGGAGATCCAACCAGTCCATTCTGAAGGAGATTAATCCTGGGTGTTCATTGGAAGGACTGATGCTAAAGCTGAAACTCCAATACTTTGGCCACCTCATGCAAAGAGCTGACTCATTGGAAAAGACTCTGATGCTGGGAGGGACTGGGGGCAGGAGGAGAAGGGAACGACCGAGGATGAGATGGCTGGATAGCATCACGGACTCAATGGACATGAGTTTGAGTGAAATCCAGAAGTTGGTGACGGACAGGGAGGCCTGGTGTGCTGCAATTCATGGGATCACAAAGAGTGGGACACGACTGAGCGACTGAACTGAACTGAAACCTCCATTACTGCAGACAATTAACAGTTTCTAAATTGAGGATTCTGTTTATTTGGTGCAGCATTTAAGATTTCTTAGGCTTTAAATTCTTAGACTTAAATATGCTACCAGTAGAAGGGAGAGAATGCAGCCTATTCTGTGGTAACAATTTGGAACTTAGCTGGAAGACAAATTCCAAATGAAAGTATCATTTTCTCAATGCTGCTCATGACTTCAAGGAAAAGGGTAATTATAAGAACTGGGCTAAATGTGAATACTACATAAAATTTCTTGGCTGGAAATAGGAGCTGCCTACAGAAAATAGATCATATTCTAATGAACTTTTTTCTTTATTTGGAAAAAAAGTTGTTTAATTGCTAAATTGTGTCCAACTCTTTTGTGACCCCATGGATTGAAGCCCACCAGGCTCCTCTTGTCCATGGGATTCTCCAGGCAAGAATACTGTAGTGGGTTGTCGTTTCCTCCTCCAGGAGATCTTCCTGACCCAGGGACTGAACCCGCATATCCTGCATTCGCAGTCTTCTTTTCCATTGAGCCACCAGGGAAGCCCTATTGGAAAAAGAGATTAGTGTTAATCTAAAACAATTCCTAAACTCTAGTGTGAATTATGGGGCTTCTCTGGTGGCTCAGCAGTAAAAGATCCAATGCAGGAGAAACAGGTTTGATCCCTATATCAGGAAGATCCCCTGGAGAAAGAAATGGCAACCCACTCCAGGATTCTTGCCTGGGACAAGAAGACAGAGGAGCCTGGAAGGCTACAAACTATGGGATCACAGAAGAGTCGGACATGACTTAGTAACTCAACAACCACAATGTGAATTACAGTTAAGAGATTTTAAGGCATCTGCTATGCAACATCTACAAGCTTTGGAGAAACTAGGTGTTTGCCTTTCTTCCTTTTATTTACTGATTTTATAAGAGTTAGTTCTAAGTTGGCCTCAAGCCAGACTTTGTCACACACACACAAAGAACATTTTGAAAAGTATTTAATTTGCATTTAAATAAAAGTCATCTTACCCCACTCCAGTACTCTTGCCTGGAAATCTCGTGGACGGAAAGCCTTGTAGGCTACAGTCCATGGGGTCGCTAAGAGTGGGACATGACTGAGCGACTTCACTTTCACTTTTCACTTTCATGCATTGGAGAAGGAAGTGGCAACCCACTCCAGTGTTCTTGCCTGGAGAATCCCAGGGACAGAGGAGCCTGGTGGGCTTCTGTCTATGGGTCGCACAGAGTCGGACATGACTGAAACGACTTAGCAGAAGCAGCAGCAGCAGCAAAAGGCATCTTATTAGTCAGAACTGAAGGAATTAGGTACGTTTCCTTTCATCCAAGATGCTTCCACTCAAGGTCCCTCCAATGTGCCAAAAGCTCCTGTTCACTTTACTTTACAGACATGTTACTCAAAATAACTAGAAACCAGTAATTAATTGACATATTTCCCCACTCCACTTGATATCAACAATTATGCAGTATTTTAGAGCAAAAAGACAAATCAAACAAAAGTAACCAAGTATCGGGTTGTATAGAGAAAAAATGTACTAACTTCTAGGTTATAACTGAAGAACTGCTTGGGCAAGACTCAAACATACACAGTCTATGTGTGCAGGTAAAGCCTGAAAATTAATTATCAGGTAATGAACAACTCTTTACTTCAAAAAAAAAAAAAA
>SJYQ01002565.1:903614-945157 GCA_006410935.1 Redunca redunca | reverse complement strand
TATTTTCTTTAATAAAAATTATATTGTATAAGTATAAAGCAAATTATAGACATGTTTCCAACCCTGAATATTTTATCATAAAATATTTACTAACATAAATAATAAAAGAATTTCAAACTGACCACAATACCATTATTATACATAAAATAATTTACTATATAATATAAAAACATTTTAATATGGTAGTTCTGTTTTAATTCTTTTCTTGTCTTTGTCCACTGGCCATGAACACCAGTAGATTGCTGAAGTATGTAATCATCCTGTTTTTTTCCTGATATCAGATGAAATATTTCAAAATTTATCTTTAATTGCAATATTAACTGTTAAGTGTTTTGTAGTTATCCATCACTAAAGTTTTATTTCTGGTTTGCTAAGAGATATTTCTAACAGTATGTGAGCTGTGAACTTGCAGATGTTCAAGCTGGATTTCGAAAAGGCAGAGGAACCAGATATCAAATTGTCAACATCCGTTGGGTGATTGAAAAAGCAAGAGAGTTCCAGAAAAACATCTACTTTTCTGCTTTATTGACTATACCAAAGCTTTTGACTGTGTGGATAACAACAGACTGTGGAATATTCTGAAAGGGGAGATGGGAATACCAGGCCACTTGACCTGCCTCTTGAGAAATCTGTATGCAGATCAAGAAGCAACAGTTAGAACTGGACATGGAACAACAGACTGATTCCAAATGGGGAAAGGAGTACATCAAGTCTGTATATTGTCACCCTGCTAATTTAATTTATATGCAGAGTACATCATGAGAAACGCTGGGCTAGATGAAGCACAAGCTGGAATCAAGATTGCCAGGAGAAATATTAATAACTTCAGATAAGCAGATGACACAACCCATATGGCAGAAAGCAAAGAAGAACTAAAGAGCCTCTTGATGAAAGTGAAAGAGGAGAGCGAAAAAGTTGGTTTAAAGCTCAACATTCAGAAAATGAAGATCATGGCATCTGGTCTCATCATTTCATGGCTAATAGATGGGGAAACAATGGAAAGAGTGAGAGAATTTATTTTTGGGGGCTCCAAAATCACTGCAAATGGTGATTGCAGCCATGAAATTAAAAGACACCTGCTCCTTGGAAGGAAAGTTATGGCCAATCTAGACAGCATATTAAAAAACAGAGACATTACTTTGCCAACAAAGGTCCATCTAGTCAAAGCTATGGTTTTTCCAGTAATCATGTAGGGATGTGAGAGTTGGACTACAAAGAAAGCTGAGTGCCAAAGAATCGATGTTTTTGAATTATGGTGTTGGAGAAAACTCTTGAGAGTTCCTCGGACTGCAAGAAGATCCAACCAGTGCATCCTAAAGGAAATCAGTCCTGAATATTCATTGGAAGGACTAATGATGAAGCTGAAACTCCAATACTTTGGTCACCTGATGCAAATAACTGACTCATTGGAAAAGCTCCCATTGCTGGGAAAGACTGAAGGTAGAAGGAAAAGTGGATGCCAGAGGATGAGATGGTTGGATGGCATCACCGATTCAATGGACATGAGCTTGAGTAAACTCTGGGAGTTGGTGATGGAAAAGGAGGTCTGGTATGCTGCAGTTCATGGGGTCGCAAAGAGTCAGATACAACTAAACGACTAAATTGAACTGAACTGAACAAGGTATTTCAGATGTTAAGTGAAAAGTGAAAGTGAAGTCATCCATTCATGTCTGAATGCAACCCCATGGACTGTAGCCTACAAAGCTCCTCTGTTCATGGAATTTGCCAGGCAAGAGTACTGGAGTGGGTTGCCATTTCCTTCTCCAGGGGATCTTCCTGACCTAGCTATTGAACCTGGGTCTCCCTCATTGCAGGCAGACACTTTACTGTCTGAGCACCAGGGAAGCCCATTTCAGATGTTAAGTTTTAGCAAATACTTTTTCTGTAAATAGTGGGGTAATCATATTTTCTCTTACGTATTTCATTAATACAATGAATTATAATTTTAGACATTTTCAAATATTAAAATTATTATACTCAGAATAGACTCACTTTTCTTATATTATCTTCATCTATGTTTCTTAGTTTAATTTGCTAATATTCTATGTAGCAATTTTGTAACTATGCTCATCAATAGATTGGACTTTATTATTACTTATACTTTTCCTGTCATCTTTTGTTATCAAGATTGTATCAGACACATAAAATAAGGCAGAAATTGTTCCTTCTCCTTTCCATTCTCTGGAAGCTTTCATGGAAGATTGAAAATGTTTAATCCTGGTGAATAAACATCTGGACCTAGAGAAGCCATCTGGAACTGGAGATTTCTTTGTGAGTTGGTTTATAATTGAGATTAAGTTTAATTAACAGATAGGGAACTACTAATTTTTACATTTACTTTGCATAAAATTCAGCAAGCAATTTCTCCACTTAATCTACTGACATAGAGTTGTTCATGATATTCTCATTGTATGTTTGTATGTTCTGTGGTTGTATTCCTTTTCTCTCATTTCCCAAACTGATCATTTAGGTATTCTTTCTCTCTTTTTTTCCAGCTGCACCAAGTAGTTTATAATGGGGCCAAGGTTTGTACCCAGGGTCCTCAGCAGTGAAAGCACAGAGTCCGGATCACTAGATTGTCAAGGAATTCTCTCTCTTCTTGTTTTTTAAGTTTCACAAATTTTTATCAATTTTATAAGTCTGATCAAAGAAATAGTATTTGGCTCTATTCATCATATCTAGAGTCTGCTTTTTTTGTTTTACTAATTTCAGTTCTTATATTTGACATTTTCTTTCTGTGCTGTGTACTTAGTTGCTCGGTCATGTCACACTCTTTGCAACCCCATGGACTGTAGCCTACTAGGTTCCTCTGTTCAAGGGGATTCTCCAGGCAAGAATACTAAAGTGGGTTGTCATGACCTCCTTCAGGGGATCTTCCCAACCCAAGGATCACACTCAGGTCTCCCAAATTGTAGACAGATTCTTTATCATCTCAGCCACCAGGGAAGCCCCAAAACACCAGAGTGGGTAGCCTATCCCTTCTCCAGGGGAACTTCCTGTCCCAGGAATCCAACCTGGGTCTCCTGCATTGCAAGCAATTCTTTACCAGCTCAGCCACCATGAAAGACCCTTTTTGTTTTGACATTGAGTTAAATTATTTTTCTGGCTTGTAGAGATGGCTTCCTAGCATTTTAGCTTGTCTTCTTGATTGACATTTTGATTTAAACTATGTATTTTCCTCTAAGGATGACATTAGCTTTATTCCATCAATTTTGATACATAGTGATTTAATTATCATAGGTGAAGTATTTTTCTACTTTTTCCTTGTGACTTATTTATTTCTCCATAGGTTATTTTAAAGTATATTGTTTAATTTTCCAAAATATGGGTAGCCTCTGACTATCTTTTTATTATGGATTTCTAACATTTCAATTGTGTTACGAAAATAGACTATGTAATTTTTCAACTATATATTTAAAATTTTGCTATATTGGAAAACTCAGCAGTGGCCACAGGACTAGAAAAGGATTCATTCCAATCCCAAAAAAGGCAATGCCAAAGAAGGTTCAAACTGCTGTACAATTGCACTCATCTCACATGCTAGCAATGTAATGCTCAAAATTCTCCAAGCAAGGCTTTATATGTGAACCATGAACTTCCAGATATTCAAGCTGGATTTAGAAAAGGTAGAGGAACCAGAGATCAAACTGCAAACATCCTCTGGATAATCAAAAAAGAAAGAGAGTTCCAGAAAAACATCTACTTTGGCTTTATTGACTATGTCAAGGCCTTTGACTGTGTGGACCACAACAGACTGTGGAAAATTCTGAAAGAGATGGGACTATCAGAACACCTAACCTGCCTCCTGAGAAATCTGTATGCAAGTCAAGAAGCAAGAGCTAGAACTAGACATGGAACAACAGACTGGTTCCAAATCAGAAAAGGAGTACGTCAAGGCTGTATATTGTCACCCTGCTAATTTAACTTACATGCAGAGTACATCATGAGAAATGCCGGGCTGGATGAAGCACAAATTGGAATCAAGATTGCCAGGAGAAATATCAATAACCTCAGATACGCAGATGACACAACCCTTATGGCAGAAAGCAAAGAAGAACTAAAAGCCTCTTGATGAAAGTGAAAGAGGAGAGTGAAAAAGTTGGCTTAAAGTTCAACATTCAGAAAACTAAGATCATAGCATCCAGTCCCATAACTTCATGGCAAATAGATCGAGTAACAGTGGAAACAGTTAGTTTTTGGGGCTCCAAAATCACTGCAGATGGTGACTGCAGCCGTGAAATTAAAACATACTTACTCCTTGGAAGAAAAGTTATGACCAACCTAGACAGCATATTAAAAAACAGAGACATTACTTTGCCAACAAAGGTCCATCTAGAGAAGGCTATAATTTTTCCAGTAGTCAGGTATGGATGTGAGAGTTGGATTATAAAGAAAGCTGAGCATGGAAGAATTGATGCTTTTGAACTATTGTGTTGGAAAAGACTCTAAAGAGCCCCTTGGACTTCAAGAAGATCCAAGGAGTCCATCCTAAAGGAGATCATTCCTGGGTATTCATTGGAAGGACTGATGTTGATGCTGAAACTCCTATACTTTGGCCACCTGATGCAAAGAGCTGACTCATTTGAAAAGACCCTGATGCTAGGAAAGATTGAAGGCGAGAGGAGAAGAGGATAACAGAGAATGAGATGGTTGGAAGGCATCAATGACTCAATGGACATGAGTTTGAGTAAACTCCGGGAGTTGGTGATCAACAAGGAAGCCTGGCACTGGCATGCTGCAGTCTATGGGATCACAAAGATTTGAACACGACTGAGTGACTGAACTGAACTGAACTTAGTTGAATCCCTCTTTATCTCTAATAATGCTTTATGATATTACAACTCCAGCAAGTTTCACTTTGCTGATGCTTGCAAAGTGTATGTATTTCCATTCCTTTTATTTCCCATCTTTTTATTTAGCCTTAAATTTAAAGTGTGTCTCTTATAAATAGGATATTAAAAATTAAGCACTTAATATGACAGTATTCTTTTGATGCCTTTAGTTCATTTACATTTAATGAAAATACTGATTTCTTATGTTTAAAGATTCTATTTGCCTATACTTTCATGCTTCAATTTTCCTGTCAATTTGAGGTTTTCTTATACATTTCTTACATTATAATTTTAGAGATTTATTTGACCTGCCTCCTGGAGTTATTACATTTCCTGGAGTTTAAATTATTACTTTGCATATTCATTTATTAGAAATACAAATGTTATAGAACATTTTAACTCCTCTTATACCCCCCACAACCTATGTGCTATTTTGCTGCATAATTTCATTTTAGATGTATTGATACCTTCTAAGCTGCAGAAGACATTATTATTATTTTGTACAGTCAATATTCAATCATATTTATTCAAACAGACATTCTTTTCTCCAATATTGATTACTTCTTGTGTTTCAGACTTCATTTTGGAATCATTCTCCTTCAGCCTGAAAAACTGTTCTGAGTAATTCATTCAGGGCAGTCTGCTACTTGTAGCAAATTTTCTGTTTTGTTTGTCTGAAAATGCCTTAAGTATTACCTTATTTTCCAAAGGATATTTTCACTGAAGACAGTATCTTAGGAAGTCGTTTATTGTTTTCACCACTTGAAAAATATCATTTTATTTTATTTCCACTGTTTCTATTAAGAGGTCAGTTATCTGTTTTATTATTGTTGTTCCTTTGCCTTTTTATTCTATATCTTCAGTATCTTTCTTTGACTTTGGTATTCAGCAAGTTTATTGTAGTGTACTTAAGTGTAATTTCCTTTGTATTTATTCTTTATGAGACTCATAGAGATTCTCAAATCAGCAGCTTGATGAATAGTTAAATTACATCTTCAAATATTGTTCCTGCCACATTATCTATTATTTCTCGTTCATGGATTCCAATCATACTTTTCCTTTTTTAGATCTTATTGTGCTNTTTGCTCTTTTTTATGTTGCTTTTCAAATTTTATCTTACCACCAATTTTTTTCAATTGTGTTGAATAAAAATATACATTTCAGTTCACCAATTTTTTGATTGAGCATATTTTTTCTGCTGTGATGAATATGTTATTCATCCTTAATATAAAATATTAATTTCACATGTTATTTCAGTACAATAATTTCCATTAAGATTTTTAAAAATAATGTAGATGTTTCTGTTAAAAGACTCAATCATGTATTTTAACTCTTTGAAAACATGATCATAGTCATTAAAAGCCCTTATATGATAACTTAATTACCTACATCCACTAGTGGTGGCCTCAGTTTATGTTTTGATTGTTTATTAGCTTTCTTTTTCCTAACGTGGCTTAAGTTGATTGTTTTTCTGAGTGTATGGCTGGTTATTTTCAATTTAATATTAGGAATTATACATGAAAATCTTACCAGATATTGAATCAGTCAACAGAAAATGTGTAATGTTCCATCAGGATAATGCAAGACCACATGTTTTTTTGATGACTAGGTGTAGGTGAAATCTGTTACAGTTTGCTGGGAGATTCTGATTCATCCACTGTATTTATCAGACATTGCAACTTCAGATTTCCATTTATTACAATCTTTATAAAATTCTGTTAGTGGAAAAGAAAGTACATTTCCCTGAAAGACTATATAAGGCACCTGAAACAGTTCTTTGCTCAGAAAGGTAAAACATTTTGGGAAGATAGAATTATGAAGTTGCCTGGAAAATTGCAGAAGCTCGTGGAACAAAATATGAGGATGTTGCCCAATAAAGTTCTGGTGAAAATGAAAAAATATGTCTTTATTTTTACTTTGAAATTGAAGGATCTCTTCAGCCAATCCAATAGCAACGTAAAAGTGAAATCAGAGAGACTAGATAGAAAGCTTTACTATATCCAGGATAAAAAATGATCCAAGATGACTATTGGTATATGTTATACTTTGCATCTTTTAGTTCTGCTCTTTTGCTTGCACTTCCTATTTTGTTTGTCAGGAAATCCTCCTGACCCTACTTTAAAATAATACTGGAATTTTTCTACTTCTTACCACTTTGAATATTAATATCATGTTTTAAGTCTTCTGCCTCCTCTGGACTAACAGTTATCTCCTCCCAGGTCTGGCACCTCCCTTATTTCCCTAGAACTGATTCTAAAGCAACCAATCTTTTAAAATCTAAGAATACATCACCCTTTGTAGAAAACCCTCTAATGGTTTCCTATCTCTTTCAGATCAAAAGCCAAAGTCAGGACAATGACCTGTTTATGAGCTCCTTCCTTTCAGTTAATGGTTTTTCTTTTGTCTCAACTCTTGTCCTTGACCTATTCTGTATGGCTATTCTTGTGATATGCCATTCATGCTTTTAACTTAGAGCATTTACTGTCTTCTCTACCTGCTATATCTTATTGTTTCTACTTCCCTCCCATTTTCTTTTTTTAATTCCCTGGTGGTGATTTAGTCACTAAGTCATGTCTGACTCTTGTGATCCCTGGACTGTGCCTGCCAGGCTTCTCTGTCCATGGGACTCTCCATGCAAGTACTGGAGTGGGTTACCATTTCCTTCTCCAGGGGATCTTCCTAACCTGGGAATCAAACCCAGGTCTCCTGCACTGTAGGCAGATGATTTACCAACTGAGCTATGGTGGAAGCCCTAGCTATGAGGGAAACCCTCATAGTTTTATTCCCTGCAACCTAGCATGTTCTCTTAGGTCTGTGTTGTTAATCAAACTATTGAAGGCAGTACACATACCTCCTCACCTCACTTTCTCATTCATCCCTCCTGCTCTATATTTCTCTTTGTATATTTTACTTTCTGACATTTCCTTTGCTTATTTAAAATATTTATGGCTTATTGTCTATTCCTCCTATACCCCCACCCAGAATTTAACTTCATGAACATAGATACCTTTGTTTTGTTCATTAATGTCTTCTAGTGTCTGAATTGAGCCCATCATATAGAAGGCCCTCAATAACTGAAACTTACTGATTTAATGAGTGAATAAATGAATGAGTGAAGTCAAGGAGATAACAGAAGCATAAAGGGACCTAATTTCTCTATTTGAGGATGTGACATTTTATCACAGATATGAAGCCACTAAGGAGTATATAAGGAGGCTCCAGAAGGGCCTATCAGATCTTATTGGCCAAGGTGCTAAGTAGCTGTATTCATTCAAGGAACTCAAGAGCCAGGTTTATTTGAAACTAGTACAGTGGTGTATAAAGAAGGCAGTCTTGCCAAGAAGATTAGCCTGGAAGTAATAAAGAAATCCACACTGAAGTGTTAACCTAAATAATCCATGTTGGATTTGTTTTTGTTTATACAAGCTGCCCAGTTTAATTTGGTCTGAATGTAAACTTTCAATTTTCACCCTTAACATAAAATAACAGAAGTTCAGATATATAGATATATAGATATATAGATATATATAGAAAGAGACTGCATCTCTCATTTCTAAAAGTCCTAAGCATGTACAATTAATCTCTTCATATGCTTTGAAAGTTGTCATAAGAGTAGTATATTCTGCATTCAAGGTGAGAACTACTCCTCCTTAAATAGAAAGCAACAATAATCAGGTCCATTGTTTATGTCTAGCTCTGCCAAGTAGTATTATCAATCCATGGAAGGTAAAAGAAGTGAAAAAGATTTTTATCAAAATGGCTGAACCAGAAACCGAAAACAAAGAAAGGGCTCAGATTAACTGGCTGTGGGCTTTTTAGCCTCAAGCCTCTTTTTGCTATTTTGTTCATTTTCTGGGCATCTTTCCTACTCTACTGCTGTCCTCTTTTTTTTTTTTCTTCAGTTTCCCCTTCTTCATCAATAGCCCACTGCAAGTGCAAAAGTACCACTAAGGTTAGATTCTCACACTGAGTACAATGGGCTATACATCCTTGGAGCATTCACTCTGAAACTTTTTCTGCTCTCAGAGGCCTTAAGTTTGGCACCTTTATTTTGTACCTGCAGGACATTTCAGTCAACAAAAAAAGAATGTCTTTTTCTCCTACCAACCATTGTAATCAGACACAATGAAAAGAATGACAATGGCCTCCATGACCAAAATTCACTCATTTTTTATTTGAGGTTTAGAAGAGTGTAAGTGGTTGAAAACTTGTATCTGTAATACAACTTATCTTCAATTATTCATTCCTTAATATTTATCATTGTCCAATTAGTAAAGTCAGTTTGCCAATAGGATATATATATATTTATAAACATGTACAATTATATTCTTAGTATAAAATATGCACAGTAAATCTATGCCTGTGCTCAAATTTCAGTTAAAAGTATTCTATATATATATATATATAATTCATGCCAAGTTTAATTCTTTGTTGAGAGTAATTTTTTTCCAGTAGAAAAAGTAATTTTTGCCACCTGTGAAATGCTGACTACTCTCTTATGACATTTTTCTTCACATATAAAGAATAACCCAGAAAAGATAAATACAATGGCTATCATTTCAATTAAGTCTTTCTGGATACTTTCCATTATTTTGTAATAGTGTAATGTTACTGCTTATCTAAGGGAGGAGGATGAGGATAAGAAGTTAAGAGCAGTCACTTCTTAGAAACACTTTAATCAAGAGTCATGTCTAAGCTATGATTAAGGAACCCAAAGAAGGTTTATATAATGATTTTAAATATACATTTATATTAAGGCAAAGCCAGTAAAAATGAACAGGCCAAAAAAAAGAAAAAAAAAAGAGGGGTGAGAATCCAAGACACTATATTGCATACAATTATTTTCTTGGTAATCATCTCTCCATTTCTCATAAATGATCCCTAAAACGTGGGTACCATTTCTACTCAGAAGGAATGGTACTCTAATTGACATTTAAGGGATGGGTAAAAGTAAACCTTTTCCAGTTCCTGCCTGCTCTTCCAACATTTGACTTCACATAGAGATGCTTATTCACATCCTGCCTCTGTACTATATATGATACAAAATTTCCTGTCTGGGAAAATTTTACTTCTATCACTTTTCTCCAAAATTCTACAGTGTCTTGAAGATTCTAATGACTTTTGGCTCTGTATTTTCTTTCTAGGTATTTTTCTCACTCTTATTTCTATGATATAACAATGATCTAGCAATTTTAAAGACAGAAAGTATGTGAATAATATGATGATACAGTCTCCAATTTAGCTAGTACAATACATTTTAGAAACTGAATGACATTTTCAAGGCCATGTATGCTACAAAACCATGATTTAAATGAGAGAAGTCCCTTCCCAGGAGCCATTTATAATACATACTTTGTCAATCAGATACTTTTTTATTTCTTCCAGAACCATTATGGAAAAATAGGAAGAGAGAAGAAATAGAGATTGTAACTGAACCATTAGATATGGATAGATCCCAGTGACTTTTTAACAGAGTACAAAGCATTATTATTTCCAGGTTTGATTTTTTTTAATCTATTTCTGAAAAGATACACTCTAGAGGTCGAGAAAGTGTCCAAGACCATTCATGACAAGAGAACAATAACTCAACCATCTTGTCAGCAACTATCTTGAGAAATGAGATACAGTTTCTGCAGCAATTAGCCCAGAATAGTGAGGACTTAATGGATGACTGGCAGCTTCTCCATTTTTTGCATACCTGCCAACTCATGACCAACCAAAGAAAGCCAAATACACTCCTCAAACAACCACATAAAATGTCCTGCTTCCAGATCCCCTACCTGAGTCTTCTCCATCCCAACGACCTCCAGTCAGAGCATACTTATGTTGACTCAAAACATACACAATGTGAGAATTGTGAGTCAAGTTTTATTTGGGGTAAAATGAGGACTATAGCCTGGGAGACAGCATTTCTGATAGCTCTGAAAAATTGCTCCAAAGATGTAGGGAGGAAGGGAATAAAAATATATGATCTTGGTGAAGGGGGAGTACATGCAATCAAGCACATATTTTTTTCAGAATTTTTCTGCTAGTCTCTTGAGGGTTACTGCTAGTGATGAGGAGAGGCCATCACCATGAAGGATTTTAGTGCTTTTCTAGATATGAGGAGATATAAGAATTGGGCTTATAAAAAATCAACTCCTGAAAATATCTAAATATCTGAAGACCTGTTCTGCCAGTTTTTCCCAGAGCACAGAGTGCCTCATTTCTGCTCTTGAACTCTTTTCAACAGTCCATGAGTTCAGGGGGTCTTAAAAGTCAGCAGCTGCAGTAGCACCTGATTTAATCCTTTTAGAAGTAGATGGCAAGTGCCTATGGCAAAGTGTCAATTTGTAGTTGACACCTAAAGCCACCACTTTTTGTCACCATAAATCTTTTCTCTGCCCTGCCAGTCTTTGCTCCTCTGCTGCCAAATTCTAGCAATGGTGGCTGACTCACTTGTAGTAGCGAGCTTTGAATAACTAGCCTCTGCTTGTTCTAATTTGGGTACTCTCCATATATTTCTACAAGGTAAAACCTTTAAGAAATGACTGCACTTAAGAGTCTAGGATCAAATTTAAAAGAATAATTTTAATGAGAGAAGCTTGCCTTATTTTCAAGTCCTGATATAATCAAAACTTCAAAGGCAAAATTTTCCTAGCTGCAATTTGAGTAAAACACCTAGCTAACTGTTCTGTTTACATGCATGGTATATATAAATGTACTTTGGGAGGATGAGACACTGAGGTCAGACCAATATTAAAAGAAAAAAAAAAGTTTTTTTAAAAAAAAGCTCTAGAGATTCAAATGACCTTTTTAAAAGTACCCCAATTACAGCTAATAAACTGGAATCGAAATGAACCAAGATTAGCTTTAAGCAGAGAACAAAGGCCAATAAGAAATAGAACTCAGCCACTGAATAAATAAAGGTATCCATCTCTAATGTGGCAGACGTTGGTGAAATATTCAACTCCTGGAGCAATACAAAGCAAAGAAGAAATTATTTTTAGATAAGAGGACAAATCTAATGGGTCTTCTCAGCAAGCCTAAGAGCTATGTTACCACAGTAGTGCAACAATAATGGTTTCTATGTCCACAGTTCCTTTCAATGATTATTTTGCCAATATACAGTGCAAAGCAAACAAAGACTAATAATCGCTTGTCAGTATTGACAGGGCATGACTGGCATAACAACTGGGAAGAGCTAAGGGAAGGTGGATGCCACTTCACAGCTACAACGGAGACTAACAGTCTGTGCTATGTTCACACCAAAGGAACGAGAAAGGAAGGCACATTTGAAGGTCAAGTTAAATGAGCTGTTTACATCTTTCCAGTTAACAAACACATTTCAAAGGCCAAAGGATTTGAGTCATTGAGGAAGTTTAAAAAGGTGCAAAATGATGCAAGAAATCACATTAAGAGTAAGAACTCTGTGTGCCAGGTCCAATTATAGGTGTGTGAGAGACAGCTTGACTGTAGAATCTTACAAAGCAAAATTGTAAGCCATAAAATATTTCGCTACAGGAGAAAAAGTCCTCCATGACCCTGAAATCCCATCCCTTAATGATATAGAATATAAATCATCCAAACAGATTTGAGTGACTAAGAGGAATTAGAAATTCTGCAATAAGAGGAAGAGCATACAAATTAATATGTTCACTTTCAAATAAAGTAGCCTTAAGAACAGATATTTAAAAATCCACAACCTTTAAAATTGTAGTGAATTCTTACTACATATATCTAGATGTATGAAGATAGCCAAGAACTGAAGGAACTTACAATCACTGAGAGTAAAATTAGACAAACATGAATATATAATGTATAGTTCTGGTGACTGCAGCCATAAAATTAAAAGATGATTTATCCTTGAAAGAAAAGTTATGACTAACTTAGACAGCATATTAAAAAGCAGAGACATTATTTTGTCACCAAGGTCCATCTAGTCAAGGCTATGGTTTTTCCAGTAGTCATGTATGGATGTGAGAGCTGGACTGTAAAGAAAGCTGAGTGCCAAAGAATTGATGCTTTTGAACTGTGGTGTTGGAGAAGACTCTTGAGAGTCCCTTGGACTGCAAGGAGATCCAACCAGTCCATCCTAAAGGAAATCCATCCTGAATATTCATTGGAAGAACTGATGCTGAAGCTGAAACTCCAATACTCTGGCTACCTGATACAAAGAGCTGACTCATTGGAAAAGACCATGATGCTAGGAAAGATTGAAGGCAGGAGGAGAAGGGCATGACAGAGGATGAGATGGTTGGATGCTATCACCTACTGGATGGACATTAGCTGTAGCAGTTCCAGGAGTTGGTGATGGACAGGGAAGCCTGATGTGCTGCAGTCCATTGGGTTGCAAAGAATCAGACACGACTAAGCAACTGAACTGAACTGACTACATTTAGTGCATCTGTACTTAGTAATGGCAATAGCATTTTACCCAGCAAGACCTCACAACACAAATGCCGAGCTATAACAAGATGGATGAAGGAAGTTGGAATACATATTAAAAGAGCAGTTTGATCCCCACATGTTTAAATGACTTCCGTAAAGGTTTTAGAACAAGTTTATTTTAATATCTTCCCTTAAAAACATAGCATAAGAATTTTAGCAGTACTCTGAGTTTTAAAAGTTTATATATTTCTCAGTAGACATTTATCTAGTCATGTGCTGTATTGACAAAAATACACAATATCTCAGATATGAAAAATAATAACATTTTATTATGTCATTGTCAGGCTTGTTATACATTAGCTTTGCCACTATCCATCTGCATCTCAACAGTAAATCTTGTTCAGCGGGCATTTTTCTCCTGACTTATCCCAGTTGCAACCTACTCAAGGATAATGAGACAATGAAAATGTTAACAAACCACATCTCTTAGTAAGCAAGTATAATGCTCTATAAATTCATGTTTTGCTTGCATGACTTCAGCATTCCTCCAGTTCAGTCACCATCCAGATTCAAGGAATCTGAGAGTCAATCCTTGTAGGTTTCCCTGCCTGGAGAAAAATTCAGCAGTAAAACAAAATGAGATTTGATACTCCAGAAAATGGTCCTTCAGTGTTAACTGAATTCTCGTTTGTTAAATATGGAATATAAATTTTTATTATTTGTTGGCTTCTTAAAACAGTATCAAAAGGGAAATCCAAAATATGACATAGTTCATCTCATACCAAGTCTTCACGTCGTGGTTCATCACTGATGAAACAGATTCAACCCTTCTGTAGACCAGCCAGCTTCTTTATGAAACAAACACAAAAACAAAGTTTCTAATGCCCTCCCTTCCTTTTGTTTAAATTACTTATCTATGTTTTTCTCTTCTTTATCATACATTTTATTCAAAGACTTGTATTTATATGGTGAGAGTGAAAGTGAAGTCGCTCAGTCGTGTCCGTCTCTTTGCGAACCCATGGATTGTAGCCCATGGAATATGCCAGGCAAGAGTACTGGAGTGGGTTGCCATTTCCTTCTCCAGGGAATCTTCCTGACCCAGAGATCAAACCCGGGTCTCTCGCATTGCAAGCAGGGATGATATACTGTCTCAAATTACATACACAATTAATAATCAAAACCTATATTTTTCTCTCTGCCTTTCAAAAGAAAACGTCCTTCTTAGGCATGAAAAAAATGGAGAAGGAAATGGCAACCCACTCCAGTGTTCTTCTCTGGAGAATCCCAGGGACAGGGGAGCCTGGTTGGTTGCCCTCTCTAGGGTCACACAGAGTCAGACATGACTGAGGCAACTTAGCAGCAGCAGCAGTAGGCATGAAAAAAGGACCCCATTGCTTCCTTCCATAATCTTCTGTAGATCCCCTCATGTAACCTTCCTCCCACTGAGTCCTTATTATATTCTACTGGACCTTCCACAATTGCCTTCCAAACTAACCTTCTTGCTATCATCTCTTATATGCAAGTCCAACTCAACACTGCTATCTATTGTTTCCTAAAACTAACATCTGATCATGTTACTTTCTGCTCAAAAACCTATTGTTATCTCTTTATTAGCTACAAAATAAAGTCAAAATTCCCTGACTTAACAAAGAACCAGTTCAGTTCAGTTGCTAAGTTGTGTCCAACTCTTTGCGGCCCCATGGACTGCAGCATGCCAGGCTTCCCTGTCCATCACCAACTTCCAGTGCTTGCTCAGACTCATGTCCCTCAAGTTGGTGATGCCATCCAACCATCTCATCCTCTGTCATCTTCTTCTTCTCCTGCCTTCAATCTTTCCCATCATCAGAGGCTTTTCCAATGAGTCAGTTTTTCGCATCAGGTGGCCAAAGTGTTGGAGCTTCAGCTTCAGCATCAGTCCTTCCAATGAATATTTGGGACTGACTTCCTTTATGATGGACTGGTTAGATCTCCTTGCAGTCCAACAAAGAGTATCCTCAAGATTGTTTTAATCATTTCCCTTCCTTTCTGACACACAGACACCAACTCAAGCCAATATTTTTTCCTCACCACACCTGTCATTAGATGAGTTGGAGACAGGAGATATATAGTATCCTATGCTTAAAATATTAGTACTTCTCTTTATGTAGTAAGTCTATATTTACTTTTAGGATGAAGCTCAATTTTCACCTTTTGGGAGGCCTGTATATCTTCGAAAGAGTAATGTTTGCTTTTCTCTGAATTCTGAAAGAACTTGGTCCCTATGACTCCTATAACATCTCTTTCCTATAACTTTAATTTACATATGTATGTCTCTATTTTGTTGATTATGATCTTATTGAAGGAATGACTTCTTTGTGTTTTGCATTTTTAAGGCCTTGCTTAGAACATCCAGTACACAAGAGTTGTCAAAAAGTATCTGTTAACTTATTGAAGTGAATGAGTACATGAATAAATTAATATTATTCTTTTTTATTTTATGTTGGAATATAGCCAGTTAACAATGCTATGATAGTTTCAGATGGTCAGCAAAGGGACTCAGCCATACATATACATGTATTCATTCTCCCCCAAACTGCCTTCTCATTCAAGCCGCCACTGAACACTGAATAGAGTTTCTTACAGTTATTCTATGAGTACACACTGTGCACTAACCTTTACAGCCTCTTTTGATGCTCACAAAAAAGAATGCAGTTAATAGAGGTGACATCAGAGTATGTGTGAAGAAGAACACATGTAGAATATATGGGAACCCCTGCAGTAAGAGAAGTGTAGCTTTAATCAGATCTCATGTACCTTAAAGTGTCTCATGCTTATGGATGGCTATCTTCATACTGTACTGCCAGTTTTCATAATGGTAAATCCAAAACCTTTTTACATTTTTACTTTCTCTTTTGGGGCACATGGATAGAAAGTAGTTCTTTGACTTCAAAAACTGGAGACATTTTTCAGCTGGTTATATATATCATGAATGGATTCTAGAAAGTATCTTAACTTTAAAACTCTGAGTTATTTTAGAAGATTATTAGTAGATGATAAAAATTCTATAAATAGGTTTGACTTGTTTCTAGTTCAGAGCAGATTATTCTCATATCATATGAGATTTCATATTATTCAATGTCTTGGCTCCCAGGATTCATTTATTATTGCTCCAACTGTTATAATTTTTGAACTTAATAAAATAATTAAAGTAGAAGAAATATTCATAACTTTTAATATAGGCAGTTAAAAAAACCATTTGAGTCAGTGATTTCCTGGAAATTTACTAAAGAATAACAATTCCTTTTAACAACAACCAAAAGGTGGTAATTTTTGAATTATATATTTACTCACATGTTCTTTTAGGTATCCATGAATAAACAATACATAGGAGATATGGATGTCACATCAAAGGGGACTTAGACAAAAATGGTAATCACTACTTATTTATCAGGAATGTGGAAGGGGAAGGAGAGAACAAAGAAAATTGCTGATATCTATGATCGTAAAATCAAACTGAAAGATTTGCCCAGAATCTTAGTAGGCCCCCCTAGGAAGAATGCTTGTATGCTTTTCTATGCTTAGAACAGTGAATCTGATAAAGATCTTTTGCTGAGTCTAACAAAAACATGGCTTCCATTTTGTTTGCTCGAAGTTTAAATTTATCATTTCTACTTCCATTGCCTTTTATTTTTGTTCCTATTCCACACTCCTGTTTCTTCTGTTCAACATGGTGGTGTTCAAGGTAGCAAGATTAAAGTTCTTTGTAAGTCTTCAGAATTATTTAAAGAAAATATTCATTTAGTGTCCTACACAAACTGTTTTTTTGATGATGAATTAATCTAACGGTAAGAATTACAAGGAAGGGAGGCATTATTTAAAAGCATATATCTAAGAATTCAAAATTTTCTTTTCTTTGTAATACTGCAATATAGTTTGTACCTCTTCATTAATATTGTACCACGATTATTGTGGTATTATCTCCCAAAGGGCTTGAAGAAGTGACCACACAACAATTTAAGGATGACAAATCTGCCTTATTCAGCACATTCGATATGGAAGGCACTGTGCAAGAGAGATGAACTAATGACAAATGACTTTATAATAAATAAATAAATAAAGCAGATAAAGACTCATATCCATGTTCACATATATATTCTTGCAACCTCAGGATTAAACCCCACCAACAAAGACAAATAAGCTAACAAATAATTAAAGCATTCCCTCTCTGAAATGAAGAAATTCTACCTACTCCCCAAATCTTTTAAATAAATGTAGCTGTAAGAAATAGGGGAAAATAAAGAACAGATGGGCTTATAAGAATGCAGTGCTCAATACCAGGATTAAATTATGAGGTTAGCCGTGAAGAAAAGGGTCTTCAGAACTTATGTACAAGATAATATTGAGACACCTATTAACTTTTACTGAAAAACAACAAAAAATTGCTTGAGTAAATACAGGTAAATTATATGTAGGAGATCAATGCTGCAAAAATATCAATTCTTTTGGAACTACTATGTTGATATAATTTTAAGTATAACAGGAAAATACAAAATAAGATTTGAATTAAAAATAGAGATTACAAAACTAAATGTACACTTTGACTCTTCTTTGGAGGACATGTATACCACAGCATACATAGAAACAATGATAGCAAAATATTACAGGTGATTGCACTTAATGAGAAGATCACTGTTGACTATTATACATATCATGTAGCATCTTTAATGGAGAAGGAAATGGCAACCCACTCCAGTGTTCTTGCCTGGAGAATCCCAGGGACCAGGCAGCCTGGTGGGCTGCCATCTATGAGGTCGCACAGAGTCGGACATGACTGAAGCGACTTAGCAGCAGCAGCAGCAGCAGCAGCATCTTTAAATGAAGTGGTTACCTTATAAAGTTCTTGTAAACTTCATTGTTATAGTGAAGTTCAAATAAAGTGTAAGTGGAAGTGGTCTATAAACTCTGCAATATTATATGAATATGAAAATTTTGAATTAGATTATATAAAAAATGTTAACCATTTGATTTTTCAGTGTTACTGATGATAATTGTTTACTAACTCTATATGGTGTATGACTTTCTTCTCAACTTTTTTATCCCTTAATATTTTCTAGAGCACTTGGGAAAGAGTCTGCTACTTAAATAATATCTCATCTATCTTTCTTAGCAAATGGCTTCTGTTCTGCTTTATCTAGAAAAGAAGCCCTCAGGCACCCTTCCACACCACACAATGTATTCTGTGAGCCTAGGTTCTTAGGTACCCATTATGCTCCCATCTTTTCTCTTTTTACATTTTAAAGGAAAAATGACCCCATAATTCACAAAGTTAACCCTCCAAGTCTTTTTCTCAGTAAATTTAGTAATGCAATATTTAATAAATTACTCTCTCTTCTCAGGAAGCTTTAACTATTAGATATCTTTTCTCTCACTTTCCCCTAAAAACAATATTTCTCTTTAGATTTAAAAATACTCAGTTCTTCCCTTTAAACAAATATTTATTTCTCACTTTCCTCTACTTTCTCCCTAAATTTGTAGTTAAATTCTTGAAAAGTGTTTTTTGAAAGTATCACTTTCCTTAATTTTCATTATTTGTCCCACTCAACATTAGCTTTATTCTCCCACCCATCATGGCCCTTGGTAAGATCATCAGTGACTTCCAGGACTCTAAAATCATTGACTTTTTCCCTAGTACAAGAAACTTTACTTTTAGCAACTTTTCCTGAATTTCCTGTAATGATCACATTTGGCTTTGACCATCTTTATCTGTTGCTGAATTTTCTAAATCCTGCTTGAATATCTGGAATTTCACATTTCATGTACTGTTGAAGCCCAGATTGCAGAATTTTGAGCATTTTGAGCTTTGCTAGTGAGTGAGATGAGAGCAATTGTGCAGCAGTTTGGATATTCTTTGTCATTTCCTTTCTTTGGGATTGGGATGAAAACTGACATTTTCCAGTCCTATGGCTACGGCTGAGATTTCCAGATTTGCTGGCATATTGAGTTCAGCATTTTCACAGAATCATCTTTTAGGATTTGAAATAGCTCAACTGGAATTCCATCATCTCCTTTACCTTTGTTCGTAGTGATGCTTCCTAAGGCCCACTTAACTTTGCATCCCAGGATGTCTGGCTCTAGGTGAGGTATAACCTCCTGGTTATCCAGGTTATTAAGAACTTTTTTGTATAGTTCTGTGCATTCTTGCCACCTCTTCTTAGTATCTTAGGCTTCTGTTAGGTACATTTCTGTCCTTTATTGTGCCCATCTTTGCATGAAATGGTCCCTTGCTATCTCTAATTTTCTAGAAGTGATCTCTAGTCTCTCCCATTCTATTGTTTTCCTCTATTTCTTTGCATTGATCACTGAGGAAGCCTCTCTTATCTCTCCTTGCTATTCTTTGGAACTCTGCATTCAGATGCTTATATCGTTCCTTTTCTCCTTTGCATTCCCTTTTCTTTTCTCAGCTATTTGTAAAGCCTCTTCAGGAAAAAAAAACAAAAAAAAAAATTGCCTCTTTGCATTTATTTTTCTTTGGGATGGTCTTGATCACTGTCTCCTGTACACTGTCACAAACCTCCATCCATAGTTCTTCAGGGATTCTGTCAATCAGATCTAAACCCTTGAATCTATTTGTCACTTCCACTGTATAATCCTACAGGATTTGATTTAGGTCATACCTGACTGGTCTAATGGTTTTCCCTACTTTCTTCAATTTAAGTCTGCATTTTGGAATAAGGAGTTGGAGCTCACAATCTGAGCTACAGTCAGCTCCTGGTCTTGTTTTTGCTGACTGTATACAGCTCAACAGTCTTTGACTGGAAAGAATATAATCAATCTGATTTCAATGTTGGTCAACTGGTGATGTCTATGTGTAGAGTCTTCTCTTGTGTTGTAGGAAGAGAGTGTTTGCTATGACCAGTGTGTTCTCTTGCCAAAACTCTGTTAGCCTTTTCCCTGCTTCATTTTGTACTCTGAGGCCAAATTTGCCTGTTACTCCAGGTATCTCTTGACTTCCTACTTTTGCATTCCAGTCCCCTAAATGAAAAGGACATCTTTTTTCAGTGTTAGTTCTAGAAGGACTTTTAGGTCTTCATAGAACCATTCAACTTCACCTTCTTCATCATTACTGGTCAGGACATAGACTTGGATTACTGTGATACTGAATGGTTTGCCTTGGAAATGAACAGAGATTTCCCTGTCATTTTTGAGACTGCACCTAAGAACTGCATTTTGGACTCTTTTGTTGACTATGAGGGCCACTCCATTTCTTCTAAGTGATTCTTGCCTACAGTAGTAGATATAAGGATAATCTGAGTTAAATTCACCCATTCCAGTCCATTTTAGTTCACTGATTCCTAAAATGTTGATGTTCACTCTTACCATCTCCTGTTTGACCACTTCCAATTTACCTTGATTCATGGACCTAACATTCCAGGTTCTTATGCAATATTGTTCTTTAAAACATTGGACTTTACTTCCATCACTGGTCACATCAGCAGCTGGGCATTGTTTTTGCTTTGGCTCTGTCTCTTCATTTTTCTGGAGTTACTTTGCCACTCTTCTCCAGTAGCATATTGGGCACCTACCAACCTGGGGAGCTCCTCTTTCACTGTCCTATCTTTCTACCTTTTAATACTGTTCATGGGGTTCTCGAGGCAAGAATACTGAAGTGGTTTGCCATTCCTGTCTCCAGTGAACCACATTTTGTCATTTGGATCACATTTTGTCCATTGGATCATTGAAAAAGCAAGAGAGTTCCAGAAATACATCAACTTATGCTTTATTGACTATGCCAAAGTCTTTGACTGTGTGGATCACAACAAACTATGGAAATTTTGAAAGAGATGGGAGTAAAATGGAAATATTAATAGATGGGAGGTCTCCGATGGAAAACTGCAATGGGAAAACTCTGGCCACCTGATATGAAGAAGTGATTCATTTGGACCGACCCTTAAGCTGGGAAAGATTGAAGGCAGGAGGATAAGGGGACAACAGAGGATGAGATGGTTGGATGGCATCACCAGCTTGATGTACATGAGTTAGAGCAGGCTCTGGGAGTTGGTGATGGACAAGGAAGCCTGGTGTGCTGCAGTCCATATGGTGTCACAGAGAGTTGGATACAACTGAGCTACTAAACTGAACTAAACCTACCTGCCTCCTGTGAAATCTGTTTGCAGGTCAAGAAGCAACAGTTAAAACTGGTAATAGAACAATAAATTGCTTCCTAATCAGGAAAAGAGTACATCAAGGCTGTATATTGTCACCCTGTTTGTTTGACTTATATGTAGAGTACATCATGTGAAATTCCAGGCTGGATAAAGCACAAGCTAGTATCAAGATTGCTGGGAGAAATATCAATAACCTCACATATGCAGATGATACCACCCGTATGGCAGAAAGTGAAGAACTAAAGAGCCTCTTGATGAAAATGAAAGAGGAGAATAACTAAGATCATGGCATCCGGTCCCATTGCTTCATGGCAAATAGATGGGGAAACAATGGAAACAGTGAAGGACTTTATTTTCTTGGGCTCCAAAATCATTGCAGATGGTGACTGTAGCCATGAAAGTAAAAGACGTTGCTCCTTAGAAGAAAAGCTATGACCAACCTAGACAACATAAAACGAATCGCCAGTCAATATCCGATGCAGGATGCAGGATGCTTGGGACTGGTGCAAGGAGAGGACCCAGAGAGATGGTATGGGATGGGAGGTGGGAAGGGATTCATGTTTGGGAACGCTTGTACACTCGTGGTGAATTCATGTCAATGTTTGGCAAAACCAATACAGTAATGAAAAGTAAACTAAAGTTAAAACAAAAATTTCAAAAAATTAAAAAAATAAAAAGCAGAGACATTACTTTGTCAACAAACGTTTTTCCAGTAGTCATATATGGATGTAAGAATTGGACTATAAAGAGAGCTGAGCACAAAAAAAATTGATGTTCTTGAACTGTAGAGCTGGAGAAGACTCTTCAGAATCCCTTAGATTTCAAGAGATCCAACCAGTCCATCCTAAAGGAAATCAGTCCTCAATGTTCATTGGACAGACTGATGCTGAAACTCCAATACTATGGCCACCTGATGTGAAGAACTGACTCATTCGGAAAGACGTGATGCTGGGAAAGATTGAAGGCAAAAGGAGAAAGAGACAACAGAGAATGAGATGGTTGGATGGCATCACCTTCTAGATCAACCTGAGTTTAAGCAAGCTCCAAGAGTTGATGAAGAACAGGGAAGCCTAGTGTGCTGCAGTCCATGGGGTTGCAAAGAGTCAGAAACGACTGAGCAAATGAACTGAACTGAACTGATGTTGCTGCTACTCTTTAGTCATTCCTGTTGTGTCTGACTGTGACCCTACAGACTGTAGCTTGTCAGGCTTCTCTGTCTGTGAGATTTCCCCATGGAGTGGGTTGCCATTCCCTTTCCAAGGGATCTTTCCAGCTCAGGGATTGAACCCGGGCCTTGTGCATTGCAGGCAAATTCTCTACTACTGAGGAACCAGGGAAGCCCCATCCCTCTGCTAGATATTTTCAAATCTACACCTCCCCACTTCTCTTTTGAATATAGAGCCATACATTATTTGCTTTTATTGAATGTCCAGAAGCTACCACAAATGCAATACATCCAAATTAGTGACCTCCTCACCCCACTCCATCACCACATTTTTAAGATTTTTAATTATTTATGCATTTATAAAAGTTTTTTATAGCATAGGATTTAAGAGCATGGGCTTCATCAAATATCTGAGTTCACAGGATATTTCTAACACTGAAAACATGAATATCTTGGATAACTTAATCTCTGACTTGATCCTCTCATATGAAAACATTCAAAATCATTTTGAGAACTAGGTGACTTAAAGTAAGAAGAGTTGAGAACATGACATGGCATAGTAAATACCTAATGGATGTTAGGTATCATTATTATATATTATCTCACACTTCTCACACTTCTTAGCTAGTTTTACCTGAGAAACAAATCTCAGAGTCATGCTTGAATTGTACTAGGCCCTTACCTCCATTCTAATTCTACCACCAGAGCTCAGCATTTAAGTTCCTAAAGAATTCTCAAAGTGCCCACCTCACTCTGTTCCCATCAAACTGTTATAAATATCTTTATTCTACCTTACTATCACCAAACCAGAGTTCTCATTTTTCTTACTAGAATATTTTTTGAGGAAATAAAACCTGTTCAGTCTCCACTTCATTATTAAAACAGCTGAAGCATCAATTCCAAAAGTATATTTCAATGATTCTATATATTTGCAATATTTCACCTAGGTATAAGGCTTCCCTGGTTACTCAGCAGTAAGGAATCTGCCTGCTAATGCAGGAGACATAGGTTCAATCCCTAAGTTGGGAAGATCCCCTGGAGAAGGAAATTGCAACCCACTCCAATATTCTTGTCTGGGAAATCCCATGGACATTGGGGCATTATGTGCTATAGTCCATGAAGTTGCAAAGAGTTGGACATGACTTATCAACTAAACAAAAAAAAAAGAAAAAGAAAAAAAGGGCTACCAACAAAGAAAAACAAGAATTTTATGTTGAAGAAATTTTGGAGAACATCGTATACTATTCCCTTTCTTACAGATTTAGCATCAGTTTGTTCTAGGGAATACACTACCAATATTTGTGTAATTTAGCATTTTCCAATGTTTTCAGGGCATCATACTTCACTGTAAAGTAATATTAAATACTATTAGCATATTTTGGGAAATGACAGTCCACATAATAAGAATCTATAGATATTTTACTAGTGAAGTGACAGGAATAAAGCTGTGTTTTAGAAATACAATTGCCAGTGACATGATGAACGGACTTGATGCTGTATGAAAAGGAAATACATGTCTCCCTAAGGGCAGTACTCTACTATTTTTCTTTCATATTTTCATATAAACTACTAATTCATCCTTTTCAGACACTAATGTGTAACATTCTCATCAGGTCTCTCTGGTCCCACTGCTGTCACACATTATCTTCAGAAAAATAATTAAATAATATCCTGAATTCAACTTCTCTCCCTTATAGCATATCTGTACTAAACTTTACTCTATTAAAGCAGTTATAGAATATATAATTTCCCTACAAATGTCACAAATGTCTTTTCAAAATTGATCTGTGGGAGGAAGGAAATTGTGGGCTTTAGGTAAGGAATAAGATCACATTCAGAACAGGCAAAGGGCTTCCCTGATAGCTCAGCTGGTAAAGAATCCATCTGCAATGCAGAAGACCCTGGTTTGACTCCTGGGTAGGGAAGATCCACTGGAGAAGTATAGGCTACCCACTCCAGTATTCTTGGGCTTCCCTTGTGGCTCAGCTGGTAAAGATTCTGCCTGCAATGCAGGAGACCTGGGTTTGATCCTGGGTTGGGAAGATCCCCTGGAGAAGGGAAAGACTACCCACTTCAGTATTCTGGCCAAGAGAATTCACAATCCATGGGGTTGCAGAGTCAGACACAACTGAGCAACTCTCACTTTCAGAAGAGGCAAAGTGTAAGGTGGAGATCCAGAAAACATGTAAACAAAATTCAGTGACTGCTAGGGAAATGTCAGCAGAAGCAGTTGCAAACTGTGACATCCTAGAGGAAATTTTATTAAGTATATATCTCCAATTACATTTGACCATCTTGAATGCTGTCACCACTCCAAAGCATAGTGTGTCCATCTTCCTGAGGATGAACTGAAGAGCTTCTGAGGCTCATCAACAGATGGGTTTCATTGATTATAAGATCAAGCAAAAATCCTTTTGCCCAACAATCAAGGTCTACTACAATCTAGCAATAGACTAACTTTCCAGTTTATACTTCTGCAATGATATACCTCAAATGTTTTCTCAGTCAGTTGTACATGTCTGCAGAATATAGCATATAGAAGAAGTTAGAAGACAGCCACATCCAGTAATTCTTTCTTTCTTGATCTCTTGGATGATTAAACTTCCCAATGCTCTTGCAAATAGGCAGGTTATTGTGCCAGCTGTGGCCACTGGGCTGAAGTAGGAAGTGATGTATATCTCTGCTAGGCCAAGCAGTTACTTGCCAGGGCAATATCTTCCACTTTTTTTTTTTTTTTTTTTTGCTACAGAGACTAAAGAAAGACACCTATTTTATACAACTTAGCTTCAAGATGGTGGAGCAGTTGAAGTCTGAAGAACAGATTCAAACTTTGTGGAGCAGAGTCCCCCAGCTGATCCTTGCAGAACATTTAAGACTAGGAAGAAATGTGCTTGTCTTATTCAACCACTGAAATATGGTATTAGTTTGTTATCTCAGCAGAACCTAGCCTATCCTGACTAATAAAACAACTTTGTTAATATCACCTTTAAATTTTTACAGGAAATTTAGCTATAAATTATTTCATCCTTTCCCTAGTAAAACAGGATTATATTAGGAGAAATCGGATATATTAACTCAGATGAGAAAATTTAAGAAGTCACATTAAAAGAATTCTAAGATCACCTTGGGAAGTACCTTCTAGGAAAGGTCAGTCGTTATAGAGGAGCAGGTTAATTCTTTTTTTCTCTTTCTTTTTTTTTTTCTTGGTTATCATACTATATGGCTATCGAGAGGACATCAATCTTAAGAATATCAATATTCTAAGCAATTAATTCTGCACATTTTATTACAGTCATTTCTTTTAAAGAAAATTAATTAGTTCTCAGAATAAAAATTCCTAAAAGAAAGGATGCTCACAGGAGACACATCAGAAAAATATCAAAGAGCCAGACAAATGAAGACGAATCCTCTCTGTGCTTACAGGAATAAATCTTTCACATTCTTTTTTGAGCTTTAGGACAGTTTAAAGTTAGTATCTTATTGTTAGCAAGTACAGAAGCCTTCATTGTTCTCCTCTGGTGATTTAGATGGTGCGTTGTCTAACATGAAAGAGGTTTTTCTCTCTTATTTGTATTTACCTTCTTAGGGATTCTCTTTGTATTTAGCTATTTGAAGTATCTGGGGCCACAGAGAATTGAGAAGGATTACTGCTCACTGTTTCTTTTCTCTTTCCTACTTGGAGTTCTTCTCAAGCAGTAAAATGGCTTTATGCATTTCAATTATAGAAAGGTTCTCAACTCACCTTTAAATGTTTTTTTTTTTTTCCTTTGATTAATTCAGTTCAGTTCAGTTCAGTCGCTCAGTCGGGTCCGACTTTGCGACCCCATGACTTGCAGCATGCCGGGCCTCCCTGTCCATCACCAACTCCCGGAGTTCACTCAGACTCACGTCCATCGAGTCAGTGATGCCATCCAGCCATCTCATCCTCTGTCATCCCCTTCTCCTCCTGCCCGCANCTTTTCTAAAACCAGCTTGAACATCAGGAAGTTCACGGTTCACGTATTGTTGAAGCCTGGCTTGGAGAATTTTGAGCATTACTTTACTAGCATGTGAGATGAGTGCAATTGTGCTGTAGTTTGAGCATTCTTTGGCATTGCCTTTCTTTGGGATTGGAATGAAAACTGGCCTTTTCCAGTCCTGTGGCCACTGCTGAGTTTTCCAAATTTGCTGGCATATTGAGTGCAGCACTTTCATGGCATCATCTTTCAGGATTTGAAATAGCTCAACTGGAATCCCATCACCTCCACTAGCTTTGTTAGTAGTGATGCTTTCTAAGGCCCACTTGACTTCACATTCTAGGATGTATGGCTCTAGATGAGTGATCACACCATTGTGATTATCCAGGTCGTGAAGATCTTTTTGTACAGTTCTTCTGTGTATTCTATTAGAAATACTATTTCCCAGCTTTCTGTTTGCCATGACATTACATTCCACACTTTGAGCTTCCAAGAAAACCAGTTGGATCATACCCTGGAAGAAATTGTTAGTGTGGAAAAGTTTTCCTTCTATCTTTCTAGGTTCCTCAGCTGGTCTAATAATTAAATTGGCATAAGACAAACTAGGCATTTCCCAGGTGGTCTAGTGGTAAAAGAATCTGACTGCCAACATAGGAGATGCAAGAGATGCAAGTCTGGGCCCTGGGTCTAGAAGATTCCCAGGAGGATGAAATGGCAACCCACTCCAGTGTTCTTGCCTGGAAAATTCCATGGACAGAAGAGCCTGGTGGGCTATAGTCCACTAGGTCTCTAAGAGTCAGATGTAGAAATGAACACACAGGGACCCTGCCTAAGACAAATTAACAAGAGAAAACCACGTTTAGTATTGTGCATACAGGATCCTCATGAACTATGAGATTCAAAGGCAGTCAAGCAATGAGGCTTATATGCCACTCTGAGCTAAGGAATTGGATAGGGGCTGAGGCTTCAAAGCAGAGCAGGGCCATTCACAGAAGATAACAAGAGCAAACATTTGATAGTCAAGTGTTTGTCCTGTGAGGGAGGCACGTCTTTCAAATAAAAATTATCCCTGGTCATACTCTATTTCTGAGTCAGGCTCCTATCTAAATTCCTATATGAAATTAAGGAAGAGGTACTAGTTTTTCTTGAGTCAGCTGGATCTCAATTACCCTCAACTCAAAATAATCCACCTGTCCCAGTGGTACATTTTGGGGTGGCATATTTGCTTCCCTTCAAAATAAAGAGAGACCATTGCATGCTTCCATGGCTTCTCCTTTAAGGATATTGGAAATAGAGAAAGCAGATCATTACCAACAACATATAGACAGATATGTGGCAGTGGCTCCAGCTTTCTTCCCCATATCCTGATCCTATTAATTTGAAAAAAAATTACAGCATCTCTCTCCTCACTCACCCAGGGAAAAACTGAGATGAATTATTTTAAAAGGTAAATTGACTTCACATACAAAATATTGTAACAAAATCAGATCATTTTCTAGATTTTATTTTGCTTTAATAGCCTTAAGTTAAGAATGAAAGGACTGATTCATTGGAAGGACTGATATTGTTTGGGGAAGCACACTGATTGAAACCGACCACCCTGGCCAGGCACCACAGTAACCATTTGCATGAGTTGTTTTATGACAGGAGATCCTGATAAGGAATACGGAACTAACAAGCCACCACCAACCGGAAGAGTTCAGGAAATGTCGAAAGGAGACACCGTACGTCTGTCCGCTTCACAGAATCCCTCTCGCCAGCATCCATCTTGGCTGAGTGATGCCTGCACCACCAGGAAAGACCCTGAATTAGAATGATTGGCCAAAGACCACCCGAAAACTAATCCCATCACCATAAAACCTGAGACTGAGAGCCTCACCGCAGAGCAGTTCTCCTGGGTTCCCTTACCCTCCTGCTCTCCACCCGGGTGCCCTTCCCAATAAAATCTCCTTCTTTGTCAGCACGTGTCTCCTCAGACAATTCTTTTCTGAGCGTTAGACAAGAGACCACTCTTGGAGCCCTGTTGGGGGCGGGGGGGGCTCCCACTTCATACAACAATATTGTCCAATAATTGGACAATATCATTACTGTCCAATTGGAGCTGAAACAGCTATTGTCCTGTCCAATATCTGATTGGAGCTGAAAGTCCAGTAATGCAACACCCTGATGCACTGGAAAAGACTCTCGCTAGAAACATTGAAGACAAAAGAAGTGGGCAGCAGAGGATGAGATGGTTAGAGAACATCACTGACTCAATGGACATGAATCTGAGCAAACTCTGAAAGATAGTGAAGGACAGTGGAGCCTGGAGTGTGCAATCCTTGAGGTTGCAAAAGGTTGGACATGACTTAGTGACTGAACAAGAAAGCGTGAAAACTTAAAATATGGCCTACGCTTGACCTATGCTTTCTTATTTCAGTTGATCTTTGTGGAAGGCTTTCAATAAAAGATGGTGATGTTAACTGCGTACATGCTAAGTTACTTCAGTCATGTCTGACTCTGACCCCATCGACCATAGGCTGCCAGGCTCCTCTGTCCATGGGATTCTCCAGGCAACAGTACTAGAGTGGGTTGCTATGCCCTCCTCCAAAGGATCTTCCCAACCCGGGGATTGAACCTGAGTCTCTTGTATTGACAAGCAGGTTTTTTACCACTGGCACTGTGCCACCTGGGAAGCCCTCATATTAATAAATCCTTTTTCAAAATGTCAGCTTGTCTATTTCAATTGTTCAGTTATTTAAAGACATAGCCATGTTTTCATTTGGGGGCCATCCGTATGCATGACTAAATTGTATTCACTGTTTCAAAATTGCAGTTCCACGGTTTTGTTTACATTTCCTGTGTTCTTTGCTGTTGTAAGAAGTAGCCTAGGCGATGAGGAAATAGTGGCTTCTTCGGGAAACAGAGGGAAGTAAGTGCTCAAAGGATGTGTGGAGAGAACACAAAAAGAGACTTTGCCTACTTCTCAGTTTTTTGTTTTTTTTTTCCCTAGGAATAGTTCTCCCTACATTAACAGTGTTTCTTTTCATATACTTACAATATAAGTAAGTTGAAAGTCACTGGATAAAAAAACTTTTGAAACAAAGTCCAACCTGAAAATTAACTCCATATTAAAGGAAACAAGACTGTGAATGGTGCTAGAAGAAAAATAAGTTGACTTGAAAATACTTGGTTTGAGATTATTGACCAGAAATATTTATTCAATGTCCCCATGAGCACGAAGCTGTGGTAAGTTAAATATTGTGTGGGGGCAGAGGTAGGGAAGAACATATTTAGAATGGTTTTCTGAAGAATTTCCTTGAAAAGAGGAACATCACAAAATTTTGCTTTTTAACCAAAAGGAAACAAATAAAATTCTACAACTACAGTAATACTCTGAACTTGAGGATATTAAAGTTTTGGTTTTCCATACTACATTCTGTTTAGAAAACAACCCCCAAAAAAGAAAATAATCCCCAAATACTGTTGCTTAATGCATAGAATCAGAAGACTGAGGTATACCGACATGGGCCCTGCCCTCAAGGAACTTAAAGTAAACAATACCAACTGCAACTGCCAAGTCAACAGAAAAGGACTGCTATTTTCTGGTATATGACACATATTGTATTACTGTGAATGTGTATTACTATGAATTCTGATATGCATCTTCTTTTAAAAAGTGTGATAACCCAACCATTCTAAACCTATCTTATTTTATTTGAAAGAACCTGACATTGCAAGATGGAAACACAAAAGAACTGTAATTTTGTAATCTTTCAAAGTGCTTCTTTTTTCTGGGACTGCAAAAGTGATCAACCTGAAAAGTTAGAATTGATTTTTAAATGACTTCGTATCATACTTCTGTATTCACATGATGTCCTGAGTCATAGGAAGAGAAATAAAATTTGTCAGAAAAAAATAATAATATCTATCTAACAACATTTAGCTGTAAGGGTGCTTAAGTTAATTAAATTGTATTCCATTTTAAGGCAGACATACATGCATGGTGTGTGGTGACATCTGTAACTTAAAATGAAAGATATGTTAACATTAAAACTAAAAATGAAATAATTTCTTTCATAGGATTCTCAACTTTTATATAAAGCATTATTTTATGACTAGTAAACAAGTCTCAAGGAAGATAATTGGAGCTTTCTTCCTTATAACAGTATGGTATAAATGTTTGGTTCAAATTTATTTCAAGCCCATTGTATATTCGTGTTATGTACTTGTATCCTATATACATTTATAAAATCATTCAGTGTGAGTGAATCTATAGTAAACTGTCATTCTGAAGAATAGCACTGTTAATCAGTTCAGGAAAGGTCATGCTTTGTTTGCTTGTTCTATAAATCATGTACACATTTCTTCTAAGTGGCTCAAAGATGTGCAAGGTCTCAATTCCACCAAGAAAAGTAAGTGCATATTTTTGAATGAAAATCTTCAACAGCTGTAATTAAAGAAGTGGCATAGTTCACATCCTACGTAAGTACAATGAATACTACCTTCAAGTGCAAAAATCAGTCTCTGAAAATGAAACCAAAATGACTGGAAATGGAAAGCACACACTAAGTTAGTCATTGATTGATTTAGTTGGGAGAGTCCCAGTAAAAAGCTGACATTGATTTATCTTTTAATCTAAGAGAATAACAACAAATCTTAAAGCAATCAGTTTTAATGGTCTTAATAACTCCAATCAAATTATTCACCTTCCACATTAATATAGGAGGTTGGCTTCATATTTATTCATCAGATTTGTCAAATAAATATCACTGTTTGCCAAACTAAACCCGAGTCCTTCAGTTCTAATAGATTCCATTAGCATTCAGTTTTAATTGCCCTCTCCTCATAATTAAGGTGACCAAAGGTTCCAGTTTTCCAGGCATGGTCATGGACCTGGTTTATGCTTTTTGCACTGGCATAATTTTTAAAAGAGTCTTTCTATTTTTTTAAGTGTCCTGATTTTCAAGATAAAGCCTCCATGCTCATAACTGCTTTCATGATTCCCTGGTTCTTTAGGGACTATTAAAGCTGAAAGTCTTCTTTAAGATCAGTATGAGCAAGTATTTGAAAATACCAGGACTGAAAAAAAATCTATCTGATATTTCCTCACCTACGCAAAGAATGATATTTTCTTCAGCTACAACACATATCTGTGTCCTCAAAAATAGAAGCCTTGACAGGCTGTAAGCTTTTCTTTTCAAGGACTCTATTTGAAAACCAAAAATATTTGTCCTTCCGACAATAGAAAAAACTAAGAATTTTTTCTTAGTGGGTGAATTTAGAAAAGGACCACTGCTTGATTTTATTTGACCTGAACTTTGCTAATATATTGAGAAGGAAATGGCAACCCATTGCTAATATAAACTTTAAAAGTCTAAGATGGTAGTGAAATGAAAGCAGAAGCACTGTTTACTAATGTTGATTACATTTTGCATTAGTTTTAGGTTCTATAATTACAGGAGTTCTATTAGTGAGGAAAATGGTGGACACACAGGTATCTCCAGGACACTGATGGAGTCTCAGCGATAAAACTTTTAGCATCTAAGTCATGGTTCTACACAGAGATGTGCTACACAAAGACAGAGCCATACGGGGCTCTCCGGGTGATGGTAAGTGAGTAAAGTGGACAGACAGATGAGAGACTGTGCTTAGTGGGTATAGTCAAGGTTGATACTGGGGAAAAATAAGCCAGTCCACAGCAATACAACTGTCTACAGAGCTTCTAACCGAATAGATTTCTCATGTAGCTAGCCTGTAAATTTGATCCTGTGCAACATTTACTTTCTTTATTTAGATCAGGATTAAAACGGAACACCTAAAAAGGCCACATAGGATAAAGAGACTGTGAGATGCCTTCAAAGGAATGAACATTTCCCAGTGGATATAAATAGATTGTTGTTTTGATCCCTTTAAAAGGTCATTAGTCAAATGTTCTGTTTCTTTTTCTCTCAATCTCATTTCTTTCCATCTCTATCTCAAACACAGACACATGCTTTAGAAAAAGAAATTAAATCAACAGGCCAACCCATCCCTAGCTCAAACAGCAAACACAAAACTTAAATTTTTTAGAGTTTTTAACACATGCATTTCCTATTTCAGATAAAGCAAGTTTTTTTTCTATTTAAGTAAAATGAAAATGAAATTCCAAAACTAGGAAATAATAAGTTCAAAATCTCTCTTTCACCAAAGAATTTGAGAAATCATATTCCAACTTTTGCCCTCTTGCTAAAATCATAACCAGATAATGCCACTAAGTTGAAGCATTCTGCTCTTTTTTTTAAACTTTATATAAAGGATCTAACAAATTAATAAAACTGATAATCATCAGATTTTACCAGGTTTACAAAGCCAATTTTGAGCTGCTAATAGGTCCTCATGGAGAAATCAGTCCTGAGTTAAATACACAAATCATCAGGTTTACAATAGAATATTTAATTTGGAAATACAGTGCAAATGTGATAATCTTATTTATGACTTAAATTATTGCTTAGCTGAATGCTATACAAATGATCTGAATACTATTTCAGACAAGATGAGCAATCCCCAAAACGTAAAAAATATACTCCTCAACCTTGACTTATTTATATTTAACTGGGAAAAGACACAAAGCACAAAGCTATAAAGAATGATTCCGAGCAAATCATGCAACACTTAGATTTGACTATAAGCCCTTGGTGTGCATGACCTACGTCTTAAGGAAACAACATTTAATATTTAACAAATGCTGATTAAATACTCATTATTAGGCACCATATTGGGAGCTGGGTTTATGCCAGCAATAAAGATACAGTCTTTCTTACTGAATTTCCCTATTTTTAGGTAGGGTGGAGATAATGAATCAAGGAAGTCTTGCTTGTAGAGGTGACATATATCCTGAGGCCAGAGGTAAGGAAGGGAAAAGCCAGATGGTGAAAGTGTGTAAAAGGCAAGGCAAGTGAAATTTAGAATTTTTCAGAGGTGAGACTGAAAATTACTAATGCTACAGAGAATCTGACACATCTTAAAAATAGAACTGAAGGGACACAATCTGTGCCTTTACTTCCACTGAAGCTGAGTAAGGACTTTGATAGAAAGTATGTCCTGAATGAAAACTAGTTTGAGTTAATATTGGTAAGTATTTCTACCATAAGTTGCTAAGTATTTCTATTTAAAAAGAAAAGCACCATGTAAGTTATGTAAACACCTTGAAATCATCATCAGTCTATTCTTTCCTGGAAAGTGACATTTCCAAATTCTCCCTCCTATTTGCTCACCCTACTCTGAAGCCACAATATTTCCTTGAATTCCTCTGCAAAGCACAGATAGCCTCTTGAATGTTCAACTGAAATCCCAAACTTGAAGGATCTGAGAACTGGGCTCACTATTATTCCAAGCCTATCTTTACCTTGCATCCCAAATGCTAGTGAAGACAGCTGTATTCACCATGAATGCTAGCAAAGCACTAGGTAATCTTCCCAGGCTCTTCACTCTCCCTTATCTTGCCACGTCATTAGATCACCAAATTGTCTCAATTCCAGAGCCTCAATATCTCTAGTTAGGTGATAGGATGAGTATGATAATATTTAGAGAAAAATAAAAATGCAAATAACTTTATTTAGAGAAATGTATATACTAATAAAATATTAAACCATAGATAGAAAAGAATTCATGCCAATATTCTGTTTCTTTGGATTTTCAGTTTCTATCTCTCTGTATCTCTCTGTCTCTATATCACTGTCTCTCTCTGTCTCTCTGTCTCTCTGTCTCTCTCTCTCTCTCTCTCTATATATATATATATATACACACACACACACACACATATATGTACTGATATACATAATTTTGAAGAATAAAGAAAGAATATTTGAACTAACAGTAAAACTTGTGATAAAGATATAGTAGTATTAACAGAAACACATACACACATATATGCAGAAATATACACATACATGTATAGACCTATCCTACAGCATACACAGACCTGTATGCACATCATAAGATAATGCCACTATGTACATATACATACATACAGAGATACATGTAGGTATGTGATTATGGGTGTGTATACTGCAGCACATAAATGTATTTGCATATATATGTTTCAATATGTTTTTATATATAGTGGCTTCCTGGGTGGCTCAGTGGTAAAGAATCTGACTTTGATGCAGGAAACATAGGAGACATGGGTTCAATCCCTGGGTCAGGAAGATACCATGGAGAAGGAAATGGCAACCCACTCCAGAATTCTTGCCTGGGAAATCCCACTGATAGAGGAGCCTGGCAGTTTATAGTGAATGGGGTTTCAAAAGGATCAGACATGACAGCAACTACACAAAAAAAGTGTAAATATCCCCTCCTTCTTCAAAAACATCTTCACTGTTCTTTTTCAAATGAAATTCAGGATTAAGTTATCACCATCTATTTTAAAAAATAACTGTTGGGAAAATTTTAAATAACTGCATTAAATATATACATTAACTTAAGAAGAACTGCCATTGTCATGATCTTGATACTTCCTGGCTAAAAGCATGGCTTTCATTTTCATTTAATAAATGTATTTCAATTAAGTTTTATAGTTTTCTCCTTCCAGATGATTTTGCATTTAAGAAACATGTTATTTGAATAAAGTGATATCTTATTGCTATTATTTAAGATTTTCTAATTATCTTTGCTAATTATGATGCTATTCATTTTTACATATCACTTTGGCTAAAGTTTATCATTAGTTCTAACAGTTTGTGTGGATAGTTTGGATTGTCACAAAGACATTCTTTTTTCTGTGAATGATAGCAGTTTTGCCTCATTCTTTCCCATCTAAAAGTGAGGCCTGTCTTTCCAGAGGCATCATTCATCGCATGATCATTTCCATTACTCATTGTGGCAGTATTGATTATAACTCTTTTTCATTTCTTTGTTCTTTTTTTTTTTTTTTTTTTGCAGTGATAGGTTGGAGTCAATGATTCTAGATGCTATGTTCTTGGTCTTGACATTAAACAGATTGCTTCCAAGGATTCACTACTATCAGTGACAAATTGCTATATTCATATTTTTTTATTTAAAGCCTTCATTTGGTTAAGAAAATTTCTGTCTTTTCCTGTTTTTCTAAATATCTTTTTGCAAAAATGAGTGTCCTACTTTGTCAAATAAATATTTTTAAGTGAGACGACTATCTATGACTCTTCCTTTTTTAATCTACATGAGTAAATGGACTACCTTAAAAGATGCTAAACCATCCTCATGAGCCAACTGAACAATTTCCAGTTGGTCAGGAAGTAAATTATTTTTATACATTGGGAGATTTAATTTGCCAAAATTTTTATATTTTTATTATTTAAGGTTTCTGAACATTTACTGTTCCCATTGGCCTATAATTTTCCCTTCTTGCACATTTTTGTTCCTGTCTCTGCTATTAAAGAAGCCACATCAAAGTAATTGGAGAGCATTTCCTTTGTAAATTTTCTTTGGAAATATACAATATTAACAAAAACAATAGATAAACTTTCAGTTCTCCCTATGTGCCAAGCATTATTCTAAGCTCCTTACATATTTCATTCAATCCTTATAAAAATCCTATGTCATAAACTTTTATTATTCCAATTTTACAGATGAATAATCTAAGGCCTTGAAAGTTTAAACAACTTGTTCAAGATCAAATAGAAGCAAATTCAGTTCTCCAACTCTAGGCAGTCTGGTTCCAAAATTTACATAACAGAGAAATCATTACCGATTGAAGTATACTCAATTTCCATAGAGAACAAACTCTTGGACACTGACTGTGTCACTTCCTACTTCTCTCTTAGAATAGGCTTATCTTAAAATAATTGCATTTTATGGGCTTCCCTGGCAGTCCAGTGGTTCAGACACCATGCTACCATGCAGTGGGCGCAGGTTGCCTCCCTGGTCAAAAACCTAAGATCCCACATGCTGTGTGACCAAAGATAGAAATAAATAAATAAAATGAACAATTTACTTTAAAAAAAAATTGCGTTTGTCTTAGCTTGTGTAAAATAGATTATGGGTGTTGCGAGGTTGTCTGGCACTTTGTTTTTGTTTTTTTTCTGGGGACACCAGAAAAAACCTTGGCTCATGACTGTTAAAAAGTCAACTGTCATTCAAATTGTTTCCTTTTTATATGAGAATACCTTTTCTCTTTCTCTTCAAGTAAACTGAATTTGCTTCTATTTAATCTCTATGTATTTACATGTGAATTTCTTTTACTTCGTACTGCTTAGCAAACACTATGCTTTATATATTTGTATACATCTTTTTATTGTATAATAGTTCCAGTAGTTGTTATTTTGAATATTTGTTCTTCCCGATTTTCTCTGTTCTTTCATTTTTTTTCTGGTATTCCAATGAGATAGATGACAAATTTGGTCAAGGTAATATTTCAGTCTTTTAACCTCCTTTTCATATTTTCCATCTCCTCGTCTGTCTTCATTTCTAAGATATGTATTCAGTTTTATCTTTCAGTTTACTACTGTTTTCTTCAGAGGTGTCTAGTCTTGTGTTCACCCTATCCATTTTTTTTTTCATTTAAGAATTATAGGTTGTACACACACAATATATGTGTGTGTGTGTTTTTTTAATCTATCCAGTTATTTTAGGTAGTCATTAGTGTTCTGGTTATTCTTCATTCTATTATTTTTTATACATTTGAAAAATAGGTCTTTACTGTTTATCCAATAATTTCAATATGAGAACTTGAGTATTGTTCTCCTGATGCTCAATCATGATAGCATATTTCCTTCTATGTTTAGTAATATTTTTTTGAATTGGGAACACATATTGTCAGTACACAATTTGTAGAAATCCGGACAGCCCAAGTAGAGTAGACTTTCTACCAGAGAGGATGTGTGATGGCTTCTGCTTAATGAGTATGGTGCCCCCAATCTAAAACATGCTAATTTCAGATCTCAACCTGAGGTTTTCCTGACTCACTGGTTAGTGTAAATTAGAACACCAGACTTAGAGGAGAGGAGGCTAGTGACTACAGATTGTTTGTAAAGAGTCTTATTAATAGTATTTCCCCCAGTATCAACGCTAAAAATGACAGATTTCATGGGGGAATCTAATTTCTGCCTGGCCATTTTTTTCCTAGCCCATCCTTTGACTATGTAGTCCTACTGATGGTCCATGCCTATTTGAGGATTCTCAGGCTCAAATTCCCAACTTTGTATGGATGATAAAGCATGATCTCCAGTTCTTCATGCTTTCAAAGTCATTATAGCTCTACTTCCGGCTGTCTCTTCATTTATGTATTTGTATGTTTATTTTGGTCTCCACTAACTGACAGTGAATTGTTCCTAGCTCAGCAATGAATTAAAATATTTTTCAGAGTCTTTATAGCATAGATCATTTTCAAAAAATCTTACTTGCTATGATTTCCAAAATGGAAGTGCTCCACTTTTTTCAGGTCCTTGAGATAAGGGGTTATGTTTTATTTTGTTTGAGTTTTAATAGCATTCTTGGTAAAGTGAAAGTGAAAGTCGCTCAGCTGTGTCAGACTCTTTACTATTCCATTGACTGTAGTTCATGGAATTCTCCAGGCCAGAATACCAGAGTGGGTAGCCTTTCCCTTCTCCAGGGGATCTTCCTAACTCAGGAATCAAACTGGGTCTCCTACATTGTAGATGGATTCTTTACCAACTGAGCTATCAGGGAAGTCCATTCTTTTGAAATTAAGGCATAAAAATAAACCAAATTGAGCTAAAATATATAAATTAATTTTTATTATAAATGCATGTTTATTTTATATTTAACAGCTTTATTGAAGGGTAGTTGACCCATAAGAAATATGTAAAGGTAAGTCTTGACATATGTCTTGACACATTCTTGAAACCATAGCCACAGTCTGGATAATGAACATATTCATCACCCCTTAAAGTTTTCTTGTGCCTGTTCATAATTCCTGTCTCTCATTGCTTCCACCTATGTTTAGGGAACCACAGATCTGTTTTCTGTCCTTAAATATTAATTTTGTATAAATTGAATCATAAGATATGTAGTCTCTGAAACTTTAAAGCCTTAAAGACAATATATTCATACAGCAGTCATTAATTACTATTTTTTTTAAGTTACTAAGCTCTTAAGTGTTCATAAAAAAGAAAAGCTTCCTCACAGTTCAAATACTTTATCTGTGAGCGAAGCAGAACCCAGAAATAAAGTTTCTTGATGTCTAAATTACATTGATCATGTAGTTGATAACTTAGTGGTAAATCATGGAAAGAAAATTTGAGTGAGTAATATGTCACGAAATCCCACTAAGCAGCTTGGAAAAGTAGAATTTATGTTTAAACTTAGTAACACATGATATTAAAAGTGACTGAGGCATACAAAGCATTAAACAGCTAATCCATGTTTCCACATTGATGGGATGCATAATCACTCTATATAAAAGAAAAAAAAACATTTTAAAAATTTAAATGCTTAATTTCTGCTGTTCCTTCTAGAGAAAAATAATTCCCAACATTAATTATTTGTATACATTGCTTAGTTACAGAATAATCTTCAACTGAGCAAAAATATAAACTTGGAAATGATCAAATGCAAAGGAATATGGCAATAATGGAAAGAGGAGCTAAAGAAAAAGAAATGAAAAAAGTTCACTTAATCTTTTCTTTCAAAGACCATCAAATCAAGATTCCTGAAATTCTCTAATCACCAGGGTAGATAATTCAGGATCCAAAATATGATATTGTTCACAGTGACTCTTAAAATTCTATTCCTATTCTTTAACATAATTTGGCCAAACAACACTAAACTCACTATGGCTGTCAAAACAGAAACAAAATCTAATTTGATGTACCTCAACAGAAAGAGCTTTAAATAACTTTTCTACGTGTATATCTTAAAACACACAAAAAATTTCATTTCTCTAGAAGCCTTTCTCACAGCTATGGCTCAATACTCCTGAACTTTTTGATTCTTTTAAGCAGCTCTAATATACCTCCAAAGGCAGATCAAAAAAGTCTCCATTTTCTAATTTACTCTCTTTCTCTCACTGATGGAGGCTTTGAAATAAAGCTTTGGGATCACACTTTCAATTTTCATTATATCTAACTTTCAAGATGTGATCATATTTTCTATAGTATGAGTCAAAAGACATTATCTATCAAGACCAAATGTTTCTTTTTTTCCTATACTTAATTTTATTTCATGAGGAGAAAAGCTTTCAAGTTCACTCTAAGTCAATGCTACTACATGTAAAACTTAAAACAAGAAAGGAATATTTTACTGAATATGAAAATATAAAGCAAGGATTCTACATTTCACTAATGATCATGTTGTGAAGAGTAGGAGAAAGGGTGTCTATCAAGAACACCATCACTCATTTTAAAATTCCAGTTCCCCATTGCTTCATCCCTCTTTTATAGCTGATTACTCTTCTCTTGTTTTTCTTCCCTGTCCCTCATCAACCAAGGCTCTTAAAAACATCAAGGGATCCTCATCCCTATCTGTACTTCAGCTGAACAAACACAACCATCAGCAGTGCCTTAGTATCTTCCCAGATCAATTCTCCATTCTTTTTCTCCAATGGATCAATTTTTGCTTTCTCTTCTCCAATTCAGTGGACAGAGACTCTTCCTTCAGAATGAAGGAATGTATATGACAGTAACGATTGCTTTTCTGGGACATTGTCGACATCAACGATATCTTCTTACTGTGATTGGTTAGTGAGTAAAGTTTTAGTACCAGAAAACTCTGTCTCCTAAAGAAGCAAGTGGTTAAATATGGTCCTTCCTCTCTTGATCCAGTAGGAACAACCCTGCTTCCCACTGAGTTCCTTGTGCTATTTCCAGGCATTACTGAAATGTACCTCAGAAAAGCCCACCAAGTTGCCCATTTTCCAACATGAGTTATCACTGAAAATCCACAGTATAATGCTGTGGTTCCCTCCATGTGTTGCAAACACTACCTTGAAACTGATTGAAAAAGACATCAATATCCCTGATGAAAGTGGCCATTGTGAAAGTGACAAATTCAAGGCCAACCAAGGCTACTCTCTATGGATGTTTTTAAACCATCAGCAGTCAGATGTCAGTGCAACATATATCTCCACATAGATTACTATGGAATTCTTTTTAAAAAACAAAAAGACCTTATATTATCATTCAAAAAACACAGAATGTATATCTTAATTTGGTTTTATAATAGCCCTTCTGAGGCTACAGACAGGTTAAAGAAATGCAGAAATTATGTGTATTTCAGCTAATAAGTCACAGGGTGGGATCTCAAAACCATGTTTATCATATCCAGTGTTCCAGTGTTTGTTTTGTTTTAAACTTTTTAGTAAATTAAAATTTATTGATTCAGTTCAGTTCATTTGCTCAGTCATGTCCAACTCTTGGCAACCCTATGGACTGCAATATGCCAGGCTTCCCTATCTTTTATCAACTCCTAGAAATTACTCAGATTCATGGTCATCCAGTCAGTGATGCCATCCAACCATCTTATCCTCTGTCATCCTCCTGTCCTGGCTTCAATCTTTCCCAGCATCAGGGTCTTTTCAAATGAGTCAGTTCTTCACCTCAGGTGGCCAATATTGGAGTTTCAGCTTCAACATCAGTCCTTCCAATGAATATTCAAGACTGATTTCCTTTAGGATTGACTGAGTGGATCTCCTTACAGTCCAAGGGACTCTCAAGAGTCTTTTCCAGTTTTTTGGAAAGCATAAACTTCTGTAACAGGTCGTGCTCATGTCTGTTAATAAAGAAATCCAGATCCAAAAAAAAAAAAAAGAGTCTTTTCCAACACACAGTTTAAAAGCATCAATTCTTTGGAACTCAACTTTCTTTATAGTCCAACTCTCACATCCATACATGACTACTGGAAAAACCATAGCCTTGACTAGAGAGATCTTTGTTGGCAAAGTAATGTCTCTGCTGTTTTAATATGCTGTCTAGGTTAGTCATATCTTTTCTTCCAAGGAGCAAGCATCTTTTAATTTCATAGCTGTAGTCACCATCTGCACTGATTTTGGAGCCCCCTAAAAATAAAGTTGTCACTGTTTCCATTGTTTCCCCATCTATTTGCCATGAACTGATGGGACCAGATACCATTGATAGATTAGATAACTATTTTGAAATTTTCATTTTAACAAAATTATTAAAGA
>SJYQ01002565.1:847791-874716 GCA_006410935.1 Redunca redunca | reverse complement strand
TGGTCATGTATGGATGTGAGACTTGGACTGTGAAGAAAGCTGAGCACTGAAGAATTGATGCTTTTGAGCTGTGGTGTTGGAGAAGACTCTTGAGAGTCCCTTGGACTGCAAGGAGATCCAACCAGTCCATTCTGAAGGAGATCAGCCCTGGGATTTCTTTGGAAGGAATGATGCTGGAGCTGAAGCTCCAGTACTTTGGCCACCTCATGCAAAGAGTTGACTCATTGGAAAAGACTCTGATGCTGGGAGGGATTGGGAACAGGAGGAGAAGGGGATGACAGAGGATGAGATGGCTGGATGGTATCACTGACTCGATGGACGTGAGTCTGAGTGAACTCTGGGAACTGGTGATGGACAGGGAGGCCTGGTGTGCTGCGATTCATGGGGTCGCAAAGAGTCAGACATGACTGAGTGACTGAACTGAACTGAACTGAACTGAGAGCTGCCAGAACAGGACTGGGAAATAGACTTTTGAAGGGCACAGACAGAACCTTGTGCACACAAGGACCTAGGAGAAAGGAGCAGTGACCCCACAAGAGACTGACCCAGACTTGCCCATGAATGTCCAGGAATTTCCAGTAGAGGCATGGAAGAAGGTCGCCATTATCTTCACTACCTCCTCCATAGTTTGGCCCCAGGTAAATAACAGGAAGGAACACAGCTCCACCCATAAATAGAAAATTGGATTGAAGATTTACTGAACACGGCCCTGCCTATCAAAACAAGACCCAGTCTCTCCCATCAGGAAGCTTCCATAAGCCTCTTAAACTTCTCCATCAGAGGGCAGACAAAATGAAAACCACAGTCACAGAAAACTAACCAATCTGATCACATGGACCATAGCTATGTATAACTCAATGAAACTATGAGACATGCCCTATAGGGCCATCCAAGACAGAGGAGTCATGGTGGAGAGTTCTGACAAAATCCAAACCACTTCAGGTATTCTTGCCTTGAGAACCCCAAGAACAGTATGAAAAAGCAAAAAGATAGGACACTGAAAGATGAACTCCCCAGGTCAGTAGGGGCCCTATATACCACAGGAGATCAGTGGAGAATTAACTCCAGAAAGAATGAAAAGATGGAGCCAAAGCAAAAATAACACCCAGTTGTGGATGTCACTTGAAATAGAAGTAAAGTCTGATGCTGTAAAGAGCAAAATTAATAGGCACCTGGAATGTTAAGTCCGTGAATCAAGGTAAATTGGAAGTGGTCAAACAGGAGATGTCAAGAGTGACTGTCAACATTTCAGGAATCAGAGAACTAAAATGGACTGGAATGGGTGAATTTAACTCAGATAACCATTATATCCACTACTGCCAGTAAGAATCCCTTAGAAGAAATGGGGTAGCCATCATGGACAATGAAAGACTCCGAAATGCAGTACTTACATACAGTCTCAAAAATGAGAGAATGATCTCTGCTCATTTCCAAGGCACCATTCAATATCACAGTAATCCAAGTCTATGCCCTGACCAAAAGTGCTAAAAAAGCTGAAGTTGAACGGTTCTATGAAGACCTACAAAACCTACTAGAACTTACACCCAAAAAAGATGTCCTTTTCATTATAGGGGACTGGAATGCAAAAGTAGGAAGTCAAGAGATACCCAGAGTAACAGGCAAATTTGGCCTAGGAGTACAGAATGAAGCAGGGCAAAGGCTAATAGTGTTTTGCCAAGAGAACACACTGCTACTGCTAAGTCACTTCAGTTGTGTCCAACTCTGTGCAACCCCACAGACAGCAGCCCATCAGGCTCCCCCGTCCCTGGGATTCTCCAGGCAAGAACACCGGAGTGGGTTGCCATTTCCTTCTTCAATGCATGAAAGTGAAAAGTGAAAGTGAAGTCACTCAGTCATGTCTGACTCTTAGCAACCCCATGGACTGCAGCCTACCAGGCTCCTCCATCCATGGGATTTTCCAGGCAAAAGTATTGGAGTCGGGTGCCATTGCCTTCTCCCAGAGAACACACTAGTCATAGCAAACACCCTCTTCAAACAAAACAAGAGAAGACTATACCCATGGACATCACCAGTTGGCCAACACCAAAATCAGATTGATTATATTCTTTGCAGCCAAAGATGGAGAAGCTCTATACAGTCAGCAAAAACAAGACTGGGAGCTGACTGTGGCTCAGATCATGAACTCTTTATTGCCAAATTCAGACTTAAGTTGAAGAAAGTAGGGAAAACCATTAGAAAGACAATTTTTGTATTACCTAAATGAAATCCCTTACGATTATACTGTGGAAGTGACAAACAGATTCAAAGGATTAGATCTGATAGACAGAGTGCGTGAAGAACTATGGACAGAGGCTCCTGACAATGTAGAGGAGACAGGGATCAAGACCATCCCCAAGAAAAAGAAACACAAAAAAGCAAAATGGCTGTCAGAGGAGGCCTTACAATTAGCTGTGAAAAGAAGAGAGGTGAAAAGCAAGGAGAAAAGGAAAGATATGCCCATTTGAAAGCAGAGTTCCATAGAGTAGCAAAAAAGAGAAAAAAAGCTTTCCTGGGTGATCAGGACAAACAAATAGAGGACAAAAAAAGAGTGGAAAGACTATAGATATCTTCAAGAAAATTAGAGATACCAAGGGAATATTTCATGCAAAGATGGGGTCGATAAAGTATAGAAATGGTATGGACCTAACAGAAGCAGAAGCTATTAAGAAGAGGTGTCAAGAATACACAGGAGAACTATACCAAAAAGATCTTCATGACCCAGATAATCACAATGGTATGATCACTCGCCTAGAGCCAGACATCCTGAAATGTGAAGTCAAGTGGTCTTGAGGAAGCATCACTATGAACAAAGCTAGTGGAGGTGATGGCATTCCAGTTGAGCTATTTTAAATCCTAAAAGATGATGCTGTGCAGGTGCTGCACCCAATATGCCAGCAAATTTGGAAAACTCAACAGTGGCCACAGGACTGGAAAAGGTCAGTTTTCATTCCAGTCCCAAGGAAAGGCAATGCCAAAGAATGCTCAAACTACCGCACAATTGCACACATCTCACATGCTAGTAAAGTAATGGTTAAAATTCTCCAAGCCAGGCTTCAACAGTATGTGAAACATGAGCTTCCAGATGTTCAAGCTGGTTTTAGAAAAGGCAGAGGAACCAGAGATCAAATTGCCAACATCCACTGGATCATTGAAAAAGTAAGAGAGTTCCAGAAAGACATCTATTTCTTCTTTATTGATTATGCCAAATCCTTTGTGTGGATCACCACAAACTGTGGAAAATTCTGAAAGAGTTGGGAATACCAGACTACCTGACCTGCCTCTTGAGAATCATGTATGCAGGTCAGGAAGCAACAGTTAGAACTGGACATGGAACAACAGACTGGTGCCAAATAGGAAAAGGAGTATGTCAAGGCTGTATATTATCACCCTGATTATTTAACTTATATGGAGGACATTTCATGGGAAACACCGGTTGGATGAAGCACAGGCTGGAATCAAGATTTCTGGCGGAAATATAAATAACCTCAGATATGCAGATGACACCAACCCTATGGCAAAAAATGAACGAAAGGACTCTTGATGAAAGTGAAAGAGGAGAGTGAAAATGTTGGCTTAAAAGTCAACATTCAGAAAATGAAGATCATGGCATCTGGTCCTGTCACTTCATTCCAAATAGATGGGGAAACAGTGGAAACAGTGTCAGACTTTATTTGGGGGGGCTTCGAAATCACTCTGAAATCATTGTGATTCAGTTCAGTCCAATTCAATCACTCGTCATGTCCGACTGCAACCCCATGAACCGCAGTAAGCCAGGCATCCCTGTCCATTACCAGCTCCCGGAGTTAACCCAAACCCATGTCAATTGAGTCAGTGATGCCATCCAATGATTTCATCCTCTGTCATCCCCTTCGCTTTCTGTCCTCAATGTTTCCCAGCATCAGGATCTTTTCAAATGAGTCAACTCTTCGTGTCAGGTGGCCAAAGTATTGGAGTTTCAGCTTCAGCATCAGTCCCTCCAATAAATATTCAGGACTGATTTCCCTTAGGATGGACAGGTTGGATCTGCTTGCAGTTCAAGGGACTCTCAAGAGTCTTCTCTAACACCACAGTTCAAAAGCATCAATTCTTCTGTGCTCATCTTTCTTTATAGTCCAGCTCTCACATCCATACATGACTACTTGAAAAACTATAGCCTTCCCTAGATGGATCTTTATTGACATACTGTTGTCTATGCTTTTCAATATGTTGCCTAGGTTGGTCATATCTTTCCCTCCAAGGAGTAAGTGTCTTTTAATTTCATGGCTGCAGTCATCATCTGCAGTGATATTGGAGCCCCCCAAAAAAGTCAGCCACTGTTTCCACAGTTTCCCAATCTATTTGCCATGAAGTGATGGGTCCATATGCCATTATTTTAGTTTTCTGAATGTTGAGCTTTAAGCCCACTTTTTCACTCTCCTCGTTCACTTTCATCAAGAGCCTGTTTAGTTCTTCTTCACTTTCTGCCATAAGAGTGGTGTCATCTGCATATCTGAGTTTACTGATATTTCTCCCAGCAATCTTGATTCTACCTTGTGCTTCCACCAGCCCAGCATTTCTCATGATGTACTCTGCATATAAGTTAAATAAGCAGGGTGACAATATACAGCCTTGAGGTACTCATTTTCCTATTTGGAAACAGTCTTTTGTTCCATGTCCCATTCTAACTGTTGCTTCCTGACCTGCATACAGGTTTTTCAAGAGGCAGGTCAGGTGCTCTGGTATTCCCATCTCTTTCAGAATTTTCCAGTTTAAAGAGATGGGAATACCAGAGCACCTGACCTGCCTCTTGAGAAACCTATATGCAGGTCAGGAAGCAACAGTTTGAACTGGACATGGAACAACAGACTGGTTGTTTCCTCCTTGGAAGGAAAATTATGACCAACCTAGATAGCATATTCTAAAGCAGACACATTACTTTGCCAACAAAGATCCATCTAGTCAAGGCTATGGTTTTTTCAGTGGTCATGTATGGATGTGAGACTTGGACTGTGAAGAAAGCTGAGCACCAAACAATTGATGCTTTTGAACTGTGATATTGAAGAAGACCCTTGAGAGTCCCATGGACTGCAAGGAGATCCAACCAGTCCATTCTAAAGGAGATCAGTCCTGGGTGCTCATTTGAAGGACTGATGCTAAAGGTGAAACCAATACTTTGGCCACCTCATGCGAAGAGCTGACTCATTGGGAAAGACCCTGATGCTGGGAGGAATTGGGGGCAGGAGAAGAGGACAACAGAAGATGAGATGCCCAGATGGCATCACAGACTCAATGGACACGAGTTTGAGTGAACTCCGGGAGTTGGTGATGGAAAGGGAGGCCTGACGTGCTGCAACTCATGGGGTCGCAAAGAGCCAGACATGACTGAGTGACTTAACTGAACTGAACACAGTCCAAGGCTTTGGCATAGTCAATAAAGCCGAAATCGATGTTTTTCTGGAACTCTCTTGCTTTTTCAGTGATCCAGCAGGTGGTGGCAATTTGATCTTTGGTTCCTCTGTCTTTTCTAAAATCAACTTGAACATCAGGAAGTTCACGGTTCATGTATTGCTAAAGCCTGGCTTGGAGAATTTTAAGCATTACTTTACTAGCGTGTGAAATGTGTGCAATTGTTCAGTAGTTTGAGTATTCTTTGGCATTGCCTTTCTTTGGGAATGGAATGAAAATGACCTTTTCCAGTCCTGTAGCCACTGCTGAGTTTTCCAAATTTGCTGTGCAAATATTGAGTGCAGGACTTTCACTGCATCATCTTCTAGGATTTGAAATAGCTCAACTGGAATTTCACCACTTCCATTAGTTTTGTTCATAGTGATGGTTCCTAAGGCCGACCTGACTTCATATTCCAGGATGTCTGGCTCTAGGTGAGTGATCCCACCATTGTGATTATCTGGGTCATGAAGATCTTTTTTGTATAGTCATTCTGTATATTCTTACCACCTTTTCTTATTATCTTCTGCTTCTGTTAGGTCCATACCATTCTGTCCTTTATCAAGCCCATCTTTGCTGAAATGTTCCCTTGGTATCTCTAATTTTCTTGAAGAGATCTCTAGTCTTTCCCATTCTATTGTTTTCCTCTATTTCCTTCATTGATCTCTGAGGAAGTCTTTCTTATCTCTCCTTGCTAATCTTTGGAACTTGCATTCAAATGGGTATATCTTCCCTTTTCTCCTTTACTTTTTGCTTCCCTTCTTTTCACAGCTATTTGTAAGGCCTCCTCCAACAGCCATTTTGCTCTTTTGCATTTCTTTTTCTTGGGGATGGTCTTGATCTCTGTCTCCTGTACAATGTCACGAACCTCCATGCATAGTTCATCAGGCACTCTGTCTATCAGGTCTAGTCCCTTAAACATGTTTCTCACTTCCACTGTATAGTCATAAGGGATTTGATTTAGGTCATACCTGAATGTTATACTGGTTTTCTCCACTTCCTTCAATTTCAGTATGAATTTGGCAATAAAAAGTTCATAATGTAAACCACAGTCAGCTCCTGGTCTTGTTTTTGCTGACTGTATAGAGCTTCTCCATCTGCAGCCATGAAATTAAGAGATGCTTACTCCTTGGAAGAAATGTTATGACCAACCTAGACAGCATATTAAAAAGCAGAGGCATTACTTTGCCAACAAAGGTCAATCTAGTCAAAGCTCTGTTTGTTTGTTTCCAGTAGTCATTTATAGATGTGAGAGTTTGACTATAAAGAAAGCTGTGTACAGAAGAATTCATGGTTTTGAACTGTGGTGTTGGAGAAGACGCTTGAGAGTCCTTTGGACTGCAAGGAGATCCAAGGAGTCCTACCTAAATGAAATTCATCCTGAATATTTGTTGAAAGGACTGGTGCTGAAGCTGAAACCCAATATTTGGCCACCTGATGCAAAGAACTGACTCATTTGAAAAGACCCTGATGCTGGGAAAGATAGAAGGTGGGAGGCTAAAGGGACAACAGAGGATGAGATGGTTGGATGGCATCACTGACTCAATGGAAGTGAGTTTGAGTAAACTCAGAATTGGTGATGGGCAGGGAGGCCTGGTGTGCTGCAATATGGGGTCACAAAGAGTGGGACACGACTGAGTGACTGAACCAAACTGAACTGAACTAAGTGAGTGATAAGGCAGTGAACTAGAAAAAGGGTTGCAGGGAAAAATAGAGCCAGTTTGCATTGCTGCCTAGCATTGGTGGACACTCTACTGAGTGCTTTGTATACATTGTCTTCTTAATCTTACAAATAATCTGGAGGAAACTGGCTCACAGAGATGTTACATCACTTTCTTAAACACACATATCAATTATGTGGATGAGCATAGATTGGAACCAAACTCTGTCCTCCAAGATTCTTCTTCTGGATTGATAAAGTAGTAATGTAAGTAAGTAGTTTTAAAGAGAAACTGAGGAGTTTTAAATGACTAGATTAAATCAAGAGAATAGGTTGTTCAATAGCTAAGTCGAGTCTCACCTCTTTGCAATTCCATGGATTGCAACGGGTGAGTCTTCCTGTCATTCTTTACCTCCTGAAGTTTGCTCAACTCATGTCCTTTGAATTAGTGATGCCATCCAACCATCTCATCCTCTATTACCCTCTTTTCCTCTTGCCCTCAGTCTTTCCCAGCATCACGGTCTTTTCCAATGAGTCAGCTCTTTGCATCAGGTGCCAAAGTATTGGAGCTTCAGCTTTAGCATCAGTTCTTCCAGTGAACATTCATGGTTAATTTCCTTTACCATTGACTGGTTTCATTGCTGTTGATACCTTATGGTGAATGGTGTTGGTTTCATGATCTCTGAAGAACATTTAACTTCAGGACCAAGGACCAGACTTGACCAGTTATGAGCTTTTGTATAGCTGAGTTTTATTAAATTATAAAAAGGGACAGAGCAAGCTTCTAATGTAGACATCAGAAGGGGGATGGAGAGTGCCCCCCTCGCTAGTGTTAGCAAGGAAGTTATATACTTTTTTAATTAGTTATTACAATAAATCAAAAGAATGTCTCAAGTTTGTAAAAATTTTACCAGATCCACTCCCACAATATACATTCTAAGAAAACAGGGTTAGTCAGAAGGTTTTCAAGAAGGAGAAACTATCCTCAAGTATACATTGTTGTTTTATATATATTGTTGTATTTCTCAATACACATTGTTGTTATATTATCCTTATTACAGAATTTAAACTGAGTTGTTTGTTGTGTAATTATCAGTTCTGGGCTTAAAAAAAGAAAATTTTTATGTGACCAAGACTAAGGAATGTAGAAGAAAAAGGCATTTGTCCTTTATTTCTCCTTGAGAATTCCAGACCCCTCTTTCCTCCCCAAGAGACCCAGACCCCTCTCTCCTCCTCGGGGACCCTGGACTTCTTATCAACTTGCTAGGAATTGACTCTCTCATTGTCCAAGGGGCTCTCAAGAGTCTTTTCAGCACCACAATTCAAAGGCATCAGTTCTTCAGCACTCAGCTGTCTTTATGGTCTAACTCTCACATACAGAGTTGGGCCATAAAAGGATAGGAAAATAAATCTGATGATTAGATAAAAGAATAAAGGAGAAGAAGAGGAATCAAAAAAAAATGTGAAGATTTCAAATTAGCACTCAGAATTTTCTTTAAAAAATTCAGATGTGAGGAGTATGAGCTGTGACTGTTGGCAGAGACAAAGGAAATGAGTAGCTTGATTTTGGATACTTGAATGTAAATTAACATAAGACCTCAAGATGAAAATATCTAATATATAATTACATACAGATAGAGCTAGAATTTAAAGAATACTGATATCACATGGCTTGACTTACCTGAGTATCTCCATGGCAGAGAAATCGGACACGACTAATGCGACTTAGCAGGAATAGCAGCAGTTTTCTTTATGTTTGTATCTCTAGCATCTGGCTTTGTAGCTTCTATACCTGCCTCTTAGTAGATGTTCTGTGAAGATTTGTTGGGAAAAAAAAAATTACTAATTTTCTAGAAATTTTTATATTATAGCTGATGTTTATAAATATTTAAGCATATGTGCTATGTTAGTAACTTTAAAACCCACTGGAAACATTTAACTGAAAATATCTCACACCTTCAACAATAAAAATGAGGGGTGCTTACAGATTTTTTGGAAAAAAGAAAACTAAATATTTTTAGATGAGAGCTACCACCTTCTTACTCCACTGTGACTATTAAAATCATTGAAGATGAAAATGGTTACCAAACAAAACACATTTACTTAATAACATGATTATGTATAACACTTTCTTTGTTTATTCTTAAAACCTCTGACTAATTCTTTATAACAGTTGCTTGGGAAAGAAGTATTAATATAAGATTTTGCTTTTAACGTTTTATTGACACAACAGAATTTTTAATGTACCAGATTAGCACTGAAGGGTTTCCTGAAATTATACTAGAGAACAAGTGTAAATTATTTTGAACAATTTTTCTTAGTATTTTACTTTAAACGATATTACACATTATAAAAGGGTGCTTTATTTATTCAGCTTTCTCCCCTGTGGATGTTAATTGGTTTAAACATTGTGCCAAATTATATGCAGGAGAAAATATCTGTTCCTTCCGCAGTTAAATTTATTTCATGGCATCACTTGGACACTAGAAGAAACTGGGTCATTCTATTTAGTATAAATACACCCAAAGGACAAAGCTAAGTTCCCATCATGCCATTTTCTAAAGAGTTTTCAGGAACATCAGGAAACCTATCTTCCTTCCTCTACTTCTCCTCTCACTTCCCCAAAAGAGAGCTAATTAGCTAACCAGTCATCTGAAAATTTGCCAATATTTCTTCTCTAAGGCAGTCCAGCCCTGGTTGTGGTTATGAGTGGGGAAGCTATGCTAAATAAAGGCCTCATGAACTGAGAAAACTTATGATGACACTTAAAGCACGTGTGTGTCCTTTTAATCGGATTTTTCTCCTTGTGAGTGACAGGCATTACTTTTGTGCAAATCAAATTAAGTCCCCCAAAAAACAGGCTTGAGTTACCTATCCCAGAGATGACCTAAAGAAAGCAATTATTAAGCATTCCTGCATCTGAATACAACTTACAGTCTTATATTTCTTTGGAGGCTTCATTGTGGTTTTGATCTAATCTACAGGTTTTTCTTTCTTATTTAAATTGACCTTCTCATGATGACATCCCATGATGATATATTACATTACACATAAATATTTCTACTGACCTTAACTTGATGAAAAGTAAACATGTTGATTTTTTTCATCTGGTTTAAATATTATGTATCTGTCCAATAAGTTACATTACTGGCACATCTCTTTTTTCCATGGAAAAAGGCCACATCAAATCAAATTCTCTCTTTTTATACGAGCAGATGAGAAGAATAAATCACATTTTGGATGAATCCAAGAGAAAAATTGTCCAAGACAGTTTTGATTTTTTTTCATTGATTTTAAAACCTATAAATGATCAAGCATTTTGTTTACCAAGTCATTGTTCCTAGGATCACTTTTATTTTAGTTTTATTTTGCTTGTTTTCTTTGTGTATTATTCATTAAACATTTTATTATGTCTAAACATATCTATGAGTATCAATCCTTTTTACAAATGATTTTGTACAGGGAAAGGCTACACATTCCAGTATTTTTGCCTGGAGAATTCCATGGACTGTATTGTCCATGGGATCGCAAAAAGTTGGACATGACCAAGCAACTTTCACTTTCACTTTGTATTGGGAAACTGAAAGTAAAGTTTTATTAAAGCCTAGTTTTAGCAAGTCACCTTGATTATTGGCTACTGCTTAATATGATTATTTTAATTACAATTTTTTCAAAAGGCATATAGGACTGCCATTGTTTCTGAATGTAAAATTAGATCAAATTCTTAGTTTCCTGGGACAATTACATGGCATCCCAAACTGGTGGCTCAGGAGTAAAGAATCCACCTGCCAATCTAGGAGACTCAAGGGACACATGTTTGATCCCTGAGTCAGTATGATCCCCTTAAGGAGGAAATGGCTGCCCTCTCCAGTATTCTTGCCTAGGAAATCCCATGGACAGTGGAGCCTGGTGGACTACAGTCCCTGGGGTCGAAAAGAGTTGAACATGACTTAGCAATTGAGCATGCACATACCAAAACTGAGACAAAAAAGTGGATAATAATCTCGTGTTATTAGAACACCACAAAGAGAATAGAATTAACTATTAACCACTCCAAATTATTGGTGTGACATCTGGGGAAAATAAAATGAAAACAGAAAGACTGAAAGATATGCTAGAGATGGTGGCAAAGAAGACCGAGTGGAAGAGGAAGAAAAAAATAGAAGGGAAAAAAGGGAAGTAGAAAAATATTTTTTTTCATCTTTATGTGTTCACATCCGCTGTGCCCACCTATAAAAGATTTCTCACTCTAAGCCTAGTCCAAATTTTGAAACCTCGTTATCATCCTGAATGCAATTTCCACATTACTTATTCCTGTCCTCAAGTGCTAATATTTCTATCACAGAAAGTTCTATACAACTGCCCTCCTTCTACCTTTTGCAACTTATCTCAGTTTGAATTCTCATGAGCTATCACTGCAGCCTTCTAAGTGATTGCTTTTCTAGTCTCTTCCAGGTCAAACTCCATCTTCTCACCACAACTATCTCTCAAAAAATATGCACTTAATCATGGTATTTCCCAGATCAAAAGATTTTGTGAACTTACCATCACCCTGCTCACTCTTTCCATCTTATTTCCTGTCGTTTCCTTTGTCCCATATGTTTTAGCCAAACCACAAAATTTCAGCCTTAAAGCATTTGCTGTCCCATCTGACCAACAGGCTTGCCCATATTTGCCTTCACTGGAATTTCCTGGACAAGTTTCATCATTTAGCTTCAGTGTCAACCTTTTGCTGAAAACTTCCTTGGACTCACCCAATAAAATCAAATTCCTTATTTTGTACCTCAAATCACTGGGGTTTTTCCACTAATAGATTTTTTCACCACTTGGTAAATTTCAGTTCATCATCAGTGTGAACTTGAATAAAGTATAAACACAAAACATTTTTCCTCTAATTATTGACTTCCAGTTGCGCTATGTCATATGTTCTTTTCACATCTACTAACAACGTCTCAGACACCATCCACGCTTTCTTGGTCATTTTTATTGTTAAAAAAAAAGAAAGAAACTATCTTGCCCAGTCCAATTCTTCAAAATTTTATATGCTTTAATAGCTACCTGCACCCCTATCTCTCTGCCAGATTAGTTCAAGGGAACTCAGATGAATTTGAGAGCTTGATCTTGTGTTTCACGCTTGTCATCTCCTGCTTTTTAGGTTCTTGTTCCTTTGTGATCTAGATCTATTGAAAAGGATGAGATGAAAAGGCCAAATAGATACTTAATCAGTAATTATAATTGTAATCCTCCATTGGTTCATACTGCTCCTCAGCTATTACTGACTTGCTGATAATACCCTTCTTTAGGGAAATCTGTGGGGTCTTCCCCATGGCATGGCTCCTTGACAGGTGAGCTCTTCTTGACCTGATCTCTTAATCTTTCCCTCTGACCCAGCACTAAATCTCTCGAGTGGGATATTGAAAGCCTAAACCAAGACTCTCCACAGGGAAATATATGTGCCCTTATCATGCCAAAGGGCAATGCAGAAGTGGAAAAGGGCTGACTGCTCCTCTTGGGACTTCTCTCTCTTTCCTACTCCCTCTCTCTCCAGTTTTCTAGTTCTTCTTTCCAGTTTTTATGTAGGCTCAGATCATTTTTATATAGGCTCAGATCATTCCACTTGAACAGCTAGAGCCTGAAATGCCAATCTCACCTTCACCCTTGAATACATAATCTTTATAAATGGTTTTCCTGCCTACCTTTCACTGGTTTTTAGTAGAAGGGTAAGCATCTCTCTCCCTTCTCCAAACTCCTAGCACTGTCTCCAACTCAATGTTTCAGAACCCTGATACTGTTTTCTAATCTGCATAAATTCTTAGTCTTCTGATTTAGACAGACAGGGCAAAGAGAGGATATAAGTATTGGGGAATGGTGGTGTGATGATCTGGGTGAATTTTAAGAAATGTTTTTCCATCGTTAGAAACTAGAGTACTCCTCACCTTCTGTTCTTCCAAATTTAAATCCTATTTTCCATTTCTGGGGAAAGAGGAAATTTACCACTCAACAACCTCATCGTAGGAAACGAATTCAAAGAATATTCATTTGTTCTATGAATGAATGAATTAGCCATTAATCAGACTTCCTTCTAACTTTCAGTTCTTAGAATTTACTTCTGCAGAATGGTATTTACCATAGAGAATTAGGAAACTCACCGAATTTCTGAAATGGCCAGAGAAATGAATTTGAAGGCTATACAACTGAGAACAGTACAGACATTAAATAAGCACAACTATCTTCTGAAACTTGTCCTATTAGAAAGCCTACTACCAATCTGTAATATCTAGCACAACACAAATATTTGGTTATTTGTATATGTGTCTGTGATGTGTGTGTGCTCAGCCACTCAGTTGTGTCTGACTCCTTGAGACTATATGGACTGTAGCCCACCAAGTTCCTCTGTACACCTATATGCCTATTGCAAAAAGTAACCCTAATGAAAGCCATGTAATCCTGCCTAGTTCTAACTATTCATCATAGAAAAGAAATGTGTTCACCTCTTATCAAAAGAGTAGATCCATAATCTCATCCTTTACCTTATCCTTTGCTAGATGATTTTTTATTTTTTTTCCTGACCATAGTTCAGTCACATTCTTGGTTTGGTATCCTATAGTTATGTACTCGGAAAAGGCAATGGCACCCCACTCCAGTACCCTTGCCTGGAAACTCCTATGGACAGAGGAGCCTGGTAGGCTGCAGTCCCTGGGGTCGCTAAGAGTTGGACACGACTGAGCAATCTCACTTTCACTTTTCACTTTCATGCAATGGGGAAGGAAATGGTGACACACTCCAGTGTTCTTCCCTGGAAAATCCCAGGGACGATGGAGCCTGATGGGCTGCCGTCTGTGGGGTTGCACAGAGTCGGATATGACTGAAGAGACTTAGCAGCAGCAGCAGCAGCAGTTTATTTACTAAAGTATATTTAACTATTATCCTCATAATCTGTGTAAAATAATAAGAAAATAAGATTGGGAGAAATTTTCATATACCTCAGTATACACATTACCAAGGAAAGAAAAAATTATGGTTATCTCCGTTCAGTTCAGTTCAGTCTCTCAGTCATGTCCGACTCTGCAACCCCATGAACTGCAGCATGCCAGGCCTCTCTGTCCATCACCAGCTCCTTGGAGTCCACCCAAACCCATGTCCATTTTGTCGATGATGCCATCCAACCATCTCATCCTCTGTCATCCCCTTCTCCTCCTGCCCTCAATCTTCCCCAGCAACAGGGTCTTTTCAAATGAATCAGCTCTTCGCATCAAGTGGCCAAAGTATTGGAGTTTCAGCTTCAGCATCAGTCCTTCCAATGAACACCCAGGACTGATCTCCTTTCGGATGGACTGGTTGGATCTCTTTGCACCACAGCTTTAATTTTTGGAATTGTCCACACAGCTATGGTTTGTGTTTAATATGTCTTTCCACTTCTATTATCCATTCAGATTCTATTTGCTCTCAGGCAGCATTACTTGCTAATTAGGACAAGACTTTCTTCCCATTGGTTCATTCATCCAGAGGTGTGAAAAGGCAAAAATGGCTGGTTGATTTTCTTAACTACTTGTTCAGTGTTGGAAGTATTGATTCTTGTTTAAGACTTCTAAATCAACACTATATAAAGTCACTAGAACAAAAAGCAAAAATTTGAAGAGTGGGGCATTTTAGTGTTATAGTGAAAGTATCACTCTCTCTTTAACTCCTTAATTCCCAGGCTCATTCATTCTGACTACGGAGAAAAGATCACCATACATTGTTTGTAGGCTAAGTAACTATTGTGTACTTTATAGGACAGTACAAAACATTTTAATGCATTGTTTCTGATCAGGATCCTTATATACTACTAAATAAACACTTTATATAAGGCAGTTTGCTGTCTGATTAAAATAAAATTTAAAAAAAATGAATACCAAGAGCACTAAAAAAACTCTGTACTTATTTCATGATAAAATTAATTCCTTGATCAAAAGTTTTGCTTTTTGTTTATTTGTTCTGTTGTGCTTTGTTTTTTTGTTAATGGAGAATTTAAAAAAAATCAGTAAGTTTTGGAACAATATTGCAGAAAGAAACAAGTAAGGAAGAAAGGAAAAATCAAAATCAAAATCCAGAATAAAAGTCAATTCCAATCAGGTGAAATCATTACCCTTTCAAAATGGGAGGATTCAACATATTTGACCTCCCAGATTCTTGGTTGAAAAGTGAAAGTCATTCAGTTGTGTCCGACTATTTGCGACCCCATGGACAGTAGCCCTCCAGGCTCCTCTGTTCATGGAATACTTCAAGCAAGAATACTGGGTTGGGCAGTCATTCCCTTCTCCAGGGGATCTTCAAAACCCAGGGATCAAACCCAGGCTCTTGCACTACAGGCAGATTCTTTACCATCTGAGCCACAGGGAAGCTGATTCTTGGTTGGTACCTCCAAATTGTGGTTTATATCAAGAGTTCTGTCTATGTCTCTACTCAAGAACAGTAATATAAAGAATATCAGGAGAAGGAGGGTTGTGTATTCTTAAGCCTGTCTGTATACTTAGCTCTGACCATCATGGCAATTTGTTTATGACCACACAGAATAAGAACTGGGACTCTTATCCCAGAGGGCACTTCCTGACAAAACACAAAATAAAGTAAATTCTCAAGTGATTACTGTTCCCCCCGTAGACTGGCCATCTGCTGCTCATTCACATGGGGCACAAATATTTCAAATTCAGGACACATTTACATATATTTCCCTCAAACCTTGTCATGAATCTTCCCAATATATCCTTCCAAATGCCTGATTCTCCGGCCAAAAACTAGCTACAGAAGATAGGTTCAAGATGGTGGACTAGAAGGACGAGGGCTCATTTACTCTTGCTAGAGCACCAAAACTGCAACCAGCTGTTGAAGCACCATCCACAGGAGGACACTGAAAGCCACCAAAAACTAGTTACAACTCGTAAATTTAAATAAATCCATAGCCTACTCATCACTTCTTCCAATCAAAGTGGAAAAATCACCTGCACTGCTCACAGTGTTACCTGCTGGCAGGACTCCTTCACTGCACTGTCTTTCAGGGCCAATGGTGAATTGTATTTCTAGAGGATGCCACTCTGAATCAGTGCCAGAGTTATCTACAGCTAGGTTTCAGGTTCGCCATCTTCAATTATTAGATGTAGGGAACTCTCTGAAGCCATAAGTATAGGTTGAGTAGGAGATAGCTATCCAGCGTTAGTTGGCACAAGGAGAAAGATATCACTTGTCCATTAGCCTAATACCTTTAGAATTTTCTTGAGTTTCATCTCATATTTGCCACTTCTAGTTTTGCCCAAAATTCTGATTTTGTGGATTAAGTAACAGAGACCATAATGGGAAGTTCAGATCACATGACTACTTGGTGTTTTATTAATGGTCTTAGAGTATCCAACAGAGACAAGAGTTATTTCTCAAAATTGTGTAGTACGTACCTCTATGATTCTATCATTGAGGCTTGTTATTGCTTCATTTTAGTATCCCAATTGGTTGCAGACACAGCAAATATCACTTCATCTGTTAAGTCATAAGAACTAAGTGACAAAACTGCTTACACTGCAAACTGAATAAGCTAGAAAGCCTTATTTTGTGTTTTTGCCCAATTAAAAACTTAAAGCCTAATTATGCAATAAATAGGCTGAGACTATACATATAACAAATGTCATATATATATAGCTTCCAAATTCAAATAAATTTACTTTTCTAATACCAGAGATAATAGAGTTATACTTTGAAAATAAAATTCCAGTGTGCTCTAGACTCTTGTATCTTTTGAAAATTTGCTATATTTTTGAGACTGAATGTCTTTAGAGTTTTTCTCCTACCCTTATGTATGCATGTGTTTTATCAAATCGTCTAAGTGCCTACTATTTCTTGCTCCCTAGACTTTATTCACATGTGTCATAGGTGAAAAGGACAGATTTGATGTTCTGGGAGATGTTGAAATGATGAAGTTCTCTGAAGATGAAATTACAACCCAGAGGTAAATAAAATGACATATATTATTGAAGTTAGACTTGGAAAGCTTTGTATTTCTCTGGCTATGTGAAATAGATTATTTCTAATATTTTCCACTTACTGGAATAAAAAGTTGGCCAGATCAATAATTGCATAACAAGTGACAAGGTGCCATGGTATGCTTATTTGTCTTATTAAAGAATCACATAGCTGATTCATGTCAATGTATGGCAAAAACCACTACAGTATTGTAAAGTAATTAGCCTCCAATTAAAATAAATAATTTTTTTAAAGTAGTGAATATGGCAAAAAAAAATCACATAGCACATGAGATATTAAATGCATAGTTTTACAATAATCTATTCTCATTATTTAATGCCAACATGTCTTCTACACAGGCAAGCAGTTGACCTGAATTATGTAAAATAGATCAAGATGCCTGCATCTTTTCAATCAAGACTAAATTTCATTTGTTACCTTATTCTCCTTAATTGTCCCTAAAAAAGGGGAAAATGACTTTCTTGAGGTTAACAATAATTCAGTGTCCATCATCCAATAATAATAATAATAAAATCTAGTTATATCCCTTTCCCACTGAGCAATTGTTTTGGCAAATGATCATAGGTTTCTTGAGAAAGTCTAGGAAAGAATCTTATTTTATGTAATTGTGATGTTGCAAACATCTTCAAACAGATGTGGCTTTGCATTCTGTCTGATAGCATGTACCTCTAAACTTATTTGGCTCTTGGAACTGAGTAGTTGATAAAATTGACTATTTTGCAGCTCAGTTTGAGCCTCTGTCTTTTGCTAGACCTGAAGTTGTGTTTAACTTTAATTTCTTTTTTCTTTTAAGTGAATGAGGCACTTTTAGAAGTCAAGTAGGACTTCAGAAACTTATCCTTTTATTTTGGTACCAAAGACTCCATGATAAATTAGAGGTCAACAGGGACCTGGGTGGACCAAAATATTTTGATTACCATTCTTTCTCTGGTGCCCATCATTATAATCAGGCCATATTGTCTGGCAGGAGAATACTGATGTTTAGCTTCTTCCACTATGAAATAAGAAAACCCACTTCAGTGGCAATATCTACCCCCTCATCCCAGTCTACAAAGGATAACTGCCATAATACTCTTCAAAAAAGCTGTTGCTCTCCCAAGTGCCTTGGAGAAGAATATCCTTTGGAATGTTCTGAGGACTGTATTTGAGGATAGATAAGTGGGATGCACATAATAAATTCCTTTGTCCAAGTTATAGCATTCCTTTCACTGCATCTTGCTGTTGTTCAATCACCAAGTCTTGTCCAACTCTTGGTGACACCATGGACTGCAGCATGCCAGGCCACCGCATTCTAATATAAGTAAATGTTATTAACTAACCTTCATTGAGCACAAACTATTTCTGAGGCCCAATACAGATCAACTAACTGAGTAAACAAAACCCCTCTCCGTTATTCTCAACACTTCTCAACACACTGAGACCAGAATCCTTGGTAAATTCCCTATGTAAATATGAAGTGAAGTGAAAGTGTTAGTCTTTCAGTCATGTCTGACTCTTTGAGACTCCATGGACTCTAGCCTGCCAGGCTCTTCTGTCCATAGAATTCTCCAGGGAAGAATAACTGGAGTGTATAGTTATTCTCTTCTCCAGGGGATCTTCCCAACCCAGGGATCAAACCTGGGTCTCCTGCATTCTTGGCATATTCTTTATCATCTCCAGCCACCAGGAAAGCCCTATGTAAATATATCTATCAGTAATTATGCTTCTCCCTCTTTGCCTCAAAATCCAGTCAAACTTATATTCAGTAGACTTTTGCAGTCTTTCTCAACTGATAGTCCAGCTTTCACAAGGCTATGAACTCAACCAAGCAACCACTATAATTTAGCACAATAAGAAAAATTAAATTTTGCATCTTACTTTTGGTCATAGTAACGTTGCAATTTTGGGAAAGAAGAGATTTCTTTCTCTTCTTTTCCTGTTTTTTTTTGGGGGGTGGGGTGGGGTGGGGCATTCAGTCCTGAGAAAATATCTAACAGTTATTGGAACAAATATTTAAAACTTTAATCATGTCACTTTTTCCACTAAGTTCCCTAATGTATTCAGAAACAGCTATGTCATCTCACAATATTTTCTTCTTTTATCCTTTTAAAATTATCTGTCACAGTCTCCTTTCAGTCTCCTAAAGCTTCAACTTTATGAGGAAATTTATTCAACATGAGGAGGAGGATAATTTAAGTAACTCTGTGACCTTGCCCATCATGGACTACCAGTATCTCATTCTCTAGTGCTAACTGAATTTTCAGTTTCAAAATCAATCTAGGTCAGAAAACCAGTTCTAGGTTTTATATCTTTGAAGTTATGGCACTTGAAAGCACTTCTATTTTTGTTAGAGTTGGTAGTTGCAGACAATGTTATTCACTTTTGACTTTGTTTAAACTAGCTAGATGTTGTTAAAAAGTTTTGTGTGTTTTTTTTTTTAAATGTATTAGATGCCTGGGAAAATTAACTCAATTTCTACATATCCAGAATATTTAGAACTATTCATTAGTCCTGTAATCTGTTGTTTAGCACCTATACCACTAAGCCTGGACAGTAGAAATGCTAACAAACTGCCCTAAACTTTTCTCAAGTACATTCATATATGTGCCTACTTGACTAGGCTAAGATACCCAGATGTTTGATCAAACATTAGTCTAGATGTTGCTTTGAGGACTTTTTAGATGTAATTAATATTTACAATTAGTTGATTATGAATAAAAAGATTGCCATCCATAATATGTAGATAAGCTTCATCTAATCAGTTAAAAGCCTTAAGAGAAACGACAGGTTTTCTAAAGAAGAAACTCTGGATCAAGAATGAAGTATAGAAGTTCTCCCTGAATTTCCAAACTGCTCAGGCTCAATAATGCAACAGCAATTTTTACATGATTTCCAATTTGCTGACTTGCCCTACAGATTTTGAACTTTCCAGCCCCTACAATTGTGTGACCCAATTTATATATAAAGTATTACTGGCTATTGGTTATTTTTCTTTGGAGAACCCTCAAAAAAGAATTAGGTGTAACTGCCATATCACACTGCTCACCTCTGGCTTCTGAATGGGTTTATCTACTGAAAAGATCCTAGATTACATGCAGAAACCTAGCTGCATACAAATCCAGAAAATGTATCTATTAGCTTCCCAGCCTCTGTAGAAGAGAAAAGCATGTAGAAAGAGATTGAAAAATGGTATTCAGTGAATCTACAGAATCTGCCACATTGATAGATTATTTGTTTGTTCATATATTGTCCTCCTTTACTAATCAGCCTTCAATCAATTGCTGTAGACTCATACCATACATCAAGTCATGCCATATATTCTTTTGCATGCAAGTAAATAAGATATATTAACTCCTGACATAATTTTGTTGTTGTTATTGTTCAGTCACTCAGTCATGTCCAACTCTTTGCAACCCTATGGACTGCAGTATACCAGGCTTCCCTGTCCTTGACCATCTCCCCAGAGTTTGTTCAAACTCATGTCCCTCGAGCTAGTGATGTCATCCAACCATCTCATCCTCTGTCATCCCCTTCTCCTCCTGCTTTCAATCTTTCTCAACATCAGGGTCTCTTCCAAGGAGTCAGCTCTTCACATCAGGTGGCCAAAGTATTGGAGCTTCAGCTTCAGCATCAGTCCTTCCAGTGAATATTCAGGATTGATTTCCTTTAGGACTGGCTGGTTTGAGAGGCCAAGGGACTCTCAAGAGTCACACAGAATTTAAACACTTAGTTTTGGGATTTTTACTTGCTTGATGATTTTAAATATATCTATAAGAAAAATAAAATGATTAAAAGAATTTAGAATCTCTATTTTCAGGAAACTTATTCAGGAAACTTATCTCTTTTTTCAGGAATCCTTGTTCGATAAGGATGAACAATGCAAACCAAGTCATTTAACAATTTAACTTAAAGAAGTAACAGAGCCTGGTCTAAAGTGCTGGTCTTTTAGGTTCTTGATTACTGCCCATTCTGCTCTACTATGCACAAATTAGCATTATAATCCACAAGGAAATATTCACCTAACTACAGCCTGACTTGCCCATGTATAAATAAACCAAGGCAACAGAAAGAAATGTGGAGTTGAAACAGGGAAGATGACAAATACACAAAAGCTCTCTGGCCAAACCTCAGACTTCAGTGTTTCTCATAAGGATGAAACCCATACAGCATATTCTTTTCCTTGAATGTTTAATTTGTTATCCTTTTATATGTAGAAATTAGAAAACATTCCAAAAATCTAACAGCAGTCTGTGCTCTTTCACTGAATTCAAATAGTCCACTTTTATTGAACATTTTACTAAGCTTAGATAAATCAGAGAGATTATCCAAAAGCATTCAGCTCATTGTAAAAAACACCAGAGAGACCTTTAAAAGGATTGTAAAGACTCTCAATCAAACTAGTTCTCACAGAAAATGTATAAAAGGACATAGGACACAGTTAAGAAGCTGGAAGCAGGATCCATTTCCACAGCTACCATTTAAATTCAGGCCTTTGTTAACTCCATCTAGAATTCTTTAACGGCACTCCAAATGGCCTCCTTTTTCCAGTCTTCCCCTCCAATTCTACCTGAAAATACTGCTTCTAGATTAATGCTGAAAAAATTATCATGCCATTCTACTGTTTAGGCAAACTGATGGAGGTATAAAAGCCCCAAATTTTGGCTCTGAATTCCTGCCCTGCCACCTAAAATCTGGTCGTGGGCTAAATACACTCTAACTGAATATACTTTTCTGAGTCTCTGACTGTCTTTCTCTCACATTAAGAAAACTGTTAACAATCCCTGACTAACACAGAGTTCATATGGCAATCAGATGAAGTGAATAATTCGAAAAAATGTTAGAAATTTTTAAATATTACAAATAGAAAAATATTTTGAAGCTATCTACCCAAATATCTAAGATCAAAAGTCAACAGACAGGCTATACAGATTTAATTGTGACCTTACTTATATTCTGATATCATTTTCTTTTGTCAATGAGCAATCTGTGAAAATAAAATGAATCTTGTCCATTTTTAAGTAAAACATGGTTTATTAGCTCAAGGTCAAATTCCTCAAGTTGTTTATCCATTATAGTCACCACACCTACATACCTTATTTTTAGAACATCTCAGCCATTATTTTAGTGTTTGCATTTTTCTTTTTTTTTAATTCTCTTTCCTAATGCACACATGTATGCATGCTTACATACACAATCGTACCCAACAGGTTAACCATAGAACATTTCATTGAACATATAATGACATCATACACTGATCTGAAAAACAATAAGAATTCTTTTCAAACATAATTTTTAAAAAGACACCTGTTAACAGTTTTATAACCTGATAGGCTTCCCTGGTGGCTCAGACAGTAAAGAATCTGCCTGTAATGCAGGAGACCTGGGTACAATCAGGAAGAACCCCTGGAGAAGGGAATGGCAAGTCACTTCAGTATTCTTGCCTGGAGGATCCAATGGACAGAGAACCCTGGTGGGCTACAGTCCATAGGGTTGCAAAAAGTCAGACATGACTGAAAGAGTAACACACACACATATACACACACTCATATACCATGATGTTTAAATAATTTCAAGTATTTTAAAGGATGAAAACGGTTGCACTTAGAATTCCATAAATCAGAGTAGTATTTTTCAATAAAATAGATTGTTCTAAGGCCATGCTACAAGTAGCTTTATTATTTCTCCTCTCTTCCTACTTTTCCTTGAAGAGTTTGAGCCATATCAACAATTTCTACAATTAGGAATACTTTTTTGAACACATATTTCAGGTAGGTATTTATTACCACGTGAATCAAGGCATCAATGTATTTATTTCCCCACTCTACCTCCTTATAGGATAAAGCCAAGTTAAGTAAAATAAGAAGCTAAGATTAGCACCTTAGAGTCATATCAAATTGATTTATAGTAACAATAATTCAAGATAGTGACCAAAATAAATGTTCTATTTTAATAATATGCTCTGACTTTTATATCATGCTGTTCTTTCCAACTTTTGTATTTTTTCATAAATAAGATAAAAATACATTTATCAGATTTACTGTTGTTGTATTGATATGCAGCTCTAATACATTTTTCATGGCTGAATTGTATTTCCTTTCATGAATATACTACAATTTTACTGACATTCACCTATTGATAGATATTCAAAGCATTTTAATTCTCATCCTCATGAATTTGCTCATGAATATATTGTAAGGATCTCCTGGGGCAACTGAATAAAATATTTTCTACAGTAAGCATCTAGGCATAGAATTGCTGGGTCATAGAATACACACATGGTCAGTTTAATAGAGACTGCCAATTTTGTAAATCCTGCCTTGTATTATAGACTTGAAAGTTTGTATTAATCTCAGTAGAAGTTACATGGGGAATGGCAGAAGCCCTTGAATGTGAAAGAAGACTTTGACGCTTGCTAACTCCCATGGTTGCCTATTTATACATATATAGGAGAAAGGGATGACAGAGGATGAGATGGCTAGATGGCATCACCGACTTGATGGACATGAGTTTGAGTGAACTCCGGGAGTTAGTGATGGACAGGGAGGCCTGGCATGCTGTGATTCATGGGGTTACAGAGTCAGACATGACTGAGCGACTGAACTGAACTAATACATATATATACATACATATACACACACACATAGACTTATTGATTTCCTTACATTTTCTTACCATAAGTCTTTTTTTTTTAAGTATGTTTATTTTTCCAAATTGTTGCATACTTCATTTGGAGAGTTTGAGTTTTATTTGTTAATTTGCTTAGTGTATCCTAATCATCACACTGAAAATAGAAATGTAATTATATTCTAATCATATTTTCTTGATTTAATTTTATCTTCTATCATTGTTTTCCATTACAAATTATCTGGCTCTCTATTCCACTCAGTTTTATGTTAAAAAAAAAAATCACCCTGTTTCTCTCAGATTCCACTTCTAATTCTCACTTTCTTTTCTTTATTGGTTCAAATGGCTTACATTTCTCTTTTATGTACATTATGGAAATTGTAGATTTGCTGTAACTTCATTAAAGGAACAACTATCATAGATTATGTGGTTATAATTGGCAGTGACAGAAGAAGAGTCACTAAAAACAAATATGGAATGTATTAGTCAGAATCCAAATAGGAGATAGAAGCCACATAATAATTTGAACAGAGAAAATTTAATAGAAATCATTATTAACTATAACAGGGCACTGAAGCAATGAAAATTGGTTCCTAAAGAGTACAGAAAACTCTTGAGAATGAAAGAATAACAGAAACAAGGATCAGCCACTACTCCTAGGGCTATGATAGCATTCCCAAAGAGGAGACTCCACACCCATAAGTGAGCCTCAGAACTTGTTAGAAAAAGTATGTCTGCAGTATCTAAACAGCAGAGAAGCTACCCACTGGAGGGATTGCTAGAAATCTGGACCTTAGCAAAAATCCTTCTTCTGTGGTACAGGAAAAGCTCTTCTGGGAAAAATGTCTTGCTGGAAGTATTATGCTGCAAAAGTCCCCAAAGAAGGTGCAGGGGGAAGCTGTTTGTCATGGGGTGCTGCTGATTACTGTGCACTAAATTTTCCAAAACCAGCTTAGTTTGCCAGATGATCCTAAACTCAAGAAGAACAGAGTATTGCCTGCCCAACAGCAAGACTGTAGCCTTATAGAATCCCAAGCAGAGGACTAGGTGAAGCTGAACCCAAACTCCTGATCCATGGGAATTATGAGATAATATAAGTACATCAGTTTCATCTGCTAAATTTGTGGTAATTTATTGTGTAGATTTCCTGGTGGCTCTGCCTGCCAGTGCAGGAGATGTGTGTTCCATCTCTGGTTCAGGAAAATCCCCTGGAGAAAGAAATGGCAACCCACTCCAGTATTATTGCCTGGAAAATTTCAAGGACAGAGCAGCCTGGTGGGCTACAGTCCATGAGGTTGCAAAAGGTTAGATATGACTGAGCAACTAAACAACAGCTGTATAGAAATACTCTGCAGAAGTAGTATATTGACCATCTGCTGCTGCTAAGTCGCTTCAGTCGTGTCCAACTCTGTGCGACCCCATAGACGGCAGCCCACCAGGCTCCCCCATCCCTGGGATTCTCCAGGCAAGAACACTGGAGTGGGTTGCCATTTCCTTCTCCAATGCATGAAAAGTGAGAAGTGAAAGTGAAGTTGCTCGGTCGTGTCCGACCCTCAGTGACCCCGTGGACCGCAGCCTTCCAGGCTCCTCTGTCCGTGGGATTTTCCAGGCAAAAGTACTGGAGTGGGGTACCACTGCCTAGAGATACATAATTCCTATGGCCCTTGCTAATTCTGGCTACAGCAAGTGAATAAGAATCCAGGTTTTCCAGAGCAAAGGAATGCTACTAGAATGAAAAGTTGATGATGTGAGGGCATCAAATACACAGACAGTTTTTCCCACAAGGCATTGATGAAGTAGGAAGTTGTGAAGACCAGAGGCTAAACACCTCAACCACAACCCTCTACAGTCCTGAGCATCATCGGCAGCAGTATTTGATATTAAGAAACAAAAAACCATCAAGTAGAGGCCTCAAAACCACAATATACTGTAACTTAAAGATCCAGGAAAGCTGCAATTTGGAAACAGGGGTAAAAAGATACAGTTTTTGTTTTCTTTTTTAATAGCAACCTAAGTATAACTCAGCTTAATCCTTGATTAGGTTGAGATAGTCAGTCCCCCACTCTATCTGCTTGGAAAGTGAGAGTATAAAATTCCCTCTGGTAATGTTGTATTGCATGAACTCTCGACATGTTTTTATATGCAAAGTTTAGAATTCAATTATAATGATCAAAATGTTTTAAATTCCTGTCAAAAGAAAGCACAGAACAATTTTTTTTTTGGCCAGTGATTTTATTTTATTATATAAATTTATTTATTTTAGTTGGAGGTTAATTACTTTACAATATTGTATTGGTTTTGCCATACATCAACATGAATCTGCCACAGGTATACACTTGTTCCCCATCCTGAACCCTCCATCCCTCCTCCCTCCCCGTACCATCCCTCTGGAATAGATCTACAGATGATCCACATGAATAAACATGGATATAATTATAATTAGCTAGTTCAAGAAAATATAGGCAAAATAGATATAAAAGAAAATTAGTGAACTGGGAGAAAGGTCAAAAGAAAATATTCAAACTGACAGAGAAAAAAGGAAAATACAAAAGAGAGTGAGAGCCAACAAATATAAAAGAGCTAAAGTACCGAGTTCCAAGAGAAAAGAAAGAGAATTGGACAGAAGAAATATTTGAAGAAATAATGAGCTTTAAAAGGTATTAAATCAGAGAACCAAGACTCTCTGCATATGCCATGTAAGACATAAAATAATCATGTTGAATCAAATAACATACTTAGGGATATCATTGTCAAAACACTGAAAACCAAAGTAAGAAAGAATATTTTAAAAGCAAGCAAAAGAAAATAGGTACAAGCCATCACACTGACAACTGATACCCTATAAAAATAGAGGAGCCAAGAAAATAGAGTGGAATCTTAAGTACTAGGTGCAAATATATATTTGCACTGTTCCAAAACCTATTCACTACGGTTGTGTCTATGAAATATAAAAAAAAGTAAAGATAATTTCAAATAATTAAAAACTAAGAGAAATTATTACCAGGTCTGAATTTTAAAAATGCTAAGGGGAATTATTTAGTCAGAGAAAATTTAGTCTGGATAAAAATGCTTCCAGAAGAAGACAAAAATACAGAAAGAAATGGAGAACAATATAAAATAGAAAATTGACTATATTAAAAAAATAAGTAAGCATGTTCTATAGATTTTTAAATATAATCATAGATAAAATTCATGAAAATAACAATACCAAAAAGTCATGATGGTAA
>SJYQ01002565.1:757254-847526 GCA_006410935.1 Redunca redunca | reverse complement strand
ATCCAGCAAAAACTTATATTAAGAATATATAAAATATTACAGCAAATCAATAAAGACTATAGAGACAATCCAATAGACAACTGGGCAAAAACCTTGAACATGAACTTCAGGAAAGAGCTGATCCAACTTAGCTATAAACATTAGAAAAACTCAAATCATTAGCCATCTGCTGAAAGCACACACACACACACACACACAAGTCAAAAATTGCACAATGTAATATCACTACAAACACACACACACGGCTAAAATATAAAATACTGACAATACCAAGGATTGGTGAAAGGAACCACCCACATTTTACAACCAGTTTGAAAAACTGTTTGACAGTGTTTATTAAAGTTGAATATATGAGTATCCTTCGACCCAGCAGTTTTGCACCTAGGTAAATACCCAACAGAAATCACTGCTTATGTTGACCAAAAGATATATACAAAACACTCATAGAAGTAAAATAATCTGCACTATAAGACTTAAGTTTACTTAAGTGTGTCATTGAAGAGGTCTAGAGAGACAATCATCCAAATCTCAAAGGTTATTTTTACTCTATAGTTCTTTACTATATTATTTATATAATAGCAATGTTAACCTTTTTGAAATTTGGAAAAATAACTGTTTTTATCATATATTTAACCTGTAGACTATGTTTTCATTTTGCAGCAGCTAAATTGATGACATGGTTATATAGGAACATTATTTAAGCCTTATTTTCCCTTTTTAATAACACACATTTAAATTTCTAGAAAGCCAATCTTTTTTCCTCAAGGAATCAAATCAGATTAAATAAAACTGGCACCTAACCAACCATATTACATTTCCTTGTTACAGTTACAAAATATCTGAGACAATGAATATTTTCATTAGATCTGACTTAGTGACAGAATCTGGTTAATAGCTTTGCATAATTTCTTTTTCTTAGTTTAAATATAAATGCTGCAAAACATAGGATAAAAAATGATTCTCTCGTAAATTAGATTGAGCTAAGGTAAAGCAAAACCTATGGTCAAAACCTTACAAGTATTTCAAACCGAAGTAGAATTTCCTTTCTATAATCCTTTACTGATAGGTTTATATATAAGTTTATTAGGTTTATCAATCTTCCTTAACACACTTACATACTATAAAACATCTGGTAAGAAAAAACAGAACACAATATTTGGCTTAATGCTAGTGGAGTCAGGATATATATTTCTTACTATATTAATAACAGACACAATTCTACAATACAATAAGTAAAACTGTTTCCTCTTAAAAGCTAAGAACTCCCTTCTTGGAAATAAATTACCCTGGTCAGGGCCATCACAGGGCTCCTGAGAAGAGGTAATTCACTTAAAATGAATGGATCCTCAACTAAAGGGAAGGTGCTTCTACCGGCAGATTTTAAACTGCCACTGAACTTTCTGCCTCGATTTCCTTATTTAAAAGATGGGCTAATACATATTCTTTCTTTTAAAGCAGGGCTAATAGTATTGTATTAACTGGAAGGTTGTGAACATATTGAAACAGATTCAAATCTCTTTAAATGGCAAATCTCATTCAAATGCTGAATAATGAATGCTTCAGGGTTAAATTTATTCCTCATCTGGTTTTTATTCAATCTAAATTCTCAACATAGTTTGAAATATTCATATGTACCAAATGGAAATGCCTCCAGTTTTACCACTTTGGTAACATCATTAGATGAGTGTTTCTTGAGTTGAATACAAAGCATTCCGGGGTTGTTAGGGTTTTTTTCCCTACTACAAAAGGACTATATTTGTTGGGGTCTTTGGGTTAGAATGAGCAATTAATCTTTTTCAATTGTGCAGCACTTATAAAATTGAATATTTTATATTCATCTTTGTTAATTCACTTGGTGTGAGTTATTTTGAACTAGAGCTTTAATGGTTAGTTGTTTTCTTCAATTTTTTTAATAACAAGATTTGTAATGCACACCTCCTACACAGTGCTTGAAAAATGTGCACTTTATTGATTTATTATGGGATATTTTGTGACTTCTTAAATACTCTTTTATTCAATTTTATTTTGAATTCTGACTTGAGTTTTAGCATCTTGGAAAGTGAAGCTCTGATTACTGACTTGGCTGCTGTCTATGGAGTCGCACAGAGTCGGACACGACTGAAGCGACTTAGCAGCAGTAGCAGCAGCATGCATAATATAAGTAGGAGTAAATTAACACTTCCCTCAGCCCAGTCCAACCACAGAGTTCTAACCTCATCTGCTTTCTTTTGGGCTTTGCCTTGATACATGTATAGTCAGATCGGGTTTTAAATGTTTGAATAGCGGAATGTTAACACTGTGGTCTGTTTCCTGTCTCACTTGGCACCACTTGTTGCATCTGAACCAGCTATGTGTTCTCCCTGAACGATTGTAAACATGACTCAGGTCCTCAGAATGCTTCGGAGATTTTCTAAGGAGCATTATTGATCTAGATGAATTGTAAGTGTCTTCCTTGTCTTTACTACATTTTGCTCTTCATTCTCTCCTTTGACTCTTGCCTATCTTTCATTGGTAAGAACAATTTTAATATTAGCTCTAGCAGTTCATATATTTTACTTCCTCTGCTGGGACAGGAGAAAGTCTGCTATATCCCCAAGCCAAATAAGCTGAAATCTAAGTATCTGTGTTTTGAACCCTGGACCACCATAGCTCCAGTCCTAACTTACTGATTTATTTTTTAAGAGCTTCTCTCTCTCTCTTTTCTCCCTCTTGTTCTCCCTTCACTTTTCTTTCTTCCTTCTCTATTGCATAATAAGGAATACAGTTGTACACTGATGGATCTTTCTGTGCAGAAAGGGAATGAGGGAAGAATCTATGAATTACTGAGTACTAAACACATCTTCCTTAATGATCAAAAGGCTGGAGTTGATAGCCAGAGATTCAATGAATGTGAAACACAGACCAAAACCTGGAGCAGAATGAAGCTGAGTTCAATCTGTCATGCTGCTTATCAACCAAATGAACTATGACAAATTTACTTAAAATCTACAAGTGAGTCTTAGTTACCTTATTAATGAAATAGAAATACCAAACTCTGCCTTGAATAATTCTTTTTCTCTCACTCCTCTTATTCTACATAGCTTTTCAATATAGATGTTCCTCAGATAAGACAGCTTTCTACTCTATGTTCCAATCTACTGAAAGATATTACCAACCCATGTGATTTCAACTCCATCTTTATGCCAATAGCTCCAATATATGTATTGATAGCCCTGACCACTCTTCTGGATTCTGTATTTGAATCAACATACTCTACACTCCTGAAATTTTTAATCATATCTCAGATTTTAAATTCTAAAACCAAACAGCTGATCTCCTACCTGGCCCCAAAGGGGTTTCCTTTCACTATTTTCCTCAGTGACGAGCCTGTTATACAGAGTGAAATAAGTCATAGAGATGAATATCATATACTAACACACACACACAGACACATATATATGGAATCTAGAAAGGTGGTACTGATGAATTTATTTGCAAGGCAGCAGTGGAGAAACAGACATAGAGAATAGATTTAAGGACATGGGCAAAGGGGAGAAGAGGGTTAGATATATGGAGAGAGTAACATGTAATCTTACATTATCATATGTAAAATAGATAGCCAATGGGAATTTGCTGTGTGTCTCAGGGAACTCAAACAGGGGCTCTGTATCAACCTAGTAGGGTTGGATGCGGAGGGAGACAGGAGGGAGGTTCAAGAGGGAGGAGACAAATGTACACATATCACTGAATCCCCACAGCAAAAAACTATGTCACTGAAGATGAACTCCCCAGGTCAGTAGGTGCCCAATATGCTGCTGGAGATCAGTGGAGAAATAACTCCAGAAAGAATGAGGAGATGGAGCCAAAGCAAAAACAACACCCAGTTGTGGATGTGACTTGTGATGGAAGTAATGTCCACTGCTATAAAGAAAATATTGCATAGGAACCTGAAATGCTAGGACCATGAATCAAGGTAAAATAGAAGTGGTCAAACAGGAGATGGCAAGAGTGAATATTGACATTTTTAGGAATCAGTTAACTAAAATGGACTGAAATGGGCAAATTTAATTCAGATGACCATTATATCTACTACTGTGGGCAAGAATCCCATAAAAGAAATGGAGTAGCCATTATAGTCAACAAAAAAATCCAAAATGCAGTACTTGGGTGCAATCTCAAAAATGACAGAATGATCTCTGTTCATTTCCAAGGTGAGCCATTCAATTCAAAGTCACCCAGGCCCATGAGCCAACCACCAATGCTGAAAAAGCTGAAGCTGAATAGTTCTACGATGGCATACAAGACCTTTTAGTACTAACACCCAAAAACAATGTTCTTTTCATCATAGGAGACTGGAATGCAAGTGTAGAAAGTCAAAAGATACCTGGAATAACAGACAAAATTGGCCTTGGAGTACAAAATGAATCAGGGCAAAGGCTAACATAATTTTGCTGATAGAACACACTGGCCATAGCAAACACCCTCTTCCAACAACATAAGAGAAGACTCTACACATGGACATCACCAGATGGTCAACACCAAAATCAGACTGATTATATTCTTTGCAGCCAAAGATGGAAAAGCTCTATACAGTCAGCAAAAACAAAACTGAGAGCAGACTGCAGCTCAGATCATGAACTCCCTTATTGACAAATTCAGATTTAAATTGAAGACAGTAGGGAAAAGCACTAGACCATTCAGTCAGTTCAGTCTCTCAGTCGTGTCCGACTCTTCTCAGCTCCATGAATCGAAGCACACCAGGCCTCCCTGTCCATCACCCTCTCCCAGAGTTCACTCAGACTCAGGTCCATCGAGTCCGTGATGCCATCCAGCCATCTCATGCTCGGTTGTCCCCTTCTCCTCCTGCCCCTAATCTCTCCCAGCATCAGAGTTTTTTCCAATGAGTCAACTCTTCGCATCAGGTGTCCAAAGAACTGGAGTTTCAGCTTTAGCATCATTCCTTCCAAAGAAATCCCAGGGTTGATCTCCTTCAGAATGGACTGTTGGATCTCAAGAGTCTTCTCCAACACCACAGTTCAAACGCATCAATTCTTTGGTGCTCAGCCATCTTCACAGTCCAACTCTCACATTCATACATGACCACAGGAAAAACCATAGCCTTGACTAGACGGACCTTAGTCGGCAAAGTAATGTCTCTGCTTTTGAACATACAGGTATGACCCAAATCAAATCCTTTATGATTATACAGTGGAGGTGACAAATAGATTCAAAGGATTAGATCTGATAGACAGCATGCCTGAAGAACCATGGATGGAGGTTCATGACATTGTACAGGAGGCACTGATCAAAACAATCCCCAAGAAAAATAAATACAAAAAGGCACAATGTTTTCTGAAGAGGCCTTACACATAGCTGTGAAAAGAAGAGAAGCAAAAAGCAAAGGAGAAATGGAAAGATATACCCATTTGTTGCAGAGTTTCAAAAAATAGCAAGGAGAGATAAGAAATCCTTCCTTAGTGATCAATGCAAAGAAATAGAGGAAAACAATAGAATGGGAAAGACTATAGATCTCTTCAAGAAAATTAGAGATACCAAGGAAATATTTCATGCAAAGATGGGCACAATAAAGGACAGAAATGGTATGGACCAAACAGAAGCAGAAGATATTTAGAAGAGGTGGCAAGAATACACAGAAGAACTATACAAAAAAGATCTTTATGACTCAGATAACCATGATGGTGTGATCACTCACCTAGAACCAGACATCCTGGAATAAGAAGTCAAGTGGGCCTTAGGAAGCATCACTACAAACAAGCTAGTGGAGGTGATGAAATTCCAGTTAAACTATTTCTAATCCTAAAAGATGATGCTGTGAAAGTGCTGCACTCAACATGCCAGCAAATTTGGAGAACTCATCAGTGGCCAATGGAATGGAAAATGTCAGTTTTCATTCCAATCCCAAAGAAAGGCAAAGATTGCTCAAACTACCACACGATTGCACGCATGTCACACACTAATAAAGTAATGCTCAAAATTCTCCAAGCCAGGCTTCAACAGTACGTGAACCACAAACTTCCAGACGTTCAAGCTGAATTTAGAAAAGGCAGAAGAACCAGAGATCAATTTGCCAACACCTGTTGGATCATTGAAAAAGCAAGAGTGTCCCAAAAAAACATCTATTTCTGCTTTACTGACTATGCCAAAGCTTTTGACTGTGTGGATCACCACAAACTGTGGAAAATTCTGAAAGAGATAGGAATACCAGACCACCTGACCTGCCTATTGTGAAATCTGTATGCAGGCCAGTAAACAAGAGTTATAACTGGACATGGAACAACAGAGTGATTGCAAATCAGGAAAGGAGTACGGCAAGGCTGTAGATTGTCACCCTGCTTATTTAACTTCTATGCAGAGTACATCAGAGTACTGGGTTAGAGGAAGCACAAGCTGGAATCAAGATTGCCAGGAGAATATCAATAACCTCAGATATGCAGATGACAGCACTCTTATGGTAGAAAGCTAAGAGCAACTAAAGAGCCTCTTGATGAAAGTGAAAGAGAAGAGTGAAATAGCTGTCTCAAAACTCTACATTCAAAAAATGAAGATCATGGCATCCAGTTCTATGCAATAGATGGGAAACAATGGAAACAGTGGCAGAGTTTATTTTGAAGGGCTCCAAAATCACTTAGATAGTAACTGCTGCCGTGAAATTAAAAGATGCTTGCTCCTTGGTAGAAATGCTATGCCCAATCTAGACAGCATATTAAAAAGAAGAGACATTCAAGGGCCTAGATCTGATAGATAGAGTGCCTGATGAACTATGGAATGAGGTTCATGACATTGTACAGGAGACAGGGATCAAGACCATCCCCATGGAAAAGAAATGCAAAAAAAGCAAAATGGCTGTCTGGGGAAGCCTTACAAATAGCTGTGAAAAGAAGAGAGGCGAAAAGCAAAGGAGAAAAGGAAAGATATAAGCATCTGAATGCAGAGTTCCAAAGACTAGCAAGAAGAGATAAGAAAGCCTTCTTCAGCAATCAATGCAAAGAAATAGAGGAAAACAACAGAATGGGAAAGACTAGAGATCTCTTCAAGAAAATTAGAGATACCAAGGGAATATTTCATGCAAAGACGGGCTCAATAAAGGACAGAAATGGTATGGACCTAAGAGAAGCAGAAGATATTAAGAAAAGATGGCAAGAATACACAGAAGAACTGTACAAAAAGGATCTTCATGACCTGGATAATCACGATCATGTGATCACTCATCTAGAGCCAGACATCCTGGAATGTGAAGTCAAGTGTGCCTTAGAGAGCATCACTACTAACAAAGCTAGTGGAGGTGATGGAATTCCAGTTGAGCTATTTCATATCCTGAAAGATGATGGTGTGGAAGTGCTGTATGCAATATGCCAACAAATTTGGAAAACTCAGCAGTGGCCACAGGACTGGAAAAGGTCAGTTTTCATTCCAATTCCAAAGAAAGGCAATGCCAAAGAATGCTCAAACTACCACACAATTGCACTCATCTCACACGCTAGTAAAGTAATGCTCAAAGTTCTCCAAGGCAGGCTTCAGCAATACGTGAACCGTGAACTTCGTGATGTTCAAGCTGGTTTTAGAAAAGGCAGAGGAACCAGAGATCAAATTGCCAACATCCGCTGGATCATGGAAAAAGCAAGAGAGTTCCAGAAAAACATCTATTTCTGTTTTATTGAAAACACCAAAGCCTTTGACTGTGTGGATCACAATAAACTGTGGAAAATTCTGAAAGAGATGGGAATACCAGACCACCTAACCTGCCTCTTGAGAAATCTGTATGCAGACCAGGAAGCAACAGTTAGAACTGGACACGGAACAACAGACTGGTTCCAACTAGGCAAAGGAGTACGTCAAGGCTGTATATTGTCACCCTGCTTATTTAACTTCTATGCAGAGTACATCATGAGAAACACTGGACTGGAAGAAACACAATCTGGAGTCAAGATTGCCGGGATAAATATCAATAACCTCAGAGATGCGGACGACACCACCCTTATGGCAGAAAGTGAAGAGGAACTAAAAAGCCTCTTGATGAAAGTGAAAGAAGACAGTGAAAAAGTTAGCTTAAATCTCAATATTCAGAAAACAAAGATCATGGCATCCGGTCCCATCACTTCATGGCAAATAGATGGAGAAACAGTGGAAACAGTGTCAGACTTTATTTTTTTGGGCTCCAAAATCACTGCAGATGGTGACTGCAGCCATGAAATTAAAAGACGCTTACTCCTTGGGAGAAAAGTTATGATCAACCTAGACAGCATATTCAAAAGCAGAGATATTACTCTGCTGACTAAGGTTGTCTAGTCAAGGCTATGGTTTTTCCTGTGGTCATGTATGGATGTGAGAGATGGACTGTGAAGAAGGCTGAGCGCTGAAGAATTGATGCTTTTGAACTGTGGTGTTGGAGAAGACTCTTGAGAGTCCCTTGGACTGCAAGGAGATCCAACCAGTCCATTCTGAAGGAGATCAGCCCTGGGATTTCTTTGGAAGGAATGATGCTAAAGCTGAAGGTCCAGTACTCTGGCCACCTCACGCAAAGAGTTGACTCATTGAAAAAGACTTTGATGCTGGGAGGGATTGGGGGCAGGAGGAGAAGGGGATGACAGAGGATGAGATGGCTGGATGGCATCACTGACTCGATGGATGCAAGTCTGAGTGAACTCTGGGAGTTGGTGATGGACTGGGAGGCCTGGCGTGCTGCAATTCATGGGGTTGCAAAGAGTTGGACACGACTGAGTGACTGAACTGAACTGAACTACTTTGCCAACAAAGGTCCATCTAGTCAAAGCTATGGTCTTTCCATAGTCATGTTTGTATATGAGAGTTGGACTATAAAGAAAGCTGAGCGCCGAAGACTTGATGCTTTTGAACTGTGGTGTTGGAGAAGACTCTGGAGAGTCCCTTGGACTGTAAGGAGATCAAACCAGTCAATTCTAAAGCAAGTCTGTCCTGAATATTCATTGAAAGAATTGATGCTGAAGCTGAAGGTGCAATAATTTGGCCAACTTATTGGAAGTGCCAACTCATTGGCAAAGACACTGATGTTGGGAAAGGTTGGAGGCAGGAGGAGAAGGTTATGGCAGAGGATGAGATGGTTGGATAGCATCACCGACCCAATGGACATGAGTTTGAGTAAGCTCTAGGAGTTGGTGATAGACAGGGAAGCCTGGTCTACTGCAGTTAATGGGGTCGCAAAGAGTCAGACATGACTGAACGACTGAACTGAACTGATGGCTGTTTCACGTTGATGTTTGACCAAAAACAAGAAACTTCTATAAAGCAATTATCCTTCAATTAAAAAGTAAATAAACACACACACACAAAAAGGATACTGGAGTGTATTGCCATTCCCTTCTTAAGGGGATCTTACCAACCCAGGGATAGAACTTGGATCTTCTGCTTTGCAGGCAGATTCTTTACCATCTAAGCCACCAGAAGACACAATAGATACTTAAATGCCTTTTTCACACAGTGGAGTACTCCACACTTAGAGCGATCATCTAAGTTGTAAATCTGATCACATTACATTCCACCTTAAATCCCAATTGTAATAGTTATTGTGTATTGAGTGTTTAAGACATTTTAGGACTTGCCCTTAGGAATTTACATATATCACCTTATCTTATACATGATATGTAATACTGTTATAATCATTATTACTACCATTATACTCATTTTACAGAAATGAAAAAGAAACTTACATGTGGACACACATGATTGAAAGAGGCAAGCCATTTACCTCGGGAGTTTATATTCACAACAGGACACTATACTGCTTACCAGTAGTATCTCTTCATTCTTGAGATAAGACAAACCTTTTAGCAACAACTGTTCATCTTGAATGTTATTATTATGCCTTGCCTCATGTGTTGGGTGAGTTAGTTTCGACTAGATTGCAAGAATTCATTGTTTTCAGGAATATTGCAAGTCTATGGCTAAAAATGGCTATCATTCAAAATTAAATTTTATGAACTTAAAATTAAGTAAATTTTATTTAAAGCAAATGTATTAACTGCTCAAAATGCATTGTCTTCTAATTATTTTATAATATTGGAAGTTACTTGCATCTATTATATCAATATGATTGAAATATAATGTAATGATAAACTACTACACATCACTTCCCAATACCATGTTCAGTAATGTAATGTTGGTTGTTTGAAATTACCCATGGGTAAAGTATTATGTGCATGAAAATCTGCAAGTATTAAAAATCAGGGCTTGACATTATTTTTGTGCTCTAGTTTTAAGGAAATGATGAAGAAAATATGAATAATAACAATAAATGTAAAAGTGTTTGGTCACCGTTGACATCATATTGTGACTATCACAATGATTTTGAGGAAATATACTTCCAGTATTCAAAAGCTATTATCCAAATCAGTAAAGAAGTCTTTCATAACACTGACAAATCGGTGATATTCTGACAGCATATTTGTTTCACTTTCATCTTACACTTTCACGTAAATGAAAGTATCAATCAACATCATGTTGGAATTATACTATTATCATTTGTAATCTCTGCTTTTGGATATACTAGATTGGCAAAAATCAAAATATATTCTGTGAGAATCAATTACATGGATTTGATTTTAATATCATCTATAGATTATTTGCTGCACTATGATGATCCATAGCTGGATGCTCACACTCGCTCAGTAATGTCCAATACCAGCCCCGTGGACCGTAGCATGCCAGGCTCCTCTGTTGGTGTAATTTTCCAGGCAACAACACTGGAATTTCATCCTTCAGGGAATCTTCCTGACCCAGGGACTGAACTCAAGTCTCTTGCACCTCCTGCGTTGCAGAAGGATTCTTTACCACTGCACCACCTGAGTCTACCATATACAAATTTATATAAGTATATTTTATTTTTACTAATTCTTAAATATTGTTCAACTAACTAAAGAAATAGCCTTCCTTTTATATTTGACAAAATTGATAAATCCTTACTCTAAGCTATTCATGAAGCCATACACTTTGTAGATAATGGAAAATCTCATCTTGCCATTTTTTATAGCCCACCAGTTTTTATGGATCTTATGAACTTGATAACTATTTTATATGTTCCAACATGTTCTGTAACTTGACATGTACTTGTTTGACATTGATCTCAAGTAGGACTTGATAAAAAAAAAAATAAAGGTAAAAAGATGACTTATCAGTACAGAAGAAATGAAAGACAATTACTAGAAGACAGCATGTGTTCTTTCAACTCAAGTAATGGCAGAGTAACCATATTTACAGTTTCTGAAAAAGTGATTAGACTCTTAAATTGTTGAAATGCAATATTTGTACACAAATTTTGTTTCAATAAAACATTTGACAGACTCAAAATATTTTTTAAAATATTGAAACATGGTTTGTACTGAATGGCAGTACCAACAGGTATAATTGCATGAGATAGATATCAGTTCAACTGTGAGAACTTTCCATCAGTTCAACTTGTGCAAGAAAACAGTGAATTGACCTGATGAATAGGGAGTTTCTTAACACCAGATCTATAGTCAACCAACTGATGGTATACATTGGACAAAGCTGTGTAATAGAAGTGTTCAAAAGATTGGAGAAGGTTAGACTAGAAACTGTCTCCAAGGGCCCCTTACAGTCTTGAGTTGGTTTTAAAAGTCTGTGTAAACTTTAAGATATTCATTTCTAAAGGTATTATAAATCTACCTGTGAAAACATGATGATAACTGAAGTGTGTGTAACCTTTCTAACATTTTGACAAAGTTACTCAGCCATTAGTTTTGTTTTGTATTTATGTCAAGCAATGCACCTGGCTTCTCAAAAATATCCCAGATGACTAATATAGTATTCTCAAAAGACTAGATGGGAATCAGATCAAATATTATTATCCTGATATAAAAATAGATTTATTGTTATCCTCTAGGACTCAACAAGGGACTTGGAGGTTGTCAGTAAATAATGCTTGTGTTTTGTTTGAAGTACTCTTCACACTTTTGACTTGATAATCCAGGAGCATGGTATTCTTGAAATGTTTCACTCTTGGAAATACTCACATCAAATATTAACTTGAAATTACTGACCACCTGTCTTATTTAGAGCACAGTGAAAGAAAGACCCAGAGGGAATTGGAAATAAATATGACACACTCTGCTATATTTAAAATGGATAGCCTACTGTAAAGCACAGGGAACTCTGCTCAATGTTAATGTGGCAGCCTGAATGGGAGGAGAGTTTGGGGGAGAATGGATACATGTATATGTGTGGCTGTGTCCATTTGCTGTCCACCTGAAATTATCACAACATTGTTAATAGGCTATACTCCAATCAAAATAAAAAGTTTAATAGTAATTTAAAAATACCAAATGGCATCAAGGAAGGCCTCCCAACAAAAAATAATGGATTGACACCCCTACCACTCAGGAAAAGTGATGCAAAGAGCCAACTCGTTGGAAAACAGCCTGATGCTGGGAAAGATTAAAGGCAGGAGGAGAAGGGGACAACAGAGGACAAGATGGTTGGATGGCATCACTGACTCAATAGACGTGAGTTTGAGCAAGCTCTGGGAGATGGTGGACAGGGAAGCTTGGCATGCTGCAGTCCATGGGATCACACAGAGTCGGACACAACTGAGCAACTGAGCAACAGCAAACCATTAAGTTCTAAATGCAGAATTTTATCCATTATAGTTACTAGCACTAAGTGAAAAAGAAAAATAATAAAAACAAGCACATGAACCTCAAGCACAGAGTACAAACATCTCATTGATCACAGGAAAATATTAAAAGGTTGAAATAACATGAAAGCTCAGTGTTGATTAACAATTAGATTTCATAGTTCTTAACATCATCTGATCCTAAAGTGGAGGTAATTCTAAATTTGATTACTTAGAAGTGGATTCAGTTTCAAGTAATGGAAAATGTAAGCAACTGTGAGTACACAAATAGAGATATATTTTCCTGATATGACAGAATGTCCAGTTGCTTGTCTTGTTTACCATTACCATCCAAAACTCTTTCTACATCTTCAGTATATTGGCCTCTCATTCTCATGAGATATACCTCATGAACCCAACCAGTCTCTCTCACTAAAAACTTTGCTAAAAATTACAAAGTATAAAGAAAATATATAAGAATTCCAGGGCAAGCATGATTTTAGTATTTCCTATCAGTAGTGGTTGCAATAATTTTTCTAGTATCCATGAAAGCATTTCTATAGAAAATATAGAAAGAATAAACGAGTATTTTCTATTTAATAGCAGTTGGTTTACCCTGCACAGTAGTTCCAGTAAATCATCATTCTTGGGTACAGAATCAATATGCTTTAGTTCTGGCATGGATCTCACGGGTCATCTGACCCAGCCTCTTACTTGATAGATAAAGAAACAGGGTTACAGACATCTTAACTGATTTGTTCAAGATCATGCATGCTACAAAGTTGTGGGAAAACAGCAGGCAAGGATTTCTAGCAAGAACATTGTTTTTAGGTACCCATAGAGATCTGTACATAGACACATAAAAAGACTCACAGTCTAATGGCCAGATTGGAAAGCATCCAGCATATTGTAATGGTACTAATCAGATCTATGTGGAAAACATATTCAGAATTTCTTTTTATCTTCATCCATATTCTAACATAAACTGAGATGTTCTGCACTGAATAATTGGTTTCCAGCCTTCACAGGTGAAATTAAGTACTGAAACACAAAATATTTTGGAGACATTTAGCATTTAACATGGATAAGGAAATGGCAACCCATTCCAGTATTCTTGCCTAGGGAATCCTGTGGACAGAGGAGCCTGGTGGGCTGTCATCTATAAGGTCACACAGAGTGGGACATGACTGAAGCAACTTAGCAGCAGCAGCAGCATTTAGCAGCATCATTACCATTTGCCTTTCAAATAACTTTATTTGGGGTTGATCTGTCCTTATAAACTTTACCTTTGGAAAGGCTGTCTACAAAGGACTAGAGAAACAAGAAACTATATTTAAATGGTGTTTTTGTCAAGGAACCCATGTGTAATTGTGCTACATCTAAAGCAGGGAGTATTTAGAGTAACATCAACAGATGATATTTTAAAATAGACATTAAGAAATGTAAAAGCACGTAGACTTACTGGCAGCAAACTACCTTAGGTTGCAGGGGATGATTGGTGTAGAACAGAGGTCAGTTCTACTTAAAAAGCACATTCACTCCATAACATAGTTCCAGAGTAAAACAATAGAACAGATATGTGTATGAACCTTAGAGTAATAAGTAGTATTTAAAACAATTTTGTGGAAATGTATTGTATACATGACTTTATCACCCTAACTTTATTACAACTGAAAATTATAAACTAGAAAAGGGACTTCCCTAGCAGTCTAGTGGTTAAGACTGTGTTACCGGTGCTAGGGGTGCAGGTTTGATCCCTGGTCAGGGAACTAAGATCCCATAGGCTGTGCAGGGCTCACATGCCAGGTGGCAGGACCAAGAAAATTTTTAAAGAGAGAGAGAATTATAAAACCAGTGATACATGCTACAAAATTAGAAAGACCTAATCATTGCATATGGTGATTACAACCATGAATTAAAAGATGCTTACTCCTTGGAAGGAAAGTTATGACCAACCTAGATAGTATATTCAAAAGCAGAGACATTACTTTGCCAACAAAGGTCCATCTAGTCAAGACTATGGTTTTTCCAGTGGTCATGTATGGATGTGAGAGTTGGTCTGTGAAGAAAGCTGAGCACAGAAGAATTGATGCTTTTGAACTATGGTGTTGGAGAAGACTCTTGAGAGTCGCTTGGACTGCAAGGAGATCCAACCAGTCCATTCTAAAGGAGATCACTCCTGTGTGTTCATTGGAAGGACTGATGCTAAAGCTGACACTCCAATACTTTGGCCACCTCATGTGAAGAGTTGACTCACTGGAAAAGACCCTGATACTGGGAGGGATTGGGGGCAGGAAGAGAAGGGGACAACAGAGGATGAGATGGCTGAATGGCATCACTGATTCAATGGACATGAGTTTGAATGAACTCCAGGAGTTGGTGATGGACAGGGAGGCCTGGCGTGCTGTGATTCATGGGGTCGCAAAGAGTCGGACACGACTGAGTGACTGAACTGAACTGAAGAATGGTTTGATAGTATTAATAAAATGGTAATAACAACAGTACCAACTTCATTGTGTTACTGTAAGAATTAAATGAGGTAAAGCAAAGTAAAGTATCTAAGCCAGAGCTTGGCATATAGAAAGCATTCCATGACTCTTTGTGACTCCTAATACTATGAAGTCACATTGTCCCATTCCCAATAATCAAAAGCAGACCTTGGAAGGGCCAGGGGCTTTAATTCACAGGCATGAGAACATGGTGCATTGAATCTTGGCACCTTTAGCATACATGAAAACTTTTTACACTTGAACAATACTTCCTTGTTTCTAAAGCACGGTTAAGGAGAGTTATATTTAAATGGCATTTAACAGAATCATATTTCTGTCATTCTATTAATAGTCTTTAAAACCATAAGATTTATGAAGGATGATGGAGAGGTTTATTACCTTATTATTCAAAATATCCCATGATATGTAAGTCAGATTTACAATTTGAACATCAAATATTGCTGTCTATTCTCTATTCTCATTTTATGCCAGAGCAGAGGCTTCCCTGTTACCCTCAGTTTAGTTCAGTTCAGTTCAGTTCAGTTCAGTCACTCAGTCATATTCAACTATTTGTGATCCCATGGACTGCACCACCCCAGACTTCCCTGTCCATCACTAACTCCCAGAGCTTACTCAAACTCATGTCCATCAAGTTGGTGATACCATCCAGCCATCTCACCCTCTGTCGTCCCTTTCTCCTCCTGCATTCAGTCTTTCCCAGTATCAGGGTCTTTGCCAATGAGTTAGTTATTTGCATCAGGTGGCCAAAGTAGTGGAGTTTCTGCTTCAGCATCAGTCCTTCCAATGAGTATTCAGAACTGATTTCTTTAGGATTGACTGGTTTGATTTCCTTGCTGTCTAAGAGCCTCTCAAGAGTCTTCTCTAATACCACTGTTCGAAAGCATCAATTCTTTGGTGTTCAGCTTTCTTTATAGTCCAACTGTCACATCTGTACATGACTACAGGGAAAAACCATGGCTTTGACTAGACAGACCTTTGTCGGCAAAGTAATGTCTCTTCTTTTTAGTATGCTGTCTAGCTTGGTCATAGCTTTCCTACAAAGGAGTCTTTTAATTTCATGGCTGCAAGCACCATCTGCAGTGATTTTGGGGCCCAAGGAAATAAAGTCTGTCACTGATTCCATTGTTTCCCCATCTATTTGCCATGAAGTGACAGGACTGGATGCCATGGTCTTAGTTTTTTGAATGTTGAGTTTTAAGCCAGCTTTTTCACTCCCCTCTTTCACTTTCATCAAGAGGCTCTTTAGCTGCTCTTCACTTTCTGCCATAAGGGTAATGTCACCCATGCTTAAAGCATTGGCAAGTATAGCATTATCTTTAAGCAGCATTGTCATTCTCCAAATATCTCTGCATTGAGTTTTACCACCACAATAAGTCATCAAGCATCAAATGACACTTAGGAATTGTGTGTGTGTGTGTGTGTGTGTGTGTGTGTGTGTGTGTGTGAAAAAGAGAGAGAAATCAAAGAGGAGACATCATGTTTTATATTATTGCTCTTTTTGTCCTAAAATAGTTCAGCTTTTAGTGTTGTGAAATATTTACATACCAACCAAGATGCAAAACCATCATTGCCACACAGAATAAACCCTTAGATGAGCAGGTATAGTTGCTTTCGTTTGACATGTTGTTATTGATACTTTTTTATGTCCGTCTTCCTACCATTTTCCAGGTGACAAAGGTAAAGAATCTGCCTGCCAACGCAAGAGAGACAGGAGACGCAGGTTTGATCCTTGGGTCAGGTAGTTCCCTTGGAGAAGAAAATGGCAACCCACTCCCATATTCTTGCCTATAAAATCATGGATAGAGGACCCTGTTCATAGGTTGCAAAGCCTTGGATATGATGTAGTGACTAAAAAATAGCAACTGTCTTCCTACCTTTCTCTCAGGACATTTGGCATTTTTGCTCAAATAGAACACCTTCATTTGTCCCATTTATGCAGTAAGAAACGGTGGTGCTGTAGTTGCTAAATCGTGCTCAACTCTTGCAACCCCATGGACTGTAGCACAACAGCCTCCTCAGTCTGTGGGATTTCCAAGGCAAGAATTCTGGAGTGGGTTGCCATTTCTTTCTTCAGCAGTATGAAATCACTACTCACATGAATCACCATCTAGTATTCCTGTACGAAGCCTCATATCCTCTAATAAATCACTTTACTTTGATGAGAGGGCCATGTCTTATTCATCTTTGGACCTGCATATACCTCACATGCGGCTTCTGGATCAATGTCATGCTTTAGAAAAACCAGAGTGGGGTACATATAAAAACAGTCTCCTAATGATGATTTTAAATGGTGTGATTCAATTCAGTTTAATACAGTGGTTAGTCATTTAGTGTCTACCATGAACCAGTGGCACTGTACAGTGGACTGTTTTTGTATGTCCCCCTCTGGCTTTTTCTATTGAGTTCAGGTCATTTGAAGTGAGAATTCAGTTGTGGATGGGTGATATTTCCAGCCTTAATTACCAATGATCTACTCTTATCTATTCATGGTAACTCTGGGATTTTAATGTCAAGCATGACATTGATCCAGAAGTCATATGTGATCTCTTCTGTTTGGATAAGAGCGTGAACCTATATTGCTTCAGATGACATTGTCATGAAGCATAAACACATTTTGAGAATGATGTGACTTCATAATCTAGAAATTCTAGCATAGCTTCTGTCTGAGGGACAAGACAGGAAACACCATCCTGAGTATTATATCTCTAATTGTTCCAACATTTTTAGCAGGGTAAATTTATGCATGTTTTCCCTAATTATTATTTTTCTTAAGAAAGATGATGTGGAAAAGTTTTATTTGCATTCTTTAAAACAGCAATATTTTTGGTGAAATTTATAAAACTTCTATTAATTCTAATGTTTAATCACTTATAGTAATNAGCTGATCATTATCAGTTCTTAGATTATATACCCTAACGGGACTTTAGAAATAAGTTGTCCTAATACTTTCATTTTATTAATAAAGAAACTAAAGTTATGTATGACTAAACAATTGTTCCAAATAAAAGTTAGTTGCGAGATAACTCAAACTCAAAAACAGACTTTCTTACTTCAGTTTGAGTATTTGAAACTTAAGTCATGTGGCCTCTTTGACTAATCTTTCTGGGAAATAATTGAGTCGAGTATGAGTATGGGTGCCATTTACAAATATTTAGAGCTACATTACTGATCGTTGGCAGGTACAATCAATTACTGTGAACGTAAGCCATTAATTATACGCATAGCATCAATCCAAACATTTAGTGACAAAATAAATACAATGTACTATTTTCAAAATAGCTGGAAGTTAAGAAATAAAAAGCCTCTATCATGTATGGATGTGAGAGTTGGACTATGAAGAAGGTTGAGCGCCGAAGAATTGATGCTTTGAACTGTAGTGTTGGAGAAGACTCTTGAGAGTCCCTTGGACTGCAAGGAGATCCAACCAGTCCATTCTGAAGGAGATCAGCCCTGGGATTTCTTTGGAGGGAATGGTGCTGAAGCTGAAACTCCAGTACTTTGGCCACCTCATGCGAAGAGTTGACTCATTGGAAAAGTCTCTGATGCTGGGAGGGATTGGGAGCAGGAGGAGAAGGGGATGGCAGAGGATGAGATGGCTGGATGGCATCACTGACTTGATGGGCGTGAATCTGAGTGAACTCTAGGAGTTGGTGATGGACAGGGAGGCCTGGTGTGCTGCAATTCATGGGGTCGCAAAGTGTCAGACACGACTGAGCGACTGAACTGAACTGAACTGATCATCAATTAGAATGATGCTAGAAAAGAGCCATGGAAAGGAAACTATTTTGGGGTGACATGTTTGATTTTCAAAATAGAACCAATACTTAATATGTAATATGTAATATATTATTATTATACTTAGTAATTTTACTTCATATGTAATTTACTTTACTTCATGGGTAATTTCTTAATATTAATGTTGTTTACTAGAAACATTAAGAGAAAAATAGCTATCATTATTGAGACCTTAATAACAGCCAACATCCGCTGGATCATCGAAAAAGCAATAGAGTTCCAGAAAAACATCTATTTCTGCTTTGTATACTGTGCCAAAGCCTTTGACTGTGTGGATCACAATAAACTGTGGGAAATTCTGAGAGAGATGGGAATACCAGACCACCTGACCTACCTCTTGAGAAACCTGTATGCAGGTCAGGAAGCAACAGTTAGAAGTGGACATGGAACAGGGTGGTTCCATATAGGAAAAGGAGTATGTCAAGGCTGTATATTGTCACCCTGTTTATTTAACTTATGTGCAGAGTACACCATGAGAAAAGTTGGGCTGGAAAAAGCACAAGCTGGAATCAAGATTGCTGGGAGAAATATCAATAACCTCAGATATGCAGATGACACCACCCTTATGGCAGAAAGTGAAGAGGAACTAAAAAGCCTCTTGATGAAACCGAAAGTGGAGAGTGAAAAGTCTGGCTTAAAGCTCAACATTCAGAAAACGAACATCATGGCATCTGGTCTCATCACTTCATGGGAAATAGATGGGGAAACAGTGAAAACAGTGTTAGACTTTATTTTGGGGGGCTCCAAAATCACTGCAGATGGTGACTGCAGCCATGAAATTAAAAGACATTTACTCCTTGGAAGGAAAGTTATGACCAACCTAGATAGCATATTGAAAAGCAGAGACATTACGTTGCCATAAAGATCCGTCTCTTCAAGGCTATGGTTTTTCCAGTGGTCATGTATGGATGTGAAGAGAAAGTGGAGTGCTTAAGAACTGATGCTTTTGAACTGTGGTGCTGGAGTCCCTTGGACTGTAAGGATAGCCAACCAACTCATCCTAAAGCAGATCAGTCCTGGGTGTTCACTGGAAGGACTGATGCTACAGCTGAAACTCCAGTACTTTGGCCACCTCATGCGAAGAGTTGACTCATTGGAAAAGACCCTGTTGCTGGGAGGGATTGTGCGCAAGAGGAGAAGGGGACAACAGAGGATGAGATGGCTGGATGGCATCACCGACTCGATGGACATGAGTTTGAGTGAACTCCGGGACTTGGTGATGGACAGGGTAGCCTGGTGTGCTGCAATTCATGGGGTCACAAAGAGTCAGACACAACTGAGCAACTGAACTGAACTGAACTGAACAGCCAAGGATTACTACATCATTCAAGAGATTTACAACAACTTACAAAACAATATTGTGCAAATGACTGAATTTTTATGGGGGAGAAATAGAATGAAAATGTAGGTATATGTAACAACTTTTATGAATGCAACCAACCTGAATGAATAACTTTGTCTTTCTTCTAATACATCTTTCTTCCTCCATGGTCAGTTTAGATCTTTGGAAAGAAAATGCAAGAGCATAATTTGCAGTACAAAAGATTTATTTTACATAATGTTATGAAAGATAATCGCTGGAGCAGGGAATGGCAAACCACTTCAGTATTCTTGCCTTGAGAACCCCATGAACAGTATGAAAAGGCAAAAAGAAAGGACACTGAAAGATGAACTCTGTAGGTCAGTAGGTACCCAATATGCTACTGGAGATCAGTGGAGAAATAACTCCAGAAAGAATGAAAAGACGGAGTGAAAGCAAAAACAACACCCAGTTATGGATGTGACTGGTGATAGAGGCAAAGTCTGATGTTGTAAAGAGCAATATTGTATAGGTACCTGGAATGTTAGGTTCATGAATCAAGGTAAAATATAAGTAGTCAAAGAGGAGAATGCAAGAGTGAATATCAAAATTTTAAGAATCAGTGAACTAAAATGGACCAGACTGAATGAATTTAACTCAGATAACCATTATATCTACTACTGTGGGAAAGAATCCATTAGAAGAAATGGAGTAGCCACAGTCAACAAATAGTCTGAAATTCAGTACTTGGATATACCTTCAAAAATGACAGAATGAACTCTGTTCATTTCCAAGGCAAACCATTTAATGTCACAGTAATCCACTCTTTGCCCCGACCAGTAATACTGAAAAAGCTGAAGTTGAACTGTTCTATGAAGACCTTCAAGACCTTCTAGAACTAACACCCAAAAAAGATGTCCTTTTCATTATAGGGGATTGCAATGCAAAAGTAGGAAGTAAAGAAATACCTGGAGCAACAGGCAAATTTGGCCTTGGAGTACAGAGTGAAGTAGGGCAAAGACTACTAGAGTTTTGCCAAGAGAATACACCAGTCATAGCAGACACCCTCTTCCAACAACACAAGAAAAGACTCTACACATGGACTTCACCAGATGGCCAACACTGAAATCAGATTCATTATATTCTTTGCAGCCAAAGATGGAGAGGCTCTATACAGTCAGCAAAAACAAGATTGGGAGCTGACTGTGGCTCAGATCATGAACTCCCTTATTGCCAAATTCAGACTTAAATTGAAGACAGTAGGAAAAACCACTAGACCATTCAGGTATGACCTAAATCAAATCCCTTATGATTATCCAGTGGAAGTGACAAATAGATTCAAGGAATTGGATCTGATAGAGAGCATGCCTGAGAAACTGTGGACAGAAGTTCATGGCATTGTACAGGAGGAATGATCAAGACCAACCAAAGAAAAAGAAATTCAAAAAGGCAAAATGGCTATCTGAGGAGGCCTTACAAATAGCTGTGAAAAGAGAAACAAAAGGCAAAGGAGAAAAGGAAAGATATACCCATTTGAATGCAGAGTTCCAAAGAACACAAGGAGAGATAAGAAAGGCTTCCTCAGCGATCAATGTAAAGAAATAATCAAAGGAAAATAATCAAATGGGAAAGACTAGAGAACTCTTCAAGAAAATTAGAGATACCAAGGGAACATTTCATGCAAAGATGGGCTCAATAAAGGACAGAAATGGTATGGATCTAACACTAGCAGAAGATATTAAGAAGAGGTGGCAAGAATACACAGAAGAACTACACATAAAGATCTTCATGACCCAGATAAACACGATGATGTGATCACTCACCTAGAGCCAGACATCCTGGAATGTGAAGTCAAGTGGGCCTTAGGAAGCATCACTATGAACAAAGCTAGTGGAGGTGATGGAATTCCAGTTGAGCTATTTCAAATCATAAAAGATGATGCAGTGAAAGTCCTGCACTCAATATGCCAGCAAATTTGGAAAACTCAGCAGTGGCCACAGGATTGGAAAAGGTCAGTTTTCGTTCCAATCCCAAAGAAAAGCAATACCAAAGAATGCTCAAACTACCACACAATTGTACTCATCTCACATGCTAGCACAGTGATGCTCAAAATTCTCCAAGCCAGGCTTCAACAGCTGCATGTACCTTGAACTTCCAGACATTCAAGCTGGATTAAGAAAAGACAGAGGAAACAGAGATCCAATTACCAACATCCATTGGATTATCGAAAGAGTGAGAGCATTCCAAAAAAATATCTTTTTTTGACTTATTGACTATGCCAAAACCTTTGACTGTGTGGATCACCACAAACTGTGGAAAATTCTTCAAGAGTTGGGAGTACCAGACCACCTGACCTGCTACCTGAGAAATCTTTATGCAGGTCAAGAAACAAAGAACTGAACATGGAACAACAGATTGGTTCCAAACCAGGAAAGGATTATGTGAAGGTTGTACCTGTCTTCCTGCTTATTTAACTTATATGCAGAGTACATTATGAGGAATGCTGGACTGGATGAAGCACAAGCTGGAATTAAGATTGCCAGGATAAATATCAATAACCGCAGATATGCAGATGACACCACCCTTATCGTAGAAAGCAAAGAACTAAAGAGCCTCTTGGTGAAAGTGAAAGAGGAGAGTTAAAAAATTGGCCTGAAACTCAACATTCAGAAAACTAAGATCATGGCATCCAGTCCCATCCTTTCATGGCAAATAGATGGGGAAACAATGGAAACAGTGACAGACTTTATATTTGGGAGCTCCAAAATCACTGCAGATGGTGACTCCAGCTATGAAATTAAAAAAACACTAGCTCCTTGGATGGAGAAGGCAATGGCAATCCACTCCAGTATTCTCCCCTGGAGAATCCCATGGACGGAGGAGCCTGGTAAGCTACAGCCCATGGGGTCGCTAAGAGTCGGACATGACCGAGCGACTTCACTTTCACTTTTCATTTTCATGCATTGGAGAAGGAAATAGCAATCCACTCCAGTATTCTTGCCTGGAGAATCCCAGGGACGGGGGAGCCTGGTGGGCTGCCATCTATGAGGTCACACAGAGTCGGACACGACTGACGCGACTTAGCAGAAGCAACAGCAGCTCCCTGGAAGAAAAGTTAGGATCAACCTAGACAGCATCTTAAAAAGCAGACATTACTTTGTCAACAAAGGTCCATCTAGTCAAAGCTTTGGTTTTTCCAATAGACATATATGGATGTAAGAGTTTACTATAAAGAAAGTTGAGTGCTGAAGACTTGATGCTTTTGAACTGTGGTGCTGGATAACACTCTTGAGTGCCCCTTGGACTGCAAGGATATCCATCCAGTCCATCCTAAAGGAAATCAGTCCTGAATGTTCATTGGAAGGACTGATGCTGAAGCTGAAGCCCCAATACTTTGGCCACCTGATGCAAAGAACTGACTCACTGGAAAAGACCCCGATACTGGGAAGGATTGAAGGCAGGAGGAGAAGAAGACGACAAAGGATGAGATGTTTGGATGGCAATCACAGTCTCTATGGACACGAGTTTGAGTAAGCTCTGGGAGTTGGTCGTGGACAGGGAAGCCTGACATAATACAGTCCATGAGGTCAGAGTTGGACATGACTCACGACTGAGTAACTGAACTGAACTGATGAAAAATAAAAGAGGAGGGAGGAAGAGTGAGTAGGAAAAGCCCTCAGACTGCAGTGCAGGTCTGACACCTGTGGAGAAAGGGAAGACAACTTGGAAGGAAGAGCTCGAGATGGTGGGATAGGTGTGAGAATGTCAGAAGCCCAAAGGGACCTCTAAGGTAAAGATTGTCCACGGAGGCACTTTGCCTGAAGCAGAAATGAGTACTCTCTATTGTGCTTGAATAATTGCTGAAGCTGCCTGAGGACAGCATATCTTCAGTGACACTATTGCAAGAGTTCCAAAGGCCCTCCAGTCAGAGATCAGTTCAGGCAGGACCTCTCTTAAAGGGCAATTACAGAGCTACACCCCAACAGCCACCATACTCTGTACAAGTTTCTGGGCAGTTCAGATCCTTAGTTTCCTTGACTAAGACAATAATATTATAGTTAATTCAAGATATTAGCAATTGTTTGATAGTAAAGATCTATTAGAAAGCATCAAATAATTGCCTGGTATATAAAAACATTCTAGAAATATTATTTCTATACAAATAAATATAGGACATTAAACAATACTATTCTCAGTACTTTAAATACTGTTTCTACAGATGTATGCTAGATTTTAGACACAAATAAATGGGCATGCTTATTCAGAATGTATTATTCTAAGTTTGTAATTGGATCTGCCTGAATTCACTCAGACTAGGGATAACCTTAACCCAGATGCAACAAATAAGCGTCTATGGCCATGACAAGTACTATGGAACAAATATCATTCTCAAGGGTAATATTACTATTTTATGTTACCACACTTAATTTAAAAATTCTAAACTAAAGTTCATTGCAATAGGATTGCTCAACTCCCAAGTGAATTGAAGCCTGCTAACTTAGCCAAATGAGGTATCTTTATTTTCCAGTTCTTATCTGGATAATTCAGGCAGAAAATAAAACCAATGAGGAAACCCTGAAAGATTGTTTATTTTACAGCTGAGGAGATCAGGGGATGATTAAATTTTAAAACTATTCTGTGTATACAAAGAAATTATGAAAAACATAACAGCCATAGTTTCTCTATCTTCACTAATAATTGAGCAAAGGAAAATTAATGCTTCCATGAGGATTTTTTTTAGATTGTAAGGAAACTTATCCTAACTTCAGAATTTTTACACTGCATAGTAAATCACTTAGGTAAGTAATAAAAGTCTCTTTATATGGATTCTGATTAATATGTTTATTCATATGTTTATATAAAATTATTATTTAATATTAATTGTATATATTTTTAATATTATTCTAGGATTTACAGTGAAAATAGACTGTAAAAAAAATAAAAGTCTAGATGACAAATAGTGTCCATTCTCTCTACAACTTAAAACCAACATTGGAAAGCAAGTTAGAGTGAAATACAAAAAAAAAGCTGAGTAGGAATTTCAAAACTTTGTCACATTGCAAAAGCAACAAATAAGCTGGCAAAAACTCTCAGAATTAACTTTTTTGGAGTTTTGGAATCAAAGGAAAAACTTACAACAGTCAGGGGAATGTTTCATAAAGAGAAAAATGACTGAATTTTAGTATGAGAGCTCCAGGACATTAAATTTACCTGATTGCCACCCCTAAAGCCCAGGTAGCAGCAGACTTGAGATGTCAACCTGCTTTACTGGTGCAGGTTATTGGTAACCAGAGGGAGCAATACAGAACTGATTGTTTTAACCTTTAGGCTGTGTCTCTGAAGTATCATCTCAAGGGCCTGTGTTTTATTAGCCACAGAGTTTCCACAGAATAGAGCAGTTTCCTTTGTGGTGTTTGTTGAAAGCATTTAAAGGCAAATGTATTAACCATACTAACCAAAGTATAGTAGTTAGAACAAACAACAAGCTTAGGAATGAAGAGGCGAAGAAGAAGAAGCATGGAGAGGAAGGCCTTTGAAGCCCCCAAATATTCTGGGGATCATAGAAGACCCAAAGCAAATGCTCAAGTCTAGATTCAAGCTTAGAAAACACCTGAGAAGAACTTAAGATTTTACCTCTGGCTGAACTTCAGGCTGTGTGTGAGCAGGAAGTGAAGGCTAAAATAAAGTTATTAATTTCCTGGCTAGCACTGAAAGAGTGCTCTAACACAGAGCCGATCTGCAAAAATAAAGTCTTTTTTTTTCCTTTCCCTCCTCCTTTTTTTTTTTTTTAAATTTTGGCTGCAAGTGCTTAAGAAAACCTGTGTCAAATCTCTAACTGACTACTAATTAAAAGGAATAAAGATATCAGAGATCAACAAAATAAAGAATTCAAATATATCATTCTTCATTCAGACGTATTAAAGTTAGTTCAGAAAAGCAAAGAAAACTACCACAAGTTGCAACAACAAACTATGAGGGAGAGAAAAACTCTGAAAAGAGAGTTACCAAATTATAGTATTCAAAATATCTGCCTTTCAATGAAAATTATGAGGCATACATTAAAACCAAAAGCTTCTTTCCACTCAAAAGAAAAATAAAAGTTACCACTATTAAGGCAGCCCTAAATTTGGATTTACCTGACAAATAACTTTAAATAATTGTTCTAAATATGCTAAAAGAGCTAGAGGACACCATGAAAACAACTAAATTAAACCAGAAAAATGATGCCTTTCTAAATGGATAACATCAACCAAGAGATGGAAAATGTTTTACTTAAAGCCAAATCAAAATTCTGCAGGTTAAAAGTACAATAATTGAAAGAAAAATTTCACTAGAGAAGTAGAAGAGCAATTTTGAACAGACAGAAGAAAGAATATGTAAATATGAAGATAGATCATTTATGATTATCCTCTGGGAGGAACAGAAAGAAAACTGAACAAGACTTAAAGGATCTTGGGGACACCATAAAGTATACCAACATACATAAAATGGAGTCTTGGAAGGTGAGAAAGTGGTCAAAAGACTACTTGAAGAAACCATAGCTAAAACTTTTCAAATTTGATGAAACATAAATCTACATATCCAAGAATCTCAACATATTTCAAGTAGGATAAATTCAAAGAGACCAATGCTAAAATACATTGCAAATTGTTGAAAGACAAAGAAAAAGGTATAAAAGTGGGACAAGAATTCACAGAAGTAAATTGTCTCCTAAAACAGATCCTCAACAATACTAAAAACTGATTCTCATTAGAAACCATAGAGAACAGACGGCAATAGAATGAAAGGAAAAAATCTTCTAGCCAAAAATTCTATATGTGACAAAACCTTCAAATGTGAAGAAGAAATTAAGACATTCCCGTGTAAACAAAAACAGAGGGATCTCAGCACTAGTAAAGCTGTCCTCTGCTGCTGCTGCTGCTGCTAAGTAGCGTCAGTCGAGTCCGACTCTGTGCAACCCCATATACCGCAGCCCACCAGGATCTTCCGTCCATGGGATTCTCCAGGCAAGAACACTGGAGTGAGTTGCCATTTCCTTCTCCTCTAGGAAATGCTAAAGGGAGTCCTCAGGACAGTGAGGGAAACTAGAAAGTAATTCAAAGCTATTTAAAGAAATAAATATACTTGTAAAGATAACTACATAGGTAAAATATAACCCAACATCACTGTATTTTTGGTTTGTGAATCTTCATTTAATTCTATATGATTTAAAAGACAAATGAATTAAAAATAATTTAAATCTATTTGATGAACACACAATGTATAAAACTATAATTTGTGACAATAACAGTGTGGNTGGAGTACATAAGAGCAAATTTGTGTATTATTGAAATTATGTTGGTATTAATTAGAACTAAACTAAATCAAGATATTAACTGTAATTCTCAGAGTAAAAACTAGGAAAATAACTTTCATTTAAAAAAGGAAAATAATCCTATGAATAGACATTTCTCTAAAATAAAATATGTGAAATGACCAGTAGGCACTTGAAATGGTGCTTAATATCTCATTAGCCATTCAGTTCAGTTCAGTTCAGTTGCTCAGTCATGTCTGACTCTTTGTGACCCCCTGAATCTCAGCACGCCAGGCCTCCCTGTCCATCATCAACTCCCGGAGTTCACTCAGACTCACGTCCATCAAGTCAGTAATGCCAGTCAGCCATTTTATCCTCTGTTGTCCCCTTCTCCACCTGCCCCTAATCCCTCCCAGCATCAGAGTCTTTTCCAATGAGTCAACTCTTCGCATGAGGTGGCCAAAGTACTGGAGTTTCAGCTTCAGCATCATTCCCTCCAAAGAAAACCCAGGATTGATCTCCTTCAGAATGGACTGGTTGGATCTCCTTGCAGTCCAAGGGACTCTCAAGAGTCTTTTCCAACACTACAGTTCAAAAGTATCAATTCTTCAGCACTCAGCCTTCTTCACAGTCCAACTCTCACATCCATACATGAACACTGGAAAAACCGTAGTCTTGACTAGACAGACCTTTGTTGGCAAAGTAATATCTATGCTTTTTAATACACTGTCTAAGTTGGTCATAACTTTCCTTTCAAGGAGGAACTGTCTTTTAATTGCATGGCTGCAATCACCATCTGCAGTGATTTTGGAGCCCAAAAAAAGAAAGTCTGACACTGTTTCCAGTGTTTCCCATGAAGTGATGGGACTAGATGTCATGGTCTTCGTTTTCTGAATGTTGAGCTTTAAGCCAACTTTTTCACTCTCCTCTTTCATTTTCATCAAGAAGCTTTATAGCTCCTCTTCACTTTCTGCCATAAGGGTAGTGTCACCTGCATATCCAGAGAAGGTGATGGCACCCCACTCCAGTACTCTTGCCTGAAAAATCCCATGGATGAAGGAGCCTGGTGGGCTGCAGTCCATGGGGTCGCGAAGAGTCGGACACGACTGAGCAACATCCCTTTCACTTTTCACTTTCATGCATTGGAGAAGGAAATGGCAGCCCACTCCAGTGTTCTTGCCTGGAGAATCCCAGAGACAGAGGAGCCTAGTGAGCTGCCATCTATGAGGTCGCACAGAGTCAGACACGACTGAAGCAACTTAGCAGCAGCAACAGCAGCATCTGCGTATCTGAGGTTATCGATATTTGTCCTGGAAATCTTGAGTCCAGCTTGTGTTTCTTCTAGCCCAGCATTTCTCATGATGTACTCTGCATATAAGTTAAATAAGCAGGGTGACAATATACAGCCTTGACGTACTCCTTTTCCTATTCCGAACCAGTCTGTTGTTCCATGTCCAGTTCTAACTGTTGCTTTCTGACCTGCATATAGGTTTCTCAAAAGGCAGGTCAGATGGTCTGGTAAGCCCATCTCTTTCAGAATTTTCCAGTTTATTGTGATCCAACAAAAGAGTTCGAAATGCAATACTTGGATGCGATCTCAAAATGACAGAATGATCTCTGTTCGTTTCCAAGGCAAACCATTAGCCATTAGAGAAATGTAAATTAAAACCATGATATACCACTTAATTCATACTAAGATGGTGATAATCATAGATATTAGAAATAATATTAGATATAAAAGCAGAGATATTATTATTGGCCTCAGACAAAAAATTTGGTTATAAGAGAATATTGTGAACAATTGTATATCAGCAAATTAGATAATCTAGATGAAATGAGCATATTTCTAGAAAAATAAAGCTACCATAACAGACTCAAGAACAAATAGAAAATCTGAGTAGATGAAAAACAAGCAAAGAGATTGCATCAATAATCAAAAACTCTTCACACACACAAAAAAAGTCTGGGACAAGAGGGAATTATTGGTTCTGTTCAGTTCAGTTCACTTGCTTAGTCGTGTCTGACTCTTTGCAACCCCATGAACCGCAGCACATCAACCTCCCTGTCCATCACCAACTCCTGGAGTTTACTCAAACTCATGTCCATTGAGTCAGTGATGCCATCTAACCATCTAACCATCTAACCATCTCCTCTTCTGTCTCATCTCGCATGCTAGTAAAGTAATGCTCAAAATTCTCCAAGCCAGGCTTCAGCAATACGTGAACCGTGAACTCCCTGATGTTCAAGCTGGTTTTAGAAAAGGCAGAGGAACAAGAGATCAAATTGCCAACATCCACTGGATCATGGAAAAAGCAAGAGAGTTCCAGAAAAACATCTATTTCTGCTTTATTGAATATGCCAAAGCCTTTGACTGTGTGGATCACAATAAACTGTGGAAAATTCTGAAAGAAATGGGAATACCAGACTACCTGACCTGCCTCTTGAGAAATATGTATGCAGGCCAGGAAGCAACAGTTAGAACTGGACATGAAACAACAGACTGGTTTGAAATAGGCAAAGGAGTACATCAAGGCTGTATATTGTCACCCTGCTTCTTTAACCTTTATGCAGAGTACATCATGAGAAACGGTGGACTGGAAGAAACACAAGCTGGAATCAAGATTGCTGGGAGAAATATCAATAACCTCAGATATGCATATGACACCACCCTTATGGCAGAAAGTGAAAAGGAGCTATAAAGCCTCTTGATGAAAGTGAAAGAGGAGAGTGAAAAAGTGGGCTTTAACGCTCAACATTCAGAAAACAAAGATCATGGCATCCAGTCCCATCACTCCATGGGAAATACATGGGAAACGGTAGAAACAGTGTCCGACTTTATTTTTTGGGCTCCAAAGTCACTGCAGATGGTGACTGCAGCCATGAAATTAAAAGACGCTTACTCCTTGGAAGAAAAGTTATGACCAACCTAGATAGTATATTCAAAAGCAGAGACATTACTTTGCCAACTAAGGTCCATCTAGTCAAGGCTATGGTTTTTCTTGTGGTCATGTATGGATGTGACAGTTGGACTGTGAAGAAGGCTGAGCACCGAAGAATTGATGTGTTTGAACTATGGTGTTGGAGAAGACTCTTGAGGGTCCCTTGGACTGCAAGGAGATCCAACCAGTCCATTCTGAAGGAGATCAATCCTGGGATTTCTTTGGAAGGAATGATGCTAAAGCTGAAGCTCCAGTACTTTGGACACCTGATGCGAAGAGTTGACTCATTGGAAAAGACTGATGCTGGGAGAGATTGGGGGCAGGAGGAGAAGGGGATGACCCAGGATGAGATGGCTGGATGGCGTCACGGACTCTATGGNGAAGAATTGATGTGTTTGAACTATGGTGTTGGAGAAGACTCTTGAGGGTCCCTTGGACTGCAAGGAGATCCAACCAGTCCATTCTGAAGGAGATCAATCCTGGGATTTCTTTGGAAGGAATGATGCTAAAGCTGAAGCTCCAGTACTTTGGACACCTGATGCGAAGAGTTGACTCATTGGAAAAGACTGATGCTGGGAGAGATTGGGGGCAGGAGGAGAAAGGGATGACCCAGGATGAGATGGCTGGATGGCGTCACGGACTCGATGGCCATGGGTCTGAGTGAACTCCGGGAGATGGTGATGGACAGGGAGGCCTGGCGTGCTGCAATTCATGGGGTCACAAAGAGTTGGACACGACTGAGCGACTGAACTGAACTGAACTGAACTTCTGTCTCCCCTTCTCCTCCTGCCTTCAATCTTTCCCAGCATCAGGGTCTTTTCAAATGAGTCAGCTCTTTGCATCAAGTGGCCAAAATATTGGAGTTTCAGCTTCAACATCAGTCCTTCCAATGAACACCCAGGACTGATCTCCTTTAGGATGGACTGGTGGGATCTCATTTCAGTCCAACGGACTCTCAGGAGTCATTTCCAACACCACAGTTCAAAAACATCAATTCTTCGGTGCTCAGCTTTCTTCTCAGTCCAACTCTCACATCCATACATGACCACTGGAATAACCATAGCCTTGAGTAGATGGACTTTTGTTGGCAAAGTAATGTCTCTGCTTTTTAATATGCTGTCTAGGTTGATCATAATTTTCCTTCCAAGGAGGAAGGGTCTTTTAATTTCATGGCTGCAAGCACCATCTGCAGTGATTTTGGAGCTGAGAAAAATAAAGTCAGCCACTGTTCCCACTGTTTCCCCATCTATTTGCCTTGAAGTGATGGGGCTGGATGCCATGATCTTTGTTTTCTGAATGTTGAGCTTTAAGCCAACTTTTTCACTCTCCTCTTTTCCTTTCATCAAGAGGCTTTTCAGTTCCTCTTCACTTTCTGCCATAAGGGTGGTGTCATCTGCATATCTGAGGTTATTGATATTTCTCACTGCAATCTTGTTTCTAGCTTGTGCTTCTTCCAGCTCAGCCTTTCTCATGATGTACTCTGCATATAAAGTTAAATAATAGGGTGACAATATACAGCCTTGACGTACTCCTTTTCCTATTTCGAACCAGTCTGTTGTTCCATGTCCATTTCTAACTGTTGCTTTCTGACTTGCATACAGGTTTCTCAGGAGGCATGTCAGGTGGTCTGGTATTCCTATCTCTTTCAGAATTTTCCACAATTTATTGTGATCCACACAGTCAAAGGTTTTGGCATAGTCAATAAAGCAGAAATAGATGCTTTTCCTGGAACTCTCTTGCTTTTTTGATGATCCAGAGGATGTTAGTAATTTGATCTCTCTTTCCTCTGCCTTTTCTAAAACCAGCATCTGAAACATCTGGAAATTCAAAGTTCATGTATTGCTGAAGCCTGGCTGGGAGAATTTTGAGCATTACTTTACTAGCATGTGAGATGAATGCAACTGTGTGGTAGTTTGAGCATTCTTTGGCATTGCCTTTCTTTGGGATTGGAATGAAAACTGACCTTTTCTAGTCCTGCAGCCACTGCTGAGTTTTCCAAATTTGCTGGCACATTGAGTGCAGCACTTTCCCAGCATCATCTTTCAGGATTTGAAGTTGCTCTAATGGATTTCCATCACCCCCACTAGCTTTGTTCATAGTGATGCTTTCTAAGGCCCACTTGACTTCACATTCCAGGACGTTTGGCTCTAGGTGAGTGATCACATCATCGTGATTATCTGGGTCATGAAGATATTTTTTGTATAGTTCTTCTGTGTATTCTTGCCACCTCTTCTTAATATCTTCTATTTCTGTTAGGTCCATACCATTTCTGTCCTTTATTGAGCTCATCTTTGCATGATTCGTTGACTGATTATACTAAATATTTAAAGAAACATTGATACAGAATTTCCGAGAGTAAGGGACTTTTCCTAACTTGTTTGTGAGGCCAGTATTACACCTCATACAGAAGGTAGACAAAGGTATCCCAAGAAACAAAAGCACAGAATGATACTCTTAATGAATACAGATGCAAAATACTCAACAAAATACTATTAAAGTGAGCCAAGCAGAAGATCTATACACCATGACCAGTTGGGATTTATCCCAAGATTGCAAAGTTTATTCAACATGAAAATCAATTAACTGAATATTGATTGACAAAGGACAAAAACCACATGATTATGCCAATTGATGCAGCAAAGCAACTGAAAATAATACAGCATCCATAAGAATCTATCATAATAGGTAAGGCATACTTAAAACTCAGCAACAAAAAGAGAAACAATTCAATTTTAAAAAGTGAAAAAATGTTATGACTAGACATTGCTCTAAAATAAATATGTGAAATGTCTAGTAGGTACTTGACATAGTGCTTAATATCATCAGCCATTAGAAAACTGTAAATTAAAACCATGAGATATCATTCCATTCACACTAAGATGGTGATAGTAAAATTATAGAAATAAAAATATAAAATAACAAGTTTTGGCTAACGTGGAGAAATTGAAGTTCTCACCCACTGCTGGTAGGAATTTAAAATAGCATGGCCTCTATGGAGAACTGGAGATTCTTCAAAAGTTAAAGTATTATTATAGTAAAACCTGCAATTCTCTCCCTCATAGTATATTCAAAAGAATTTAAAACAGACATTCAAACAAAAATTTTTACACAAATGTTCATAGCAGCCCTATTCAAGAGTCGAAAAGGTGAAAACAACTCAAATGTCCATTAGCTGACGAATGGGTAAACAAAATATAGCATATTCATATGTTAGAACATTTTCAACCATAAAGAGCAGTGAAACGATTACATATGCTACCACGTGAATGGACCTCAGACACAAGCTAACTGAATGAAGACAGACACAAGAGGCCAAGTGTTATGAGATTCCATATATATGGTGTATCTAGAAAAGACAGATTCATAGAGACAGAAGGCAGACTAGTGGTTGCCAGAGGCTGAGTTAGTGGGAAACGAGGAGTGACCATTTAATAGCTGCTGAGTTCTGGAGGTGGGGAGAAAGGGAGAGTCACTACTTAATGGGTAAGGAGTTTCCTTCAGAGTGATGAAAATATTCTGAAACTAGATAGTGGAGAAGTGGTACAGCATTATAAATGAACCAAAAGCCACTGAATCATGTACTTTGACATGGTGACTTTTTTAACATGTTTTTTTTGATGTGGACCATTTTTAATGTCTTTATTGAATTTGTTACAATATTGCTTCTCTGTTTTATGTTTCGGTTTTTTGGCTATGAGTCATGTGGGATCTTAGCTCCCCCACCAGGGATCAAACACACATCTCTTACATTAAAAGACTAAGTCTTAACCTGTGGACCTCCAAGGGAGTCCTAGTGAATTTTACTTTAGTGAATTTTATTTCAAGCTGAAAAAGTATAAATTAATGGCAGCACAAACTGATTCTATAATAGATGTCCTATAGTGGTATATAATTCCTACCAAAGCTAGGCATGAAACCATCTTTAAAAATGTATAGTCAGAGATCCATGAACTTATAGAAGGGGAAAAGATTATTAGAAGAATCAAATATTCCTCTATACTTTGAAAAAGCTTGATGGGGGATATAGCTAAGTGAAGTTTGAGTGGGCCTCCAGGAAGGGGGATATTCCCCTGCATGGGGTGACTTAGCTAGGCTAGGACCTGAAAGGAGAATCAATTTCTGAAACATAAATGGCAAAATTTAACTTAAAAGTGAAATGTAGCCATAGGAATAAAAGTTTTTGGTGCACACAGTTATCTAAAAAATGGGAAAAATCTTAAAATCTGGATTTCGAACTTCTCTTAAAAATAAAAATATAAAATTAAAAATAACACATTTACACATTACAAATTGATTATAGAAAAGCAATAATGGATCTTTTATGAGGAGCCTGAAAACACTCAGCTACATTGCTTATTTTCTAGACATTTAAATTTGAAACACAAGACTAAAAATTTTCATTTTCTGTTGGCTTTTATAGATTCATAATTTTAAAATAAATTTGCTAAGAACGGCCTTTCCATGAATGTTCAGGATCTTAGATAATCACTTTAAAATTTTGAGTCATTGTGTATCTCATAGAACCCAAGCTACTCTGTGTTATAGACATCCAGTTTTAATTTTACAGTCAAGCCATCTAACTCTCCTTATGAGATGAGCAGATTTATTCTCTCATAATCTCATTTTAGGACTTTATAGACCAAATGGGATCCATGTCCTAGGAAATGTTAATGTGGAAAGGATTTATTCAGAAATATGAATTTCCTCTGTTTAAAAAACAGAATTTAAAGGAAAGATATCTTTTTTCAATCAGTTTTATAATAGAACCCCAGCATATTTTTCCACCTTCAAAATATCCCAGTTCTATATATTTGTAGCTGGATATATTTTTGTTCTGACACAGCTGGAAAAAGCTTCAATTTAGCAATTTAGATTTAACAAACAATTTGTGCATAATATGGCCCATTTGTTTTTGGTGTTGTTTCATCATGATTTTAGAGCCAAAAATATTGCAATATAAAAATCAGCAATTGAGTGTGTGCAATGACTCTGATGAACTGGATTTTCAATGGTGTTTTGTTAAAATTTTATCCAGTCTGCTTAGAATGTATAATTTCAAAAATGTCATGGCTTAAAAGGTAAGATGCCCCTCACTGTGTCTAATTTCCATTACAAATCAAGAGGACACAAGCTGTGAGATCACACACAGCCTATGTGAGAAGAACTTAACCCTGCGACCCACCTAGCTCTCCTCCATCTTTCAGAACACTGAACCAAGCCTGTGCCTGATAAATTTATACCTTAATTTAAGATCGTAAGTCTATATTTTATTCAAAATTCTTGAATGTGAAGCAAATTACCCTCCAAGATGCCTGCCCTGTATATAAAAGAAAGAGCAAGACTCAATTGCCCTAAAATGAAGCAGTGTGGACTTTTGCAGGATTTCTGGTGTGATCAATGACTACAAAGAAGGCTTATCTTGTTCAAGTTCAGTTCATCACTAGCAGAGATTATAACACACACACACCTGTGTGAGGAAAGGTAGTCTCAGAATCAAGAGGTCCTGCCTAGAGCTTCTGGTGGATATTTTGAGATTAAAAAACCATGTGCTTTTGGAGCACTTGCTTTCTTGCTCTTAGGATGAGTGTTCCAGTGCTTTCCTGATTATTGCCCTGCCAGATTTACTAAAGAAGCTGTGTGTGCACTGTCCTGTAATTCACTCAAGGCTAAACTCCACTCAATGTGTTTACCCTGATTTTACACTTTATGGAACAAGATTTTTCCTTTCATTCATCTATCCATTTATCTATCCACACTTTCATCCATCAGTTGTCGTGTTCTAAGCATCTACTGTGTGCTGGACTAAGTTGTTGAGCAAATGAAGCTATTAAATAAAGTCCTGGTAAGTGCCTTCTGAGGATTTACAAAAAGTGAGGGGAAAGGAAACATTAAAAACATAATCATATTCAGTGAGTGAGTGAGGTCACTCAGTTGTGTCCGACTCTTTGAGACCCCGTGGACTGTAGCCCACCAGGCTCCTCCATCCATGGGATTCTCCAGGCATAGCCCACCAGGCTACTCCGTCCATGGGATTCTCCAGGCAAGAATACTGGAGTGGGTTGCCATTTCCTTCTCCAGGGGATCTTCCCAACCCAGGAGTTGAACCCAGGTGTCCTGCATTGCAGGCAGACGCTTTAACCTCTGAGCCACCAGGGAAGCCCCAATCATATTCAGTGATGTAAATACAATAGTTAAATGATGCCCAGAATTTTCTAGAGGTTCAGATGTTGAAAAGTGGCTTAAGGGGAAGAGGTGAAGGAGGACTTCACAAACAAGGATATGTATAAAATAAGCTTTAATTAATAGGATTAACCAGGGAAAAGAGATAGTGAAGATAAGGGTTGAAAAGAGGTAAGGAAGAAAAGTATTATCATCAAGGAGGTAGCTAGATAAAGACACAAGGATGAGAAGCAACATACAGTGTACAGGGGACCATAGCCTTCTACACAGTGCTCAGTTTAAAAGCATGAGCCAGAAATCATGAGAAACGAGGATGGGAGGTATGAGAAGTTCAGATCAGATATCTACAGGCTGATAGCTGCAATCCCAAGCTGTCCCTAGGGTAGCTTCTGCACATCACATAGATGTATTGGTTTTATTTCATATTGTGAACGTTATCTTGAGCATTATTTCCCATACTTCCTTGATGAAAACAATCAGCTGAAGTTGTAGAAAAGGTCCATGTTATGAGACTCCTCTGTTTGAAAGCCTGATCCAATATTATCTGGGAGGACACAGGTATCTTGACTGTTAACAAGACTCTTATGATCAGATTTGTTTGTATGATCAGATTTGTTTGGAAAATACTCACGTTAGTAGAAATTTCTTTAGAAACAGAACATGTCAAAATTGTATGTGTTATAATTGTTTTAAATAACAGATTCAAATACATTGCAGAGAAATCAGTAGTCTAATAAATGTAATTTCTTTAGTATGCCATAGTCAAGGCAAGATTTAAATTAACTATTTCAGAATTATATCAAACCACTTTATGGCATTGAATAATCCCTGAATTAACTAACCATAAAACACTGATTAGTTTCATCTTATATTTTCTTTTTAAAAGGAAAAGTCTTAAGATACAAAGAAATGATAATTTTATCATTTTATACATTCCAAAGATTAATTTTCATGTCCACTCTAATTTGTGTGATAATGACATTCTGTCAACCTTAATTTTTACCCTGAATTTTCAGTTGACTATGGTATATGTATCCACATTTCTCTTCATGCTTTGCTAGGAATTCCTAAAATAGGTGACATTTTAATCCAGAGGTGATGGAGAAAATATATCTGTGATATAAGCTGTGTGATACATTCATATAGCTCCCAGAGTACCTTGCAATTCATCTACATGACAGCTGTTATTGAAGCTTAAGATCATTAGCACAGGAAACTTGGCAAGGACATAGGACTGGGTTATAAATATTGGCTTCAGATGTCATTTTAGGACAGAGTTAAATTCTCTCAGGAAGTAGTAGCAAGGATTATGTGAGAAATCTCAGTTGAATCCAAAGTTTCTTGTGAGATTAATGCATTAGACCAAAGGAAAGCATAAAATAAACTTGAATTCAAGTTGGTTTTGAATTTTAAAAAGCTTTTGTAGCAAAGATGAAGGGTTTAGTTTTTTTTAACTTACCATGTTTTTATATGAGGCAAGTTACTTGAGTTCTCTAAGATTCATTTTCTTCCTGGATAAATTTTGAATAGATGGAGCTTACTTGTTTTTTGTTCATTTATTTTCCTTACCATCTAAGCCTTTCTTTTCCTTTATTTTTTTACCCTTTTCTTCATTTTTTTCCTCACCTTCTCCTCTTCTTAGTCTATAATTAGTATCATCATCATTTTTACACAATGCCTGACATATTCCAATTATCTGAGTCTTTTAAAACATTGTCTTTTAGCTACTAAAGTAGTTCTATGTAGTAAAAAAATCATATATTCACTTTCCCAATGATGTACATTTTGAATATTAAACACTACTTATTCAAACATCCATTTTTTAAATGATTAGAAGATCTTAATAAAATTACATGCATTCTAACAAGCCAAAAAAGAAAAAACAAAACTGATGAAAATAAGAAGACAAAAAATGAGATGAAGTCAATTACAAGTTGCTACACTAATGAATCCCACAACATGATGCACAAGAATTTAGACTGCAAAATGGCTGTCTGTTTCCTACAAGTTAATGCATACAATAAAAAGAATAGTAAATAATAAAATATTAACAATATTACCATGATAATAACATCAAAAAGAGAACAAAAATTGTTTTATAATTTACAGAATTGACAAGATTGTATCACATAAACAAGAACAGTAGTGGAGAACAACTCTTGGTGGTAAGAAGAGAGAGTCCTTCAGTCCCCATGAGATGAGTACTGATTAATAGAAGGGGCAACAGTCTTGGCATTCTTTCAATAAATGAATAAGTTCCAACAACCTCTGACTATAAAGTATTTTGAACTCGGGCATTGGCATAGGCCAAATTAAGGATCAAGAAAAGCCATTCTATGACTGATCAAAGAAATGTAGTCCCACTGTGGGCATCTATGATGATCTGATTTGATATAAGAAAAAGTTTTAGAGTATCTTAAAGAGATGGCTTTATGGCATATTTTTTTTCAATCTCCAGTGAATTCTACAGACCCAGGTAAGAGTGTTGGGGCAGTGGTTTAGGGTTATGTTCTGATTAGCAGTTAGATAAGAGTACATCATGAGAAACGCTGGGCTGGAAGAAGCACAAACTGGAATCAAGATTGCTGGGAAAAATATCAATAACCTCAGATATGCAGATAACACCATCCTTATGGCAGAAAGTGAAGAGGAACTAAAAAGTCTCTTGATGCAAGTGAAAGTGGAGAGTGAAAAAGTGGGCTTAAATCTCAACATTCAGAAAATGAAGATCATGGCATCTGGTCCCATCACTTCATGGGAAATAGATGGGAAAACAGTGGAAACAGTGTCAGACTTTATTTTTGAGTGTTCCAAAATCACTGCAGATGATGACTGCAGCCATGCAATTAAAAGATGCTTACTCCTTGGAAGGAAAGTTATGACCAACCTAGGCAGCATATTGAAAAGCAGAGACATTACTTTGCCAACAAATGTCCGTCTAGTCAAGGCTATGGTTTTTCCAGTGGTCATGTACGGATGTGAGCAATCGACTGTGAAGAAAGCTGAGCATGGAAGAATTGATGCTTTTGAACTGTGGTGTTGGAGAAGACTCTTGAGAGTCCCTTGGACTGCAAGGAGATCCACCCAGTCCATTCTGAAGGAGATCAGCCCTGGGATTTCTTTGGAGGGAATGATGCTGAAGCTGAAACTCCAGTACTTTGGCCACCTCATGTGAAGAGTTGACTCACTGGAAAAGACTCTGATGCTGGGAGAGATTGGGGACAGGAGGAGAAGGGGACAACAGAGGATGAGATGCCTGGCTGGCATCATTGACTCAATGGACGTGAGTCTGAGTGAACTCCGGGAGTTGGTGATGGACAGGGAGGCCTGGCGTGCTGCAATTCATGAGATCGCAGAGTCGGACACAACTGAGCGACTGAACTGAACTGAATGGAGATAATACATTGTCAATTTAATGCATACTCATATGGCAGTCATAGAACTGACATTTCAATGTGAACATTTAGGAAATAACTGGAACATCTCTCTAGTTAGAAACCTCATTCCATTTCTACACAGGTATTGACAAAAAAGACATACTTTGTCAGAGTGTATGTTTTCCTCACAAACAAAAAAATCCAACTTTGCTTTGACACGCAGAAAAAAAATTGTCTTCTGATTTTTTCTAGCAATCTAATATTAATTTTCTTATAAAGGAAAGCATAGATTTAAAAATTGATTCTAATTTATATCACATTAATAATCATTTATCTAAAGAAATAACACATCTTATTGTGTGTATAACTATTTAGTAAAACCTTTGCAAAATGCATCTGACAGTTCTCATGGTCTTGCCATATCTGTTTAAATATGCTGATATTCATAGATTCAACATTATCACAGTTTTATTGAGAAAGTGGCACAATATTATGTAAAGTTTGGGGACTGAAAATAAAGAGATCTGTGTTCTATTTCCGGAACTGACATTAACTGTGTAACTATCATTGTCTTAGGCTGTTTTCCCTTTGGTAAATGAGAGATTGGTAAGAGATAAATTCAAAGGCTTATTCCTTTGAGTTTTCACTCACTTTAACATTTAAGTGGCTGCACTTCACGCATTTCAAAACTTTATTGAATTGCTAAAATAGCTAGATACAGATGCTTTTATAAATTTTCACTAAATACAGATGGTAATTGTCTCTTCAAAAAGGGAAGAAGTAATGACTCAATCAACAAATCATTAAATGTCTACCTAACAAGCATCCATAGGTTACATTAACAAGCAAAAGTGAAACTGAAAGTTACTCAGTCGTGTCCGACTCTTTGTGACCCCATTGACTATACAGTCCATGAAATTCTCCAGGCCAGAATACTGGAGTGGTTAACCTTTCCCATATCCAGCGGATCTTCCCAACCCAGAGACCGAACCCAATTCTCCAACATTGGAGGCAGATTCTTTACCAGCTGAGCTACAAGAAAAGCCCACTAAAAAGCAAGTTGAATAATAAAAATCACTCACATACCTAGTTCAGTTCAGTTTAGTCACTCAATCATGTCCAATTCTCTGTACCCCATGGACTGCAGCACACCAGGCCTCTCTGTCCATCACCAACTCCCAGAGCGTACTCACTCATGTCCATTAAGGCGGTGATGTCATTCAACCATCTCATTCTCTGTCATCCCCTTCTCTGCCTGCCCTCAACCTTTCCCAGCATCAGGGTCTTTCAAATGGGTCAGCTCTTCACATCAGGTGGCCAAAGTATTGGAGTTTCACTTCAACATCAGTCCTTTCGATGAACACCCAGGACTGATCTCCTTTAGGTTCGACTAATTGAATATCCTTGCAGTCCAAGGGATTTTCAGGAGTCTTTTCCAAAACCACAGTTCAAAAGCATCAATTCTTCGGTGCTCAACCTTCTTCACAGTCCAACTCTCACATCCATCCATGACTACTGGAAAAACCATAGCCTTGACTAGATGGACCTTTGCTGGCAAAGTAATGTCTCTGCTTTTGAATAAGTTTGTCCTAGATTTTCTGCCAAAGAACAAGCATCTTTTAATTTCATGGCTGCAGTCACCATCTGCAGTGATTTTGGAGCCTGAGAAAATAATATCTGTAACTGTTTCCATTGTTTTCCCATCTATATGCCATGAAGTGATGGGAACGGATGCCACGATCTTAGTTTTTTGAATAAGTTCAGTTCATTCAGTTCAATTCAGTTGCTTAGTGCTGTCTGACTCTTTGCGACCCCATGAATCACAGCACGCCAGGCCTCCCTGTCCATCACCAACTCCCGGAGTTCACTCAGACTCACGTCCATCAAGTCAGTGATGCCATCCAGCCATCTCATCCTCTGTCATCCCCTTCTTCTCCTGCCCCCAATCCCTCCCATCATCAGAGTCTTTTCCAATGAGTCAATTTCATGTGAGATGACCAAAGTACTGGAGTTTCAGCTTTAGCATAACTCCTTCCAGTGAACACCCAGGACTGATCTCCTTTAGGATAGACTGGTTGGATCTCCTTGCAGTCCAAGGGACTCTCAAGAGTTCTCCAACACCACAGTTCAAAAGCATCAATTCTTCTGCACTCAGCTTTCTTCACAGTTGATTGCTCACAGCCATACATGACCACTGGAAAAACCATAGCCTTGACTAAACGGACCTTTGTTGGCAAATTAATATCTCTGCTTTTTTAATATGCTGTCTAGGTTGGTCATAGCTTTCCTTCCAAGGAGTAAGCGTCTTTTAATTTCATGGCTGCAGTCACCATCTGCAGTGATTTTGGAGCCCAGAAAAATAAAGTCTGACACTGTTTCCCCATCTATTTCCCATGAAGTGATGGGACCGGATGCCATGATCTTCGTTTTCTGGATGTTGAGCTTTAAGCCAACTTTTTCGCTCTCCTCTTTCACTTTCATCAAGAGGCTTTTTGGCTCCTCTTCACTTTCTGCCATAAGGGTGGTGTCATCTGCATATCTGAGGTTATTGATATTCCTCCCGGCAGTCTTGATTCCAGATGTGCTTCTTCCAGTCCAGCGTTTCTCATGATGTACTCTGCATATAAGTTAAATATGCAGGGTGGCAATATACAGCCTTGACGTACTCCTTTTCCTATTTGGAACCAGTTTTGCCAAGAGAAGGCACTGGTCATAGCAAACAACCTTTTCCAAAAACACAAGAGAAGACTCTACACATGGACATCACCAGATGGTCAACACTGAAAGCATATAACTAAGACATACTTTATAATCCTCATCTTGGGGAGATAAAAATTAATGACCAGAAGATTTAAGTAAATTTCAAAAGTGATATATCCAGTAAGATAGAGTGAGAGTTTTGATTTTTGGATTACCACACTCAAGATATTTTTCCCAACAAAGAAAATCTATTGATGACATGGACAGAGATTAGGGTTATGGAAGATATAAAGGCAACAGAAGAGAAATAGATATATATAGATAGATATCCATAGAAACAGGTAGATGATGGAAAATCCCAAACACATTATAAAGAGCAAATCAATAATATTAATTTGACTTATTCAGTTCAGTCACTCAGTTATGTCCAACTTTTTGTAACCCCATGGACTGCAGCACACCAGGCTTCGCTCTCCATCATCAACTCCCAGTGCTCACTGACTCATGTCCATTGAGGTGGTGATGCCAACCAACCATCTCATCCTCTGTCGTCCCCTTCTCCTCCTGCCTTCAATCTTTCCCAGTATAAGGGTCTTTTCAAATGAGTCAGTTCTTCTCATCAGGTGGCCAAAGTATTGGAGTTTCAGCTTCAATATCATTCCTTCCATTAAATATTCAGGACTGATTTCCTTTAGGATGGACTGGTTGGATCTCCTTGTAGTCCAAGGGACTCTCAAGGATCTTCTCCAACACCACAGTTCAAAAGCATCAATTCTTTGGCACTAAACTTTCTTTATAATCCAATTCTCACATCCACACATGACTACAGGAAAAACCATAGCCTTGACTAGACAGACCTTTGTTGGCAAAGTAATGTCTCACCTTTTAAATATGTTGCTTAGGTTGGTCATAAATTTTCTTCTAAGGAGCAAGTTTTTCTTAAATTCAAGGCTGCAGTCACCATCTGCAGTCATTTTGGAGCTCAAGAAAATAAAGTCAGCCACTGTTTCTACTGTTTTCCCATCTATTTGCCATGAAGTGATGGGACCAGATGCTATGATCTTAATTTTCTGAATGTTGAAGTTTAAGCTAAATTTTTCTTTCACTTTCATCAAGAGGCTCTTTAGTTCTTCACTTTCTACCATAAAGGTAGTGTCATCTGCATATCTGAGGTTCTTGATATTTCTCATGGCAATCTTGATTCCAGTTTGTGCTTCCTCCAGCCCAGCGTTTCTCATGACGTACTCTGCATAGATGTTAAATAAGCAGGGTGACAGTATATAGTCTTGACGTACTCCTTTTCCTATTTGAAACCAGTCTGTTCTTCCATGTCCAGTTCTAACTGTTGCTTCCTGACCTGCATATAGGTTTCTCAAGAGGCAGGTCAGGTGGTCTGGTATTCCCATCTCTTTCAGAAGTTTCCACAGTTTGTGGTGATCCACACAGTCAAATGCTTTGGCATAGTCAATAAAGCAGAAATAGATGTTTTTCTGGAACTCTCTTGCTTTTTCCATGATCCAGCGGATGTTGGCAATTTGATCTCTGGTTCCTCTGCCTTTTCTAAAACCAGCTTGAACTTCTGGAGGTTCATGGTTCACGTACTACTGAAGCCTGGCTTGGAGAATTTTAAACATCACTTTACTAGCGTGTGAGATAAGTGCAATTGTGCGGTAGTTTGAGTATTCTTTGGCATTGCCTTCCTTGGATTGGAATGAAACTGACCTTTTCCAGTTCTGTGGCCACGGCTAAGTGTTCCAAATTTGCTGGCATATTTAATGCAGCACTTTCACAGCATCATCTTTCAGGATTTGAAATAGCTCAACTGGAATTCCATCACCTCCACTAGCTTTGTTTGTAATGATGCTTCCTCAGGCCCACTTGACTTCACATTCCAGGATGTTTGGCTCTAGGTGAGTGATCACACCATCGTGATTACCTGGGTTGTGAAGATCTTTTTTGTACAGTTCTCCTGTGTATTGTTGCCACCTCTTCTTAATATCTTCTGTCTCTGTTAGATTCATACCGTTTCTGTCCCTTATTCAGCCCATCTTTGCATGAAATATTCCCTTGGTATCTCTAATTTTCTTGAAGAAATCTCTCATCTTTCCATTCTATTGTTTTCCTTTATTTGTTTGCACTGATCACTGAGGAAGGCTTTCTTATCTCTCCCTGCTATTCTTTGGAACTCTGCATTCAAATGGGTATATCTTTCCCTTTCTCCTTTGCTTTTTCCTTCTCTTCTTTAGCTATTTGTAAGGTCTCCTCAGACAGCCACTTTGCTTTTTTTCATTTCTTTTTCTTGGGTATGGTCTTGATCCCAATCTCTTCTACAATGTCATGAACCTCCATCCATAGTTCATCAGACAGTCTGTCTATCAGATCTAATCCCTTGAATCTATTTGTCACTTCCACTGTAGAATCGTTAGGGATTTGATTTAGGTCATACCTGAATGGTCTCATGGTTTTGCCTATTTCTTCAAGTTAAGTCTGAATTTGGCAATAAGGAGTTCATGATCTGAGCCACAGTTAGCTCCCAGTCTTGTTTTTGCTGACTGTATAGAGCTTCTCCATCTTTGGCTGCAAGGAATATAATCAATCTGATTTCAGTGTTGGCCATCTGGTGATGTCCATATGTTGAGTCTTCTCTTGTTGTTGGAAGAGGATGTTTGCTATGATCAGTGTGTTCTCTTGGCAAAACTCTATGTGCCTTTGCCCTGCTTCATTCTGTACTCCAAGGCTAAATTTGCCTGTTACTCCAGGTATTTCTTGACTTCCTACTAATGAAAAGGACATCTTTTTTGGGTGTTAGTTCTAAAGGTCTTGTAGGTCTTCACAGAACCGTTCAACTTCATCTTCTTCAGCCTTACTGGTTGGGGCATAGACTTGGATTGTCAGGATTTTGAATGGTTTGCCTTGGAAATGAACAGAGATCATTCTGTCATTTTTCAGATTGTATCCAATTACTGCATTTCAGACTCTTTTGTTGACTATGATGGCTACTCCATTTCTTCTAAGGGATTCTTGCCCATGGTAGTAGATATAATGGTCATCTGAGTTAAATTCATCCATTCCAGTTCACTTTAGTTCGCTGCTTCCTTAAATGTTGATGTCTTTGTCATCTCCTGTCTTATCACTTCCAATTTGCCTTGATTCATGGATCTAACATTCCAGGTTCCTATGCAACATTGCCCTTACAGCATCAGGCTTTACTTCCATCAGAAGTCACATCCACAACTCGGTGCTGTTTTGCTTTGGCTCCGTGTCTTCATTCTTTCTAGAGTTACTTCTCCACTGATATCCAGTAGCATACTGGGCACCTACTGACCTGGCGAGTTCATCTTTGAGTGTCTTATCTTTTTGCCTTTTCATACTGTTCATGGGATTCTCAAGGCAAGAATACTGAAGTGGTTTGCCATTTCCTTCTCCAGTGGACTACATTTTTCAAAATTCCCCACCATGACCCATCCTTCTTGCATGGCCCTACATGGCACAGCTCATAGTTTCTTTGAGTTAGACAAGGCTGTGGTCTATGTGATCATGAAAAGTGAAAGTGAAGTTGCTCAGTCATGTCTGACTCTTTGTGACCCCATGAGCTGTAAGCCTACCAGGCTCCTTCATCCATGGGATTTTCCAGGCAAGAACACTGGAGTGGGTTGCCATTTCCTTCTCCAGGGGGATCTTCCCAACCTGAGGGTTGAACTCGGGTCTCCTGCATTGTAAGCAGATGATTTACCATCTGAGCCACCAATGATAAATTTCATCAAAACTCTTAAATGAAGACTACATTCATTTTTTTTCAAAGAACACACATATTAATATATTGAGAAGCACAGATAAAGTCACTAGTTTGCTAAAATATACTTAAAAACAAGCAAAAAGTTCTGAAAGAGGAAAATGTTCAGTTTAATTATAAGCACTTATCTTGAGAAACTCATTGCATCATATTTAGCTTGATATTATTATGCAAAGAACCATAAATGCCATTTTTAGTTTTTGTGTCATGGAAATTTTTGAAAATTGTCAGGTGCACTTAAAAATAGACATTAGAAATAATAGAGGTGCTTCTCCCCTATGTACCACTAAAACAGGACTTTTAAGAACATTAGGAGATAACATTCAATTGTTCTCCTTTTAGCTCTGTGAGTTTCTTCTCAGTTTTATTTTCAGATATCTTTTTCTTGATGCCTCTTACATTTTATTTGTCTCCTTGTCCATATTCTCTTAGAACACTACTTAATCTCCTCATGATCACATCACTTACACTGTCTTAGCTGTGACCTCAATCTTGATTATTCTTAAGTGTGTGTCTTCTGAGTCTTGGCCCCATGTATTACAGCATCTCCCCTGGATGTCTTCCAGGTACCTTAAACTCAGCATGTCCATTGGAGAAGACATCATCTATAGACCTTGTTGAGGTCCTTATTGGAGGTAACAGTCACAACTCCACCATGCAAGTGCCCTATTTCACCTGTCAGTTATGGTGTCTGCCTTTTTTACTAAAGTTCAAATCTCGAAGACAGATCCTATGTCTTTTTATCTAAGTCTCTTTGCACTCACCACTTCTCTTGGGGCTAATATATATATAATAAAAGATTATGAAATGAATAAATGAAGCCATTGTGCATCACTCAAAACAAAATCCTGAGTATATCCAATTACTTTAAATAAGTACTATATGTTTTATTCTCTTAAATATCTCCCCAAATCATATCTTCTTTATCAAAACTTTTCCTTGGTTTAGGTTCAATTATATTTTCCTGAGGGCAATGTTATGTTCTCTAAATGTTCTTTCTGTTTCCAGAATAGACCTTTCCCACTCAATCTTACACAAAGAACTTTAAAGCTCGACTTAGATTCTATTTCTTCTTTGCTTAAAATCCTTTTGTGGCTCCCCATTACTCAAGGGAAGAACTATCATATATAATAGCTATTGTGATCTTTACCTTCCTACTTATTCACCTCTGCCTTTTTTTTTTTTTTTTTTTCAAAAAACCAGTGACCCAGTTGAGAACCAAAAAGAGTAGAAGGAAAAATATATTTTTCCTCCCATACAGTATGATACCACAGGACTTTTGTTTCCTCATGTATAAAATATAGAGATTGGTCTAAATATTATCCAAGATCCTTTCTGATCAGACACATTATTAAAATAATTAGTGGTAAAATAGCTATAATAGAAGAGAGAAAAAGAAGGGAGAAAAAACTAGTGTAAATAAAGTAGGGCAAGAAAGATCACATTTTAGCATAACCATGACTCTTTTAAGGAGATTTTTCTTAGTAGGAAACATTTCTCAAAACAGAAGATGATATTCTCAATATGAGGAAGGCAGGTTTAACACTTGCCTCACTCATGTCTTATATCACCTTGCATATTGTCTAATAATTTCATTAAGAATTGTAAAGTAATGAACCTACAATTAGACATACATACTACAAACTTTTGGGAGTTACATTTTGAAATTGAAGTCAGTATTGAATTTCAATACAGAATGTAAAGGAAATGAACTGTTCTATATATCAAGTGATGTTTTATTATGAAGACATGAATCAATATCCTCAGTAGAACCAAAGTATTAGAAAGAAAATGCCAGTATCTTAGTGTATTGCAACAGTGAATTTTTGCACTTCCAAAATATTGCATAATTCATGTATAAATTATATGATATTGACAGTGATTTCTATTTTTTTTAATCTTTATAAATACAGAAATGCTCAAGATAACCACCACTTAGGACAATATCAACCCAAACAGCTTGCAACAGGGAGCCTGAAACATATTTCTTGTTTGTTGGGTTCTGTACATTTGTATTTAAAAATAAGCATCTTGAAAATTTAAGACCAAAGATAAAACTAAATTAAACAGCAATCACTAAAATCCATAAGCATTCCCATCAAAGATGTTTAAATTGTAATTAACATCACCAACATAATTCAGGAGTTGGAGAATACGTGAGAGAGAGTTAAAGGTATGTTTAGGTTAAGAGATCTTATCCAGAACATAAATCTAAATGGAACAAATAAAATTAGTTGCTTATGACAGAGACAATCATTTTGAGATTCAAATCTCAAAACATTTCAGAATGACTTATTTATGGAAAGCTCATTTAACTAAAGACTATTTGGATATTTATATTGTTGAAATTTCATTCATTTTGTAACTAGGTTTGGGAATAAAGCACAAAACTTTGAACTGGACATCCAGACGTCACTGCTAACCACAGACTTAGATTCTTTTGCTATTTATACCATTTGTTTACTTTTTGCATTTCCTCAACTTGGACAGGGACTTTCTGCTTCTAGTCAATTTCACTCTTATTTTTGGCACATAAGTAAATTTTCCAGTACTTCTGGAAAATGTTACATCTAACAAATTCTTAGCAAAAAATAATGGAAACATTCCTATTGGGATTTAATAAACTGGTTAGTGATATTTACCACTATTGTCCCAGAAGAAACTCACAGTAACCAAAAATACATCTCCCAATTGTCTCCAGGAGGTTGGTAGCAGTAATAAACGGTACTTCCTCTCTTTCACCTCTTTATAATGCTACCATTTAATGTTCATTTTACAAACATAAATGGCCTCCAAATTTAGCTTAGCAACAACTCAAACATACTACAGTCCCTCTTGAGTTTTCTGAGAGATTCATTGAATGTCAATACTGTAGCCCAGAGAAGTCAACTCTGGTCCCCAGTGAGTACAATTAACTCTGGTTTCCTGTCAGGTACTGAGTTCTTTTATGTTAAATCACCTGGTATTATTTAAAACTAAATTTTAGAGCACCATAAATATATACTATTGTTTTCAAAAACTACCAAAAAGTAAGGAAATATTTTGTTTATAATGTTATAGCTCTTATGAATTAAACATACTCTTAAAAGGAAATGTAGAAATTCATTTAGAGATCAATACTCATCCAACACCTTCATTTAGTGTGCTTGCAAAGAAGTTGACTTATTCGAATCTCAGAGTTTTCTCCTGAATTCTAACTGGTGGTCTCAACTTTATCTACCAGCTGGTTAGGAGTACATTATGCTTGTTTTATTTCTCAATCAGAAGAAAATTTCCATGCCAGTAGAGTGAAATTAAGAAGAAAGAAATTATAAATACTCCTTGAGGAGGACGGAAAGACCATTTGCTTTCAGCCACTCTCAGCTTGGCTGCCTCAATCCGTGGACAGTAGTGCCTCAGTCACAACAGACACCGTGCTGCCTCTGTCTACAGACAGCACTGAGACTGCATCACACTCAGAGCTGCCACCAAAGATTCTGGTAATGGCCTGAATCCCCAAACTGATTAGCCATCTCAGTAACTTTCAATCTCAGTCAAAATCTTTAGTTCAAATGCTGAAATTACTGTTATAGCATAAACAATTAACAATGTTTATACCATTATAAAGCTGGATTCTTTACCAGCTGAGCCACAAGGGAAGCCCAGGAATACTGGCGTGGGTATCCTATCCCTTCTCCAGGGGATCTTCCTGACCCAGGAATCTAACCAGGGTCTCCTGCATTGAGGGCGGATTCTTTACCAACTGAGTTATCAGGGAACCCTTTATGATTAACTATTTTTATGCCATTTTAATGAAAATGCTTGTGGTGAGTTTCGTATCTGATTTAATGCCTTTTGGCATCAAGGAATAACTCATCAATTATTGCTAAAATTTCCTTGCATGTCAGGAAGGGAACAGGCTAAATAAAGGTTATGACTTTCTTTGATAGAATCTAAAATATTTCACAATTAATAATTTTGCTCTTTTAATCTACATAGAGCAAATAGGAATATTTCCTTGCATACCTACATTCTAAAACAACTCTCAATTAAAGAGAAAATGAACCAATTTTACATTAAAATAAAAATAGTCTATATAATCTTTTAAATGTTTTCTAATTTTACCTTTTACATTGAGATCTATGATCCATTTTGAGTTGATTTTTGTGGAAGTTGTGAGGTTTGGGTTAAGGTTTTTAGCCTGGTGAAACACATTTATGACATGACACCAAAAGCATGATCTATGAAGGGAAAAAATGGATAAACTGGACTTCATCAAAATTAAAAACATTTGCCCTCCAAAAACCCTATTAGGAAAATTAAAGGCAAGGTATAGACTGAGAGAAAATATTTGCAAGACCACATATCTGAAAAATGACTTGTATCTAGAATATAAAAAGAACTCTCGAAATTCAATGTTAAGATAATAATCGAGTTAGAAAATGGTCAAAAGACAAGGAGAGATAGTTTATCAAAAAGAATGTACATACAAAGAATTTACCACAAAGGATAAAGGGAGAGCAAACACATGCAAAATATTCAATATCACCAGCTGAAGAATATGCACATTAAAACCACAATGAGATATCACAACACACTTATCAGAATGGCTAAAATTTTTAAAGCTACAACACAAAATGTCACCTAGGATGTAGAGAAACTAGCTCTCATTCATTGGTTATGGGGATGCAAAATAATAGAGCCAGTTTGGAAAGTAATTTGGTAGTTTCTTACAAAAAAAACAGATGCCATAGAATCTAGCAGTGGCATTCTTGTGCATTTATCCCAGAGCAATAACGAATTTATGCCCTCCCCAAACAAAACTGTGAAGAAGGAAATGGCAACCCACTCTAGTATTCTTGCCTGGAAAATTTCATGGAGAGAGGAGCCTGGTAGACTATATCCATGGGGTAACAAAGAGTCAGATACAGCTGAAGGTCTGAGCACAGACAAACCTGAATATAGTTGTTGATACAGATTTGTAGCTTAAAACTGGAAACTACAAAAATATCCTTCAGTAAAGGAATGAGTAAGCAGACAATGATGCATTCATTCACGGAATACTACTCAGCAATGAAAAAGATGGAACAATTGATACATGTAACAGTTTGCGTTGCTCTCAGGGCATTATGCTAGGTGAAGAAATTCAATCAAGAAAGGTCACATACTTTATGTTTCCATCTTATAGCTTCCTTGATATGACAGAATCATGAACATGGAACACAGGTTAGTGGCAGGGAGTGTGGGCCTGACTATAAAGGAATAACATGAAAGATATCTCTGGTAAAGATAAAATAATTATATCTCTGAATTGAAGTAGTATTTACACAAAACAATTTATGTAATAAAATGACACAAAATTATACAAACAGTGTGTGTGTGTATATGTGTGTGTGTGTGCATGCATGCTAAGTCACATCCAACTCTTTACAACTCCATGCACTGTAGCTTGCCGGGCTCCTTTGATTATGGGATTCTCCAGGGAAGAAAACTGGAGTGGACTGCCATGTCCCCTCCCCAGGGGATCTTCCCAACCCAGGAATTGAACCTGCATCTGTTATGTCTCTGATATTGGCAGATGGGTTCTTTACTGCTAGCACCACTTGGAAATCCCATACAAACTGTACCCATGCCAAATTCCTAGATTTCATAGTGTATTATACACATGTAAATGCAACCATTGGGGAAAATTGGGTTCATGGGGCTTGTCTGTACTATCTTTACAATTTCCTATAAATAGATTCACTGACTCAAAGGACGTGAATTTGAGCAAACTACCAGAAATAGTGAAGGACTGGTATGCTGCAGTCCTTGAGATTGCAAAGAGTTGGACACAACTTTGTGACTGAACAACAACATGAATATATTATATTGGATGCTATGGAAAAACACGAACAAACTTTTTGGCAAATCCAATATCAATTCAGTTCGGTCACTCAGTTGGGTCTGACTCTTTGCAGCCCCATGGACTGCAGCATGCCAGGTCTCCTTTCCCATCACCAGTTCCCAGAGTTTATTCAAATTTATATTCATTGAGTCGTGATTCCATCCAATCATCGCATCCTCTGTTGTCCCTTTCTCCTCCTGCCTTCAATCTTTCCCAGCATCAGGTCTTTTCAAATGAGTCAGTTCTTTGCATCAGGCGGCCAAAGTATTGTTCAGTTCAATCCAATATAGTTATTCCAAAATAAAGAACTCTATAAAAAGCTCATTAGAAGATCACCTTTTGCACAGGTTATTGAGTATATTAATTTCTCTTTTAAGATTGAAAGTAATTCTATCAAAGTTATTACATAGACTTACATGCTTCACTTGGCATATTTTATCCTAAAGGTGAAACCTTTCAAGGTATTATTTAAAACTAAGTGTAATGTTGGACTTACTTTACACCTGCTTGCATTCACCCCCATTTCTTCTAACAATAGCAAGCTAAACTGGAGAAAGGAAGTTACACTCTGTGCCCTCCCGCATTCAGCATTGTTCATATAGGGCCTTGATCCCCATCACCAGACCTAAGCTGAATAATTTCAAACAAACTTCACCTTCTTGACAAGAGTGATTGTCTTAGGCGTGAGAAATGTGACACATATTAGTCAATCTAAGTTATTCTGAGATTAACTCATGGACAATGAAAATTGAATGCTTTGATTTTTTTTAATGTTTATAATCAATGACCATAGGTTTACATATTTTTATCTTCTGATCATGTGGAGAAGGTTGCCCTGCGAATTAAATCAACACGTTAGCATCACCTTGGAGTCAAGAATTCCTTTGTTTTTGTTTTGCTTAAATTAATCTGGGTGAGGTCTCTGTCACCCATGTTCTAGGGTCCTGATAAATATAATAAAGCATAAATATATATGTGGAAAATAGTATAGTTTCACAGTTGCTATAATATTTTTCATTTGAAGAAATTACAAAGAAAAGATGGGCTTCACATGTGCACAGTGATAAAGAATCCATCTGCTGCTGCAAGAGATGCAAGAGACCTGGGTTTGATCCCTGGGTGGGGAAGATTTCCTGGAGGAGGAAATGGTAACCCACTCCAGTATTCTTGTCTGGAAAATCCAATAGACAGAGAGGCCTGGCAGGCTACAGTCCATGGGGCTGCAAACAACCGGGAATGACTGAGCACACACACATCTGTACACAGAAAACACATATGCTATTATTTATAGGTGAATTGAAAAACTGGATTATATTAAATTATATATATAAAGTTATTGGTCTTTGACTTATACAACTGTAATAATTTTGGTTCAGTCATGTATTGAATAACTAATTAGTTCAATTACTTTTAGATTTATTTATACTTGCCCTTTTAAGAAAAATTCAATATCACCATTTTTTAAATATTCTGATGATAGTATATTTCTCCAGTAGTTTCTGAAATTCCTTCTGTTGGTTCAGTTCAGTCACTCAGTCATGTCTGACTCTCTGCAATCCCATGAATTGCTGCACGTCAGGTTCCCCTGTCCATCACTAACTCCCGGAGCTTGCTCAAACTCAAGTCCCTCGAGTCAGTGATGCCATCTAACCATCTCATCCTCTGTTGTCCCCTTCTCCCCCTGCCTTCAATCTTTCCCAGCATCAGGGTCTTTTCAAATGAGTCAGTTCTTCACATCAGGTGGCCAAAGGATTGGAGCTTCAGCTGCAGCATCAGTCCTTTCAATGAATATTCAGGAACTAATTTCCTTTAGAATTGACTGGTTGGATCTCCTTGCAGTCCAAGGGACTCTCAAGAGTCTTCTCCAACGCCACAGTTCAAAAGCATCAGTTCATTGTCACTCAGCTTTCTTTATAGTCCAACTCTCATATCCATGCACAACTACTGGAAAAATCAAAGCTTTGAATAGACGGATCTTTGTTGGCAAAGTAATGTCTCTGCTTTTTAATATACTGTCTAGGTTGGTCATAGCTTTTCTTCCAAGGAGTAAGTGGCTTTTAATTTCATGGCTGCAGTTACCATCTGCTGTGATTTTGGAGCCTAAGAAAATAAAGTCTGTCACTGTTTCCATTGTTTCCCCATCTATTTGCCATGAAGTGATGGCATGGGATGTCCTGATCTTCATTTATTGAATGTTGAGTTTTAAGCCAACTTTTTCACTCTCCTCTTTCACTTTCTGTTGGTTACCTGGTTTTAAACAGAGTATATTTCAAAAATCTTGCTATATTTCCTACATAAATGAAAGGATAAATAAAATTGAGAACTTGATTTAGAGTATTATTTGCCACATAATATCATAGTGATAAGAGTTACCTCTTTAAAGAATATCAAAAGCAAATCGTTAAATCCTGTATTATATGGGCATGTTTTGACTTCATTTACTCCCACTCCAATAATAAAGTATTTCAATTCAAGAATATTTTTAACATCTGTCAACACTATGATGAACCTAGATACATTATAATTTTAAGAGAATCTTTTGTGTTCTGCACATGAAATGTTAGCTTTGAATGAAGATAAATGATAAAATATTCCTACTATATTCACTGGATTTTTAAAAATTTATAATGACAAAATAACCCCAGTGGTAACCATTTCTTTCCAAATTGGAACTTCAACCCACCTTTTAAAAAATAACTCTCCTCTTTCCTTTGTTATTCAAGTCCCCTGTTCCATTCTATCACTGAATATAAAGCATCTCATGATCAAGTTGAATTGTCACAACTGCCTCAAATTTTTTGAATGCCACCTTCCTCATGGGAAAAACAGGAAGAAAGAATTCAAAGAAAAAGGCAAGTTTGCTCTGAGGAGCAGATGGTGTCCATAGTTGAGAGCTATATCCCCAGAAACACAGTAAGAACTTTTATCACCATATCATAACATGTATAAAAGGGTCTTTTAACTTTTATCTAAGTTTGTATGTGTACGGATTTAACACAATTTATTATCCAAATTGAAACCAAAAACTAGAATTAGTATACGCAGAAAGGAAATTGCCTAGGAAATGATGCATTTTATACTTTTGATTTTACCAGAGTAAAAAGGAAATCATAAGTAGAATGATTTTTTTTTACAGAAGTGAAATCCACATAACATAAAATTAACCATTTTAAAGCTTACAACTGAGCAGCATTTAATATATTCATGGTATTCAACTGCTATGTTAAGTTCCAAGCCATATCCATTATCCCCAAATGAAACCTCTTACCCACTAAGCAGTTTTCTCCCATTCTCCTCTACCCTGTGTGTGCGTGCTCAGTTCAACTCTTTGTGAGCCATGTGCAGTAGCCCACCAGGCTTCTGTGTGCACAAGATTCTCCAGGCAAGAATACTGGAGTGGGTTGCCATGCCTTCCACCAGGTGATCTCCCCGACCCAGGGATCGAACCCAGGTCTCCTGTGTCTCCTGCATTGCAAGTTGATTCTTACTGCTGAGCCACCAGGGAAGCCCCCTCTTCTACCCTAGTCCTTGCAAACCTTAATCTACTTTCTGTCTTATGGATTAACTATTTTTGACATCTCACATAAATAGGATCACTATGTGACCTCTTCTGTCTGGCTTCTTTCTCTTAGCACGTTTTAATGTTCACCCATGCTGTACCATGTATCAACACTTCACTCTTTTGTATGGCTGAATAATATTCCATTATATGTATTAATATGTACCACATTTTGTGTGTCCATTTTCTGTTGACAGATTCTTGTGTTGTTTCTACCTTTTAGCTATTGTGATAGTGCTGCTGTGAACATTCACGTACAAGTAGTTGTTGGAACACTGGTTTTCAATTATTTGGGGTCCATACCAAAGAGTGGAATTGTTGGTTCATATAGTAATTAGATCTTTTGCTCTTTAAGAACTGCCAAACTCTGTTCAACAATGGTTACACAATTATGCATCCTTACTATCAATGCATAAGTGTTTCCGTGTCCCCACATCCTTGGCAACATTGATTCTTTGTTAATGGTGATGATGATTGCCACCTTACTGGGTGTGAGGCATTATCATTGTTTTTGGATTGGCATCTCCTTGGTGACCTATGTATGATATTGAACACTTTTTCATGTGCTTGTGGTCCATTTGTGTATCTTTGAGAAAAATATGTTCAAGTTCTTTGCATGTCTTTTTCTAATTGAATTGTTTGTTTTTCTGTTATAGACTCATAAGAGTTCCTTACATATTCTGGATGCTAGACTCTTATCAAATATATGATTTTAAATATTTTTTCATGTTTTTTGGGTTTTTTCCCCATTTTTTTCATACTTTTTCCCACTTTCTTGGACTCTTTGATGCTCTAAATATTTTAAATTTGATGAATTCAACTTCCCTGTTTTCTCTTTTGCTGCCTATGCTTTTGCTGTCATATCTAAGCATACATTGCCAAATCCAAGGTCATGTAAATTTACCCCTATATCTTCTATCACAAGTTTTAGAGTTGTAGTTATTCAATCATTTGGATTTAATTTTTGCATACAGTATGAAACTTTAGCTTTTTAGGGCTTACCTCGTGAATATTTGAGCCAGTAGAGAAGTAACTGTGACAAAATAGAGGAAATGTTTCACTGAGATTTATAGCCATTAAATTAAAAAATAATAACAATGAGAATTTTAATGCATGTAAAGCTTTTATAAAACTTGAGAATTAGTTGATACTATTCTGGAAATATGGGCTTCCCTGGCAGCTCAGTGGTAAAAGATCTGCCTGCTAATACAGGAGATGTGGGTTGGATCCCTGGATTGGAAAGCTCCCCTGGAGAAGGAAATGGCAATCTATTTTAGTATTCTTGCGTGTAGAATCCCATGGACAGAGGAGCCTGATGGGCTATAGTCCATGCAGTCACAAAAGCGTAGGACATGACTTAGCGATTTAACAAAATAACAACATCTGGAAATAAACCATATTTTATTTGGTAGAGTCATTAGAGTTACTGTGCCTTCTTTATTTGTTTCTGTCAACCACTTTAACACTAGTCCACCAAGTCTGGCAGTGACTGGGCAGTACCCAAGGCTGTATAATATCTCGGATATATCTGTTGGTCTTCCTTTAGTCCTTAAATCTGAAGGTAAGAGAGTGGAGGGTCTAAATGTCCTCTGTGACTGCAACCCCTCATATCTAATAAGGTTTTCCATTCTACAAAGCACTTTTTATCACATTGTTTTATTTGATTCTACTACTACTTTTTGAGGTAAGCAAGATATATACTTTTTCTTCAATTTACATATAAGAAAGCTGAATCTTTGTAAAGCTAGATGATCTTTCAAGGGCACATGACAAAAAGTAGCATGTTAGTACTCAAAACCCAGGGACTCCTAGGACTCTGAGCCAACGCCCTTTATCACCATTATGATGAGACAATGCGGTTCTGGAGCAAATTCATAAGAGGGTTTTTTAAAAAGAATTATTTTAACTCATTACTGAAAATCATGTTTAAAAATTGTAAAAAAGCCATATAGTGCTATTTTCCCTCTAAATGAATGTGTAGTACATATTTGTGAGCTTTTAGTACAATAATTTTATAACTACACAGCTGCTGAAACAGTAAATTTTTATGACCAGCATCTCAGTTGGTATTTTCCTCCTAAACTTGATAAAGCTTTTGTGCTACAATTCATCTATTTCAGATGCTTTTGACAAAAGCATCAGTGATAGTATCATCCTGGTGGTAGAGTAAAATGAAAAAAAACACGTTGGTTATCTAATGTTTTTAGTCATACATGTGCTTAATATAGTAAACAACAGTATTTTATATTCTTTAAAAGAGATCACAATTAAGACTTTGTTTAGAGCTTCATGGTATGGATATCCATCCTTGCTCATCATCAAATAATATATATTAAAGTACCTTTCATATGGATAGCCCTGTGCTAGATATTATAATAGCATAACAATATGAATAAGACTTAGAGTTTATCTTTAGTTTATAGTCAAAGAAAAGTGACGTACATGTAGGCAGCTAACTAGATTATAAATTAATATACCATGATCAAGGTAATGAACCACCATGAGGAAATGAATTTCCTTTCCCTAGAGGTGTTGAAGCACTAGCTGGCATTCCCCTCAACAGCTTTTTTATAACACGGGCCTTTGCTTGGTTAGAGGTGGCAGTGAATCACTTCTAAGGGCACATCCAATTTTCATATAAGCTGAAAATAAAATACTTTACAGTTAAAGGTGTAAAATAAACTCCTTCTCAAAGCATTTTCTTGCTGCTATATTAATGGTTTCCCCTGCTGATGATTTTCTTTATTCATTATTTATATTGGGAAACATTTTTTATTACTTCTTGAATGAAACATTTTCTACTAAAGAAATAGCTTGATAGGTCTTTTGAAATAGTCCTATCCAAAATAAGTCCTATAGTTATTCCTAGCAACTTTCTTTGGTTTTTCTTTAAACAGCCTTCTAACGTTTGATAATGCTGTTCCACTATCAGAACACCCTGGAGTTACTACTATCACATTATTATTATATACTGGATCAAAGGATTGTATAAAAACTGAAATATGGTGCAATTAGTAGCCTAAAGCCTAACTAACAAAAGTAAAATAAATTTTAGGAAAATGTAAAATGTTATTTGGCGCTGATCTGTACCATATAAAGCATGTCAGATTAAATAGCATCCCAATATGCTCACAATGTGTTTTCTAAAAGGTGAAGAGGTTAATTGTGTTGTAAAAGGAATTTCCAAAAGAATGCATCATCTATTTTACATTGAAACCTCAATTTACTATGGCAGAAGGCCATATTACTGAACTTTGTAGATTAGCAAGTAATTGACCAAACATTCAGAAATAGTTTTCCCTAATTGTTGGTTGTTGGGGCAGTATATGTTATTATATTTAACAATCCTAATTAAGTTTAATAAATTAAGGTGATCTTTGTTGTGAACTAAGATTTTTATTAAATGATTTTAAGTTAATAAACATATAAATTTGCTAAAAGATTCTTGTGATTAAATTTATCATGGTTGATATAAAACTTCAGCCATTTGGAGGAAATAAATATATTTTTAATGTTTTATGTTAGCAGAGGAGAATTACTGATTATTATTCATCAGTAATTATTATTCACTCCTCAAATTATGAACTGAATACATCTTGATTGTGGTTTATAGTAATATGTATAAAGTTTAATTAGTATTTACAAGTGAGTTGGGCTTTTTTCTCAATAAATCCTATAGGTTTTGTTTCCACTGAAAGGTTTTATTTTTCAACTTGTCCAGCTTTCAAAGAACTAGAGGACCCAGCAAGGACTGATGAATTCCACAAAACCAACCACAATAAAGACTCTTTACCATGTATTTCCTTCTTTTCAAAGAGTGCATCATCCCTTAGCTAAATACCAAAATGACTCTTAAAATTTTAAAGTATTAATAACAGTGATAACATTACCAAATGTTTGTTCAGAAAAGCAGGCCTGTAAAATTTCTATTTAGCCAACACAATTTGTATTGACTCCAGCTAATTTTCTTAGCACACATCCTCTGTCTTGTACTGTTGCCATAAATATCCTAGCAAAACTGGTGATAACTTAATATAATCTGTTCAGGCACAGTCTGTCCTAGATATTGTGTAATAGCAATAATTGGTATGTATAAATGTCTGTAGATACATGAAAGACTAATATATGATTTGGGCAAAGTTTAAAATGGTTCTTATATTTATAAACTGATACATATTACTATTTTAAAAGGCAAAGTATGATTAACTGAATCACAGGCATTTTTCAAAAGTCCTATTTAATCAACAGTAGACTAAAGGGAGAGAAGACACTAAAGCTGTGATTTTGATTCTACTTTTTTTCTACCAGTATATAATCTTTTGGTAGCTCTAAAAGAAAGCTCAAATCAAAATAATTCAAACTAGAAAGGAAAAGCATTGGCTCAAGTGACCAAATTGTTCTGAACTTCTTTTTATACTATTAGAAAATGCTTGCTTTGACAGTTCCAATGTTGGGACCAAAATCCTTTGCTTTCTCTGGTTCTCGGTTCTGCCTCCTGGGTGTTCAGTTCAGTTCAGTCGCTCAGTCGTGTCCAACTCTTTGCAGCCCCATGGACTGCAGCACGCCAGGCCTCCCTGTCCATCAGTTTCATGGCTGCAATCACCATCTGCAGTGATTTTGGAGCCCAGAAAAATAAAGTCTGACACTGTTTCCCCATCTATTTCCCATGAAGTGATGGGACTAGATGCCATGATCTTAGTTTCTGAATGTTGAGCTTTAAGCCACTTTTTCACTCTCCTCGTTCACTTTCATCAAGAGGCTTTTGAGTTCCTCTTCACTTTCTGCCATAAGGGTGGTGTCATCTGCATATCTGAGGTTATTCATATTTGTCCTGGCAATCTTGATTCCAGCTTGTGTTTCTTCCAGTCCAGCGTTTCTCATGATGTACTCTGCATAGAAGTTATATAAGCAGGGTGACAATATACAGCCTTGACCTACTCCTTTTCCTATTTGAAACCAGTCTGTTGTTCCATGTGCAGTTCTATCTGTTGCTCCCTGACCTGCATATAGATTTCTCAAGAGGCAGGTCAGGTGGTCTGGTATTTCCATCTTTTTCAGAATTTTCCACAGTTTATTGTGATCCACACAGTCAAAGGCTTTGGCATAGTCAATAAAGCAGAAATAGATATTTTTCTGGAACTTTCTTGCTTTTTCCATGATCCAGCAGATGTTAGCAATTTGATCTCTGGTTCCTCTTCCTTTTCTAAAACCAGCTTGAACATCTGGAAGTTCATGGTTCACGTATTGCTGAAGCCTGGCTTGGAGTTAGCTTCATGCTTAGCCACTTTCTGTCCTGGTGGCCCTCCACTGTCTCATAGTACCTCCCCAGCCCCAGGCTTCTCTTCTTTCTCATTTGTTTTACATAGAGAAGACTAAGACAGCATCTCTTCCAAAAGTCTTAGGAAAGGTTACCCCTCCATTCCATGGATACATTTGGAACTTAAGTTCCTTCATCAATCACTTTGGGCATAAGAATTATCTTAAACCAATGGGGCTTTATTTCTAGCACTGAGGAAGTATGCCACTTTCTCTGAAATAAATGGGATACATGAGGAAGAATAAAACCACAACCAAAATCAGGACATACCTTTAACAAGAGAAAAAGAGAATGACTATTGGCTAACAGAACATAGTGTGAAGTTGTGTTGTACATCTTGAATTTTCCACTAATCATCTCCTCACCTTTAAGTAATAAATAAAAAAGGCATTTTCATAAAGATCAGAGATCACACATCTCATGAGCGAGTTATTCTCATTCCTCCCATCTAGAGCCCCATGACCAAATGTGTGTGTTGCAAGAAGTTTCCTCCCACCCGCTGAGTGTTCCAATGTCCATGTAAAATGACCAAAGAACTTGCTGAATCATTATCCCTTGGGTGATATCCTCTCCTAATTGTTAAATAAAAATCATGAATGTAAATGACCTTCTCTACAAATATAGAACAAGGTAAAGCTTCATAGACCCTCTCTGCTAAATAAATCCTATTTCACAATTCCCTGACTTTCCAAAGAAAACTACAGCTCTCTGTTCTTAGTTGTAGGTTCTTTGGATTTTAAACAGGGCCTCTGAGCCAATTAGCATGAACCGAAATATGCATCAGTGGGCAAATAAAATATGTGAGTAGATGACAGATACAGGTTATTAACCTGGATCCAGGATGTTTGTGAATTCAGGTTTTCTGTGCCAAATCCTATATGGCAGGGCTCTACTAAGTAGGAGAGAGGTCACTGCACAATCTGTAACTGCTATTTATTTTCTATTTGTTCTTTCAGATCCATGTTCTGTCTGTCTTCACCCTGGCCTGTGTTCTGATAGCTAACCTGTAGGGACTACATCTCTTCCTTGGCACCTCTGATTTCTGATTAGGTTTATTAATTTGTGGATAGACCTAAAGATTGTCTTACAGAGTGAAGTAAGTCAGAAAGAGATAAACAAATATCATATGTTAATGCAGAAAGGTAGAATCTGAAAACATGGTATAGATGATCTTATTTGCAAAACAGAATAGTGACACAGACTTAGAGAACAAATGTATGGGTACCAAGGAGGAAAGGGGAGATGGGATGGGAGATTGGGATTGACAAATATAAACTACTGATACTATGCATAAAATAGATAATTAGTGAGAACTTATTGTATAGCACAGAGAACACTACTTAATGCACTATGATTTTGCTGTACAGTAGAAACTAACATAACTGTTCCTTCTGCCTACATTTAAGACCTAGGAATGTTGAGAGCTCTCCACTAAAACTAGCCCCAGGAGTGATCACTGGATTCCTTAGGTTATACACACGTGTTTGTCCAGTCTACTGACTAAGCTCATGCCACTCTACCTCTTAGACTGCTATTCATTTCCTGGTGGAATTATGACTGATACCAGGGTCAGTTGGGTTATAGGAATAACAAAGGAAAAAACAAGTTGTGATCAGAAAAAGAGTAGGAATGGCCTGACTGGGGAGAAACATTAAAGAAACATAAAGTTAAATTGCCAGGAGAGGGCCAGATGACAGAGCCCCTAAATCCAAAAGACTAAGAGTTTGCTTGAGAAGAATTTCAGTTCAGCTCAGTTCACTTGCTCAGTCTCCTCTGACTCTTTGCAACCTTGTGGACTGCAGTACACCAGGCCTCCCTGTCCATCACCAGCTCCCAGAGAGTCTACTCAAACTCATATCCATTGAGTCAGTGATGCCATCCAACCATCTTATCCTCTGTCATCCCTTTCTCTTCCCACTTTCAATCTTTCCCAGCATTTAAAACTAGAAGAATTTAAAAACTCAGAGAAGGCAATGGCAGCCCACTCCAGTACTCTTGCCTGGAAAATCCCATGGATGGAGGAGCCTGGAAGACTGTAGTCCATGGGGTCGTGGAGGGTCAGACACAACTGAACAACTTCCCTTTCACTTTTCACTTTCATGCATTGGAGAAGGAAATGGCAACCCACTCCAGTGTTCTTGCCTGGAGAACCCCAGGGACGGGGGAGCCTGGTGGGCTGCCGTCTCTGGCATCGCACAGAGTCAGACACGACTGGAGCGACTTAGCAGCAGCAGGGCATGCTGAAAACAGCATTAATGATATTTCTTTTTTGCTTGGGGTGACCTGGTAATGGAAAAAAGACTTCAGAAAAGCAAAGGGAATTTAAAGGCTCTTAAAGTCATATATAGGCAAAGACTACAAAAACTGATATGAGCCAGAGTTATATGCTGATAAAGAAGAAATGTGAAGAAGAATGGATATATGGAATCTTTCAATTATGAAAAAATGAATAAGGAAAAGGAATGGAGGTACAGAGGGTAATCTTATAATTTATCATCTGAAGCAGGAAACTTTTAGATGTTCCGTTGATATTTCAGACAAGACAGAAGATGTATTCTGACTGTTCACATCAATCAAGTGTGTATATATATATGTATTATATAGTTACCTTAGCAATAAAAAAAAACCTCAAGATAACAGCCCTGCATCCTTTAGGAATCGACTATTTTTGGTGGGGGCAAGGAAATTGAGCAATAAAAACAATTATGTGTAATTGAGGAAGACAGATAAAGTCATTTTTGGACAGAAGTTGGAAATGGCCAGATAACCTACAAGATCAAATTCATGGTCAGAAATAGATTTGAATCTTGTCAACAAGAATGACTATGTTCTACCAAAGAGATAATTCCCCTGAGAGAAATCCCTTCTCTCTTAATTATTTATGTCTGTAAACTGTTTCCTTCACTACAGTCTATGATCCTTAAGGGCAGGGCCACATCTTGGTTCATGCTTGTAAATCACCAGGCTTAGCACAGTGTTATGTATCTAAAGGTACTAATAAACATTTGTTGAGTTATAGGCTTGTTTTACTGAGGCCAGTTTAACAGAACATCTATTACCATGTCACTTATGCCACTATACTCTTCCTCATTCTTCACCGAAACACACCCTGCTGCTGTTCAGTCTGGTTTGCCATTTTAGAAATGAGACAAGTCTAAGAATCAGGGTCTAACCAAGGACAGAGCTCTGGCAAGATTCCTCTGGCAAAGTGAATGGGAACATAAATTAACTACATTGTACCTAAAAGTCTTATATCTTGTCTGGACAATTGATTGGACAAATGTTAATAGTTTCATGGTGCTGCTGGCTAAATAGTATTATATACTTAAATGTTATCTTTTTTCTTACTCTCCTCTTAGTTTTTAAGGAGATATTTCTGAGGAGTTGGGAGATGTTGTTTTTTTCATTTTAATAATATTAATAGAAAACATGTCCTATGTGCTTATGGTATTTTGATGTCCCAGATCAATATTTGATTTCTAGCAAGGAAAGTATACTCTAGCTGTCTACTTATTCTTATGTTTTTAGCAACTGGTTTTAAACTTTCTATTTCTTTGCCATAAAGTCAACTTCTGTGCTTTGCATTGGATAATTATATAGCCCATGTTGATAGAGGCTTTCATTCATCAATTGACAAAAATTTAACAAGTATATGAAACAGTGTTAGGTGAAAAGCATGAGATATAGATTTTTAGAGCCAGGAAACACAAAAATAAATTCATAAAACATTGTCTCTGACCTTATCATGTTTTAAAATTGTATGGTGATATACTTATGTGATTCTTTTGTCACAATATGATTTGACAAAAATAAAAATTTCTTAAGCGCTATAGAATCTCTCTGCCTCAGTCCTGTCTTATCTCTTTCTTATATTTGACACCTATTTTGAGAGCATGTCAATACTGAATATTCATTAATTTTGAAAGTCCTGGGTTTTTGCCAGTTTAGATTTAGTTGATGTTCCATTACACTGTTGAGCAGATTTCATGGTTCTCTAATCAAATTAGCTCACTTCTAAACACAAACAGCTTTATAAGACATTTGCCCAAAGCAATTGTGACTTAGTTCCCAACTTACTTTTTAAATAACAAGTTGAACAGCAGGTTATTAAGTTCAGTACATCACCTGCTGTGAAAGAGACCAATGCACAGGAGTTTCAGCCCATCCTCCTACAGTAATCATTATATTCACACAGTATAACACACACTGTAGATCAGAGAGCTGTTACACCACTAATATTCAAAGTCCCCTAGATTTCAATTATACTTTATTTATTGCCTTAGCTACTCCACTATTTGCAATGCATAGTAATCTACACATTCACTGCTTCTACCTTAATGGTTGTGAAGTATCTTCTATGATGCCTTTTGTCATTTCATATTAGGTTTACTATGCAAAACACAGCGAAAACTTGACAGGCCCCATAAAAACCCATCCTAAATGAACCATTATATTGTATGCTGTCAACGCAGACTAAGAAAATACAGTGCCACTCCACAAAGCTTGCGGAAGCAGCAGAAAGTAGAGTAATGTGATTTCCAAAAAAGAGTCTGCAACTACATTATTTCGCACTTGACAAGATACATTCTCAATCAGGATATGGGGTGAGGATAACTGGAAAAAATGGCAGCAATTAATTAAAATTCAATTCAGGTCACAAAGTAGTTTTTGAGTTCTTGTGGGGGATGAATTTTTTAACAAGACTTGGATCCTGCTGTCTATAAGTCAGCCAATGCAGAAGGAAAACAAGAGGGACACAGTGACTGTAAATAAGACCCACTGTAATACATGATGTCAGAGATGCATAACCAGAGAACTATGGCAGAACCGAGTAGAGGGAGTTAATTGCAGCCTCCTAGGCTCTTGGCGAGTGATGAGTTCATGATTCCAGGCCCAGCCAGTCTCTTTAAGTGTGCCAAAACACAGTGCTGTGAACCTACTGTGTTGGAATCATGGGGAGAAGCAAGGCTGGGACCTTTGGTACCTGCAAGGTCCCACAGGGACAGAAGTGATTTCCTGCTACTTTGAATATCCAAATCATTCACGAGAGTTAATAAAGAAACAGATCCTTCTGCCTTGTCCAAGAGCTGCACTACCTTCCCAAAGCAGGGTCTGTATATTTAACAAATGTGGTGGGTGAATCAGATGCATAACCAGGCATTGAAGACACACCTGTGCTGCTATGACTTGCCAGATGAGCAACCACCCATGAGCCACCCATGCCTCCTATGAACACCTTTATTGTATGTTCTCTGTTCCTTTCAATCCTTGGCCCAATAAAAATCATCCACTTATCTCTTTCCCTTCAGCAACCACTTTTTGTGGCCAAGCTAACAAGTAGGTCATTACAGTACAAGAGGTACATACTTCTTAAGCTCTCTCACAAAAAGGCCCCAGATTCTCCAGAAAATTCAGCATCTTCAATGAAAGAGAAGCATATACAAACACTGCTGCTTTGGAAGTAATAGGTCATTTTCACTAATATTAATAACAGTTAAAGCAAACATTTCTGAATTTGAATAATTTAATTTTTCATCAAAACTTACTGACTCAAGCCATCATAAACAAATATATGCAAAAATGTATGACACATAAATGATACATAGCATACTACAGAATGGACTTAAAGACAAAGGACCTATGCAATATATTTTCCCTGAAAAGCAAAATTAAACCCGTAAAATGTAATCTATAAAAATTTTAGTTTCTTGTAGATAATGAAAGAATTATTATCATACCTAAGAAATGAATCTTATGGTAAGATTAAGTAGAAAGCTCTGTTCAGCAATATAGTCTGATGGGTGGTGACTCCTTAAAATCTATCTGGACTTCACTGACTTCAGAACTACAGCTTTTGCCATAGCTTTAACCTATATTCAGACTTCAGAGTATATCCTGTGTCCATCTTGAACTCGTGTACTAACATGTGACTTGGCTTTCAGTGGGCAAATTTAAACAGAAATTCTTTAATATCATCTTTTCTTCTATTATTTTATTTCAGAGTAGATATTAAAATCTTTGTTGCTATGGAATATCTCAAAATACTTATTGAAATAAAAATACTTATTAAAATAAAAATAAACAAGCTTTTCAAATAAATAGAAGAGAGTAAATAGTCCCAAAATTTTTGTTGGTAAATGAAAAGGTTTTAGGATTCCAAATTGGGAAGTTGCATTAAAGCTGCCATAGTTTTAGGTTATTTATTGTTCCAAATCACCTAGAATCTTGATTGCTAAAAGCAAAGCCAGAAAATAAAGACAAGACTTTAGGACCCAAACATGGAGAGTTGAAACCGATCACCTGAAGAGAGTTGGGACAATTAAAGGGTTTCAATTTCAGTGCAGAGATATACTAGGGAAAGTTCACCATCTAGAAAGGAAATATGATAAGAAACTTTTCTAACTTAGCAGGACTCTGGTGGGAAAAATGAAATAAAATATTCTCCTTTAAAAATGTATAACGCGGGCCTACCTTCACACTGATGGAAATGGATTCGTATCATGCAGACCATGATCTCTGACAAAAAAAGAAGTGAAGGGAAAATCATTACCACTGACATAGTAAATAGAAACAAAAATAACAACAACCCTTAAAGAGAGGTATATTTTTTAAATATTTTAGGATTTTTCCAAGTAGTGAAACTCAACAAATTAATCATAATGAAAACTTGAAAAGATTTAGACATCAACATAAATGGAAATATTATCAATGGAAATTTGTGAGGCAAGGCTAAAGTAGTTTTTAAAAATAAACACAAAGTATAAAGCTTCTCTTTATAAAGAGGAAAGACCCCAAAAAATTAATTAAATATGTCTTGAGTACTCTTTTAAGTGTGCACGCCAAATTCATCTTTCTGTATAAATATCAATTTCCATTTTGTGATCCCAAACATCTCATTCTCCTTAAACTTAGCTTATATCCAAACTATTTCCTACAGTTCAAGATGGTCAATAATAGACTCAGTCACACCCCTTCACTGGACTTTGCACAATCTTAGCCTTTATAAAAGCAAATACATTAACCACCTATTGAATCAATCTATCCTTTCCTTCTAAGAAATTTGCACCTGTCCCAATCTATTTTAGGTCTTAATAATCCGGTAGCATCCCTGATAGCACTGCAAAAAAATATCAAAAAACAAAAAAACACTTCTTGGGGACCATGAAGAGCTGAAGAAATGCACACCTGAATTTATACATGTTCACTTGTCCGAAAGGAACTGAGTCCTAAGGGTTTGCATTCAGACATTTTCTCTATGGTGATGAAAAAGAACATTTTTCTTAGTCTTTAAAAAAAATTAGAAGGCACTTCCTGAGGAAATTCCTGCACATATACCTTAGACTAAATTCAGTGCTGGAAGGGTAACCTCCTTACATTCTCATCAACCATGCCATCTTTGTGCTAGAAGTGCACAAACACTTTCACTATGCAGGGTGGGTGGAGGATAAGATGATACTTTTTTTCCTTCTTTAAAGAAAATTTCCAGAGGAAATAAAGATATCAATCAGTCAGTACAAAAGCTCCAACAGACACTCCATTTGGTCTTTTAATATGAGAATTCATCCTGCCTTCTTTAACTGAACTGGAATAAAACTGATACAGTAAGCAGTTCCAGGAAACTCTAAGCAATCCTCTCTGAGATGAGTTTGTCTCAGTAAATATAATCATCATGTCCAGCTCAAGTTAAATGCTAGTCTTTCACACAGAAAAATCTAGATAAGTTTATGGTAGGAAAATTTGTTGTGTTGTGCAGGCAGGTATATTAACATACCTGTTGCACAGGCATGTTCCCTTGAGAGAATAAATTAGAGGTAAATGATAGAAAAGTCTCATTCTACCAATTCAAAAAATATGTATCTTCTAGGCTTTACAGGTATAGATTGGTTCAGGATCAGGCGGCACCCCTCAGTATTCTGTGTAGATTAATTTTACATACTTCTCAAAGCAATTCTATGGCTTAGGTTATATTTTCCTCATTTTACAGATGAGAAAACCGAGGCACAGAATGGTTAAGTAATTTGACAAAGCTAAGTGGAAAATGAAAGTGTTAAGATTTGAATCCACATACCTGGGAAAGTTTGAAAGCAAAAGGAGAAGGCAACAGAAGAGATGATTGGATAGTATCATGGATGCAATGGACATTAACTTGGGAAAGCTCCATGAGATGGTGGGCGACAAGGAGGCCTGGTGTGCTTCAGTCCATGGGGTCACAAAGAGTAAAACAAGACTTGGCAACTGAACAACAAGCTGAGCTTAGAGCCCATGTTTTGAACTTATTACTTCTACCTCCATTTTGAGATTCAGTGAGATACCCAATAGTCAATAATAAAATATAGACATCAATGTGCTGTCTAAGATATGCAAAGGTTTCTGATTTCATTCAATATTATTATTGTTCATCTTGCCAACTACCTCCTCTATTATTAGATTTTCATCCTAAGCACATAATGTGCGGCCCTGGGGCCACAAGTGGCTGAGAGAAGATACCCCATGTCCAGGTAAGGAGCAGTGGTTGCACTTTGCTGAAGCAACTGTGCAGAGATACCCACGTCCAAGGTAAGAGAAGCCCCAGTAAAATGGTAGGCACTGAGAGAGGGCATCAGAGGGCAAACAAACTGAAACTACAAGCACAGAAAACTAACCAGTCTAATCACATGGACCACACCATTGTCCAACTCAATGAAACTAAGCCATGTCATGTGGGGCCACCCAAGATGGATGGGTCGTAGTGGAACATTCTGACAGAATGTGGTCCATTGGAGAAGGGAATGGCAAACCACTTCAATATTCTTGCCTTGAGAACCCCATGAACAGTATGAAAAGGCAAAAAGATAGGATACTGAAAGATGAACTTCCCAGGTCAGTAGGTGCCCAATATGCTATTGGAGAACAGAGAAGAAACAACTCCAGATAGAATGAAGAAATGGAGCCAAAGCAAAAAGAACACCCAGCTATGGATATGACTGGTGATAGAAGCAAGGTACAATGCTGTAAAGAGCAATATTGCATAGGAACCTCAAATGTTAAGTCCATGAATCAAGGCAAATTGGAAGTGGTCAAACAGGAGATGGCAAGAGTGAATGTCGACATTCTAGGAATCATTGAACTAAAATAGACTACAATGGATGGATTTAGCTCAGATGACCATTATATCTACTACTGTGGGCAAGAACCCCTTAGAAGAAATGGAGTAGCCATCATAGTCAACAAAAGAGTCCAAAATGCACTACTTGGATGCAGTCTCAAAAATGACAGAATGATCTCTGTTTGCTTTCAAGGCAAATGATTCAATATCATGGAAATCCAAGTCTATGCCCCAACCAGTAACACTGAAGAAGCTGAAGTTGAATGGTTCGATGAAGACCTACAAGAATTTTTAGAACTAACACCCTTCAAAAAAATGTCCTTTTCATTATAGGGGATTGGAATGCAAAAGTAGGACGTAAAGAAACACCTGGAGGAACCAGCAAATTTGGCCTTGGAGTACAGAATGAAAAAGGGCAAAAGTTAATAGAGTTTTGCCAAGAGAATGCACTGGTCATAGCAAACACCCTCCTTCAACAACACAAGAGAAGACTCTATACATGGACATCACCAGATAGACAACACCAAAATCAGATTGATTATATGGTTTGCAGGCAAAATAGAGAAGCTCTATACAGTCAGCAAAAACAAGACTGGGAGCTGACTGTGGCTCAGATCATGAACCCCCTATTGCCAAATTCAGCCTTAAATTGAATACAGTAGGGAAAACCACTAGACCATTCAGTTCAGTCGCTCAGTCATGTCCGACTCTTTCATGGAAAAAGTAACAGAGTTCCAGAAAACCATATATTTCTGCTTTATTGACTATGCCAAAGCCTTTGACTGTGTGGATCACAATAAACTGTGGGAAATTCTTCAAGAGATGGGAATACCAGACCACCTGACCTGCCTCTTGAGAAACCTATATGCAGGTCAGGAAGCAACAGTTAGAACTGGACATGAAACAACAGACTGGTTCCAAAGAGGAAAAGGAGTCCGTCAAGGCTATATATTGTCACCCTGCTTATTTAACTTATATGCAGAGTACATCATGAGAAATGCTGGACTGGAAAAAGCACAAGCTGGAATCAAGATTGCCCAGAGAAATATCAATAACCTCAGATATGCAGATGACACCACCCTTATGGCAGAAAGTGAAGAGGAACTAAAAAGCCTCTTGATGAAAGTGAAAGAGGAGAGTGAAAAAGTTGGCTTAAAGCTCAACATTCAGAAATTGAAGATCATGGAATCTGGTCCCACCACTTCATGGGAAATAGATGGGGAAACAGTGGAAACAGTGTCAGACTTTATTTTTGGGGGGCTCCAAAATCACTGCAGATGGTGATTGCATCCTTGAAATTAAGACTCTTACTCTTTGGAAGAAAAGTTATGACCAACCTAGATAGCATATTGAAAAGCCGAGACATTACTTTGCCAACAAAGGTCCATCTAGTCAAGGCTATGGTTTTTCCTGTGGTCATGTATGGATGTGAGACTTGGTCTGTGAAGAAAGCTGAGCACCGAAGAATTGATGCTTTTGAACTGTGGTGTTGGAGAAGACTCTTGAGAGTCCCTTGGATTGCAAGGAGATCCAACCAGTCCACTCTGAGAGAGATCAACCCTGGGATTTCTTTGGAGGGAATGATGCTAAAGATGAAACTCCAGTACTTTGGCCACCTCATGCGATGAGTTGACTCATTGGAAAAGACTCTGATGCTGGGAGGTATTGGAGGCAGGAGGAGAAGGCAACAACAGAGGATGAGATGGCTGGATGGCATCTCTGACTCAATGGACATGAGTCTGAATGAACTCCGGGAGGTGGTGATGGACAGGGAGGCCTTGTGTGCTGTGATTCATGGGTTCGCAAAGAGTCGGACAGGACTGAACGACCGAACTGAGGTATGACCTAAATCAAATCCCTAATGATTATATAGTGGAAGAGAGAAATAGATTTAAGGGACTAGATCCAATAGACAGAGCGCCTGGTGAAATATCGATGGAGGTTCATGACATTGTACAGGAGACAGGGATCAAGACCATCCCTAATAAAAAGAAATGCAAAAAAAAAAAAAGCAGCTGCCTGAGGAGGCCTTGAAAATAGCTGTGAAAAGAATAGAAGCAAAAAGCAAAGGAGAAAAGGAAAGATATACCCATTTTAATGCAGAGTTCCAAAGAATAGCAAGGAGAGATAAGAAAGACTTCCTCAGTGATCAGTGCAAAGAAATAAAGGAAAACAATAGAATGGGAAAGACTAGAGTTCTCTTCAAAAAAGTTAGAGATACCAAGGAACAGTTCATGCAAAATGGGCTCAATAAAGGACAGAAGTGGTATGGACCTAACAGAAGCAGAAGATATTAAGAAGAGGTGGCAAGAATACACAGAAGAACTATATGAAAAAGATCTTCATGACCCAGATAATCATGATGTTGTGGTCACTCACCTAGAGCCAGACATCCTGAAATGTGAAGTAGTGGGTCTTGGGAAGCATGACTACAAAGTTAGTGGAGGTGATGAAATTCCAGTTGAGCTATTTCAAATCCTGAACGATGATGCTGTAAAAGTGCTGCACTCAATATGCCAGCAAGGTTGGAAAACTCAGCAGTGGCCACAGGACTGGAAAAGGTCAGTTTTCATTCCAATCCCCAAGAAAGGCAATGCCAAAGAATGCTCAAACTACCACACAATTGCACTACCAGTGATTTTAACACTAGTAAAGTAATGCTCAAAATTCTCGAAGCCAGGCTTCAGCAATACATGAGTCATGAACTTCCAGATGTTCAAGGTGGTTTTAGAAAAGGCAGAGGAACCAGAGATCAAATTGCTAACATCCACTGGATCATCGATAGAGCAAGAAAGTTCCAGAAAAAAATATCTATTTCTGCTTTATTGACTATGCCAAAGCCTTTGACTGTGTGGATCGCCACAAACTATGGAAAATTCTTAAAGAGTTGGGAATACCAGACCACCTGACCTACCTCTTGAGAAACCTGTATGCAGGTCAGGAAACAACAGTTAGAACTGGACATGAAACAACAGACTGGTTCCAAATAGGAAAAGGAGTATGTCAAGGCTGTATATTGTCACCCTGCTTATTTAACTTATATGCAGAGTACATCATGAGAAACGCTGGGCTGGAGGAAGCACAAGCTGGAATCAAGATTGCCCAGAGAAATATCAATAACCTCACATATGCAGATGATACCACCCTTATGGCAGAAAGAAGAATGAAAGAGCCTCTTGATGAAAGTAAAAGAGAGTGAAAAAGTTGGCTTAAAGCTTAACATTCAGAAAAGATTAAGATCATGGCATCCAGTCCCATGACTTCATGGCAAATAGGGAAACAGTGGAAACTTTGAGAGACTTTATTTTTGGGGGCTCCAAAATCGCTTCAGATGGTGATTGCAGCCATGAAATTAAAAGATGCTGACTCCTTGGAAGGAAAATTATGATCAACCTAGATAGCATATTCAAAAACAGAGACATTACTTTGCCGACAAAGGTCCATCTATTCAAGGCTATGGTTTTTCCACTGGAGTGGGTTGCCATTGCCTTCTCTGATTGGGGGGTATAGCAGCCTTTATAAGCATCAATTTCCCCTTTTGCAATATTCTGATATAAGTAGTACTGACTCCATGGGTTTGTGTTGAGTAGATCAGTTCAGTTCATTTGCTCAGTCGTGGCCGACTTTTGTGACCCCATGGTCTGCAGCATGCCAGGCCTTCCTGTCCATTGCCATCTCTCAGAGCTTGCTCAGACTCAGTCTGTTGAGTCGGTAATGCCATCCAATCATCTTATCATTCATTTACTCTCATGTGATGAGTAAATTTTATAATATATAGAAAGATGCTCAATAAATTTTATGTAACTCATTAAGTATTCAACACTTCAACAAATTAGTGGTTCAGGAATAAATTGCTGAGTAATTTGAAAAAATACATGTTGATGAAGATTTCAGAAAATAATTCATATTCACGTGATTTACTATTTAATATTTTTTAGGTTATTCAACCTAAACTCTCATACTTATCTAGAGTGCATTTATTGTAAGAACCACTGTGCCTTTCTCATTTGTTATGTTCCAGACATCATAGTTTGGTGTTTTATACTTCTCAATATATTCTACAAAGCCCAAAAGAAAGTGGTGAAAGTTCAGAGAAACCAAATACAGTAAAGGAAAGTGATTCTTAACATACTAAGGAAAGTGGGGTTATTGAGTAAGCATCCTGACTGTGCCCTATTATCATGATGAAGCTTCAGTGAAAACATAAAGGAACACTGTAAGGAAGTTACTACACATGGTCTGAGAGGGGACTAAAACAAGGAAGTACTATCAATACTCAGAGGACACCTGGATTTACACAATGCTTAAACAGATAGATTCTCTAATGAGTTTTAGCCAAACTGATGCAGTGTAATTTTTGCTGTTCTGATAAACACACATTGTCTTAGGGCAAATCTGTAATATGAGAAAATTATAGGCATTTGGTTGCATTTTGAAAGATATTTCAACTATAGGTATGGCTTAGAGGTGCTCTGACTAATACATATTCAACTTAAATATCAAACAGCCAAATGAAGAGTGAAGACAAAAATCACCATTACAGAATGAATTTTGAATAGATCTAAATTTGTATTTAAAATACAATTTGTAAGCAAAAATTAATTTTGAATGTGATAGTTCTGGTACCAAGCTTACGCTGCTCTCCACATAACAGGCTAATAAATCAAGAGTCAAGTGTTGGGGCAAGGAACAGTGACTTTATTTGGAAAGCCAACAAACCAAGAAGATGATGGAAGATAGTGTCCCAAAGAACCATCTTACCTGAGTTAGAATTCAGGCTTCCTTTATATTAATACTACAAGAGGAGGGGAAATGACTAATTGCTGGGAACTTCTTGGTGCAGCAATCCCTTGTTCCTGTAGCTGTCCACATAGTTCTGGTCATAACGGTCCTATACATCTCCAACAAGATAACTGTTATATTTCTGTTCTGCAACTTTTTATCTCTACATGAATAGAAAAGTGGGATACCTTTAAAAGTCAGAGCCTTGGGAATGGCTCTCATATATATTTCAGGCTATATGCAACATTCTTTTATGAATATAAAAGGTACAGAGCCAAGATGACTGAGCACAGGCAGCAGAGTTCAAGGGTTAGAGCTAAAAGAACAGATTCAATATGGACTCAGGTTTGCTCTCTCCTAGTTCAGGGACAAAAATGTCTCGGCACTCCCATTGTTAGACTGTTCCTACAATATGCAATGAGAATTTGTGGTGCTGATAGGTGCTTGCTTTCACCTAAAGGTTTTAGAAGAGTCAGATTTGCAGATGTCTGTTATTCTCTAATACTTTTATGTTTTAAATATCGAGACTACATTTATGCTTAATTAAGCCAATCATTATTGATTTATCTTGAGGATTATAATATTCACCATTGCAGTTTTTCTTCCTTATAAGATATTTTTGAGGGGTCAAGTTTACATTCTCTTTTTATGATTTGAAGAATATCCATTTAAGATTTTTTTCCGAGGCTTTGATAGCCTTATTTTAGGTTTTAATGGAATTAAATAGTGAAAGAAGAATAAAACATTAGCTCTATCCTTTTAAAAAGTGTGTCTCTATTTTTTTTTTTTTATTCGTGCTACAAACTTTCACAGAGGTTTACTTAGAAAAGATCCATTAAGGGATGAGTAAGTGATTCAACAAGGAACCATAGTAAGTCTGCCCTTCCAATTTGTTTCATTGTGTGATTCTGAAGAACTGCCTTAGTCTCCGTTAGTTTATATTTCTCATTTGTACAATTGAATGGTACATTTTTTCTTTCCTAATATGTGGAAATGCTGGAGAGTCAATATTTTCTTGGAGAGATCTTGGCACTCAATATCTACTACACAATAATACACAATCTTGGGAAGCATTTTAGCTGTTGTGGAGATTAGTACCATTATTGATTCTGAATTGATGAGCCATTTAGAGTAAAATCCAGAAACCAGCCAATTCTCAGTATCACAGATGCACATACATAGCTTTCATAACTTTGTAGAATAAGCAAAAGAAAAAAAACTGGAAATAATAAGAAATTATCATTTACACTTTGTTTTTTCTGAAATGTTTTTCTTAAACCAACTTTCTGATATCATATCCAATGTAAATGGATTGTACAAACAACATGGGATTTTTATCTAAAGCAATTATTCTACAATTGATTTGGATTTTTTTTTGCATTAATGACTATTCTATATTAATGACACAGTCTCTTCCAATTTAAGTTTAGAGTTAAGAAACTGTAAACAATGGTTTAAATTCCTTAGATCACCAGAATAGAAATGTCCTGGAATTGCTGCTACAGCATACAAAGTGCTCACTGTTGGAGATGCCAGATGACAATCCATAGATAAGGACCAACCCTCATAGACATGAGCTTGTTTAGGTTGATAAATTTTTAGCTAAATATTGAATTAGATATCAGAAGCATGATCTCTTGGGCTCAGCCCTGACCCCATCCTTGCCTATGTCCTTATCTCAAATCTAATTCATATATTTATTTACTGGCTTGACTCTTGCACATATTAGAAATTGCTTATGATTTAACACAACTGCCAAAGTGACAAACTTAATAAAGTAGGAAATTAGGCATGCTGCTAAAATGACTTGAGTAATTTGAAACTATATATTTTCAAGCACATCCGTTAAGTAGGTGACAATTATGTTCACCAATTACTGAATCTGAAAGAACTTGTGCATGAGAAATTAACATGATTGTGTGTTGTTCTTGCCAAATATCTATACTCACTCAAGTATGTGAAAGCATCAGTGATTTTTTTAGCCAACAAGATGATTGTAAAAGCAAAAGGTGAATCTAAGTGCCCCCAGTCACAGTCAGTGGCAGATGCAAGGAGCCTGATCTCCAGTGATATCTGTTAAAAGAAATAGAGCTGACATTATGTAATTTGATTCAAAGAGTTTTAATTACAAGATATAAAATGTTCTGTAAATGAGCCATTATGCATTTTCCATTTTGCTATTTCAGTGAATAAAAGTTCAAAACCAGGCAATATTTAATTAAGGCACAAGTTACATGCACTGGGAAACAGTATTCTCTAAATATCATGCACTGGTTTGGGTACCCCCAAATCGTAAATCCTTTTAGTTTTATGGAATTTCTACGTGATCTCAGGTAAGCTTGCTCTCAGCACATGAGTCTTTGCAGCTTATAAAATGAAGACTAATACCTGCTGTAGATTAATACCATTGATTATGTAGATTTAGAACACTGATGTGTAAAGTACACTGGGTTTTTGTTTTTTTTTTTTGAAGCAAATGAAAGGCAAAAACAAACACATGTTTTTATTGTTATTGCTATAAATTCTGTGATTACCTTGTTGATACTTTCCTCAATGAAGGATTTACTCAAAAGATTGCCATTTGGAAAAATCTTATCCATATTTGATTTGTTTGTTAAACTATCCACCCACAGAGCACTTCATTTTTTTTTCTGTAATTTGTACATTCTTTGAGCTCCACTGAATTACTGAAGAAGAAAAATTGCCTTTTTTCATGCTTGGAAATATCTTATAAATCTTATTCCATGTTCCTCCCTTCAAAAGAAAAAAAGGAAAGAAGGAAGGAAGAAAAAAGGATAAGGGAAGAGGGAAGGAGGGAGGGAGAAAGGTAGAAAGAAAAGAAGAGAGAAAGAAAAAGCCTCCCATACACACCAAGGAAACCAGAATTGAAAGGGACACATGTACACCAATGTTCACTGCAGCACTGTTTATAATAGCCAGGACATGGAAACAACCTAGATGTCCATCAGCAGATGAATGGATAAGAAAGCTGTGATACATATACACAATGGAGTATTACTCAGCCACTAAAAAGAATACATTTGAATCAGTTCTAATGAGATGGATGAAACTGGAGCCAAATATACAGAGTGAGTAAGCCAGAAAGAAAAACACCAATACAGTATACTAACACATATATATGGACTTTAGAAAGATGGTAATGATAACCCTATATGCGAGACAGCAAAATAGACACAGATGTATAAAAAGGACTTTTGGACTCTGAGGGAGAGAGAGAGGGTGGGATGATTTGGGAGAATGGCAATGAAACATGTATACTATCATGTAAGAAATGAATCGCCAGTCTATGTTTGGTGCAGGATACAGGATGCTTGGGGCTGGTGCACGGGGATGATCCGGAGAGATGATATGGGGTGAGAGGTGGGAGGGGGGTTCAGGGATGGGAACTCATGTACACCCGTGGCGGATTCATGTCAATGTATGGCAAAACCAATACAATATTGTAAAGTAAAATAAAATAAAATAAAATAAAATAAATGAAAGCATATTCAAAATGAGGTGACTTAGTCTATAAACACTCCTCAAAAAAAATTTTTTTTTCATTTCCACTTCCTATATGAAATTGCACAGGATATGACTTAATGTATTCTGATTTTAAATGACTGGAAGTGAAGGATAGTGTTTGTCATAGAAAAAGTAAACAAAAGCCTTGAAGCCTAATTTACCCAAAAAAATAACCTGGGTGCAGAGGAAAGTGTCTACTTTCAGACTTTGGAATGTGGTGTCCATAAAGTCCTCCTCTATACCAGACACCTTGTAACAGCTCACCCCGAAGACCAATCTTAAATACCTGCAACTGCGAAGGCTTTGAAGCTTTTATATGTTTGAAGTAAATGACCTTGCTTTTTGCCTTTTTTCCCTTTTTATTGCTTTATCACAATGAAAGATAATTAACACTGCAAGTCATTATAAACCCTGCAGAGGCACAGATACAGAATTAGCCTTGCATATAACACATTATAAAATAACTAATATAGTCGTCTACTATAACCCACATTCACAAATATCTATTATTAACAGGAAATAAAAACTGAATTGAGTTTGCTGCTAGAGACTCCTGTGTATTTTACGCACCCCTTGATGTGTATATGTGAATAAACTCTTAAGAGGAAATGAGGAAGGGCAAATAATTTAGTAGTGAGAGAAAATAATAATCAGTTCAGCAAGTGGATCAAGCTGAGTATAAATTTAAGTCACTCAGGTCTTCCCTTTGTATCCTCCCTTTTTTCCTTTTAATTCATATTCATGGGTTAAGAAGAGCCCTCAAAAAATCATCTCATCAAAGCCAAAATAAGATAATATAATCAAGACAATGTCAAGAGTTAGTATCGAGTAATGAAATATGGCAGGAGGTATATTCACTGTTTCACTATCTTGACTCATGAAATGACTTTCCACTTGTCACCTCTGAGAACTCTCATTGTGACACTGGATCTAGGGACACACCTCACCTTCTCCATTTCATGGTCATAGTTTCTCTTATATGTTTTATGGGCTGAATTATATCATCTCCCCAAAATTCATGTAAGATGTCTATTAAAACAGAATCAGTTGTATTAAGCATTTTCTTTCAGAGGAGCCATTAGAAATTATATCATGTAATGTCTACAATTAAAGGACACAGGCCATCTTAGAACAGGCTACCTGAGAAAGATGCTTCTCAGGAAAACTGTAAGGAAAATCCATTCTTCTACCAAAAAACACTACATTGTTAGCACTTTAGCAAAAGATACCTTTCTCCTTAGTATGTATTGTTAATCACTAAGGAGGTGAATAGGTGTCTAGATCTTCTGGGTAGGATAAGATCAAAATCCTAATTTTCATTCCCAAATACTTAATACATTGATGATAGCTTAATATTCTTAAACTCAGAGAGTTCTGACCTTGGAACTTTAGGATAGGACACCATTCCTTCGAATATAGAGATAGATGAGCATAGCTTCAGAGGAGCCAAGTCTCCATGAAACTGGGAGAACAATTCCTCAACAGGAACATATGGCAACAACAAGCAGTGGGAATGGAATAAAACAACCCCAAGTTCTCTGGGAAGCAAGACTATGCCATCCTTCTGGGATTAAATAAATGCCAGAGTTCTTGCATAATTTACAACAGTGAGAGAAAGGTCCATGAATAAAAGACAATGGATTTCTTGTAAGTAGGATTTATGGATTCTTAAGGAATTAACCAGTAAAATAAAAGAAGGGATCTTATTTGAATCCCATCCTTCTCAGCTCTATTTGCCTTGATTAGTGCCATCCACATCCTACACAACGAAAGTCAAAATCATAGAATCATTTGTCAAATGTTCTCCTTCATAACTCTTTCCTCCATTGTATGTATGCACATACCCATACCCATAAGAATCAAGTTTCTAATTCTTATTTCACAATTTCAAATCTGTTTCTTCTTTTATAGTCCTATAGAATAATAGAGTCCAAATCATATCTACTAGGGGGACTACCATTAATTCAGTTCAGTCACTCAGTCGTGTCTGACTCTCTGTGACCCCACAGCCTGCAGCACACCAGGTTGCCCTGTCCATCACCAACTCCCGGAGCTCACTCAAACTCATGACCCTCGAATCAGTGATGCCATCCAACCATCTCATCCTCTGTCATCCCCTTCTCCTCCTGCATTCAATCTTTCCCAGTAACAGAGTCTTTTCCAAGGAGTCAGTTCTTCACATCACGTGGCCAAAGTATTGGAGTTCCAGCTTCAACATCAGTCCTTCCAATGAATATTCAGGAACTGGTTTCCTTAAGGATTGACTAGTGTGATCTCCTTCCAGTCTAAGGGACTCTCAAGAGTCTTCAGCACCACAGTTCAAAAGCCTCAGTTCTTCGGTGCTCAGCTTTCTTCACAGTCCAACTCTCACATCCATACATGACTACTGGAAAAACAACAGCTGTCACTAGACGGACCTTTGTTGGCAAAGTAAAGTCTCTGCTTTTGAATATGCTGTCTACGTTGGTCATAGCTTTTCTTCCAAGGAGCAGGTGTCTTTTAATTTCATGGCTGCAGTCACTATCTGCAGTGATTTTGGAACCCAAGAAAATAAAGTCTGTCATTGTTTCCATTGTTTCCCAGTCTATTTGCCATGAAGTGATTGGACTGGATGCCAAGATTTGGTTTTGTGAATGCTGAATTTTAAGCCAACTTTTTCACTTTCCTCTTTCACTTTCATCAAGATGCTCTTTAGTTCTTCTTCACTGTCTGCATAAGGGTGATGTCATCTGTGTATCTGAGGTTATTTATATTTCTCCTGGCAATCTTGATTCCAGTTTGTGAGTCATCCAGCCTGGCATTTCCCATGATGTACTCTGCATGTAAGTTAAATAAGCCGGGTAACAATATACACCCTTGACATACTCCTTTCCCGATTTGGAACAGTCTGTTGTTCCATGTCCAGTTCTAACTGTTGCTTCTTGACCTGTATACAGATTTCTCAGGAGGCAGTTAAGGTGGTTTGGTATTCCCATCTCTTTCAGAATTTTCCACAGTTTGTTGTGATACACACAGTCAGAGACTTTGGCACATTCAAAAAAGCAGAAGTAGATGTTTTTTCTGGAATTCTATTGCTTTTTTGATGTTGGCAACTTTTTCTCTGGTTCTTCTGCCATTTTTAAATCCAGCTTGAACATCTGGAAGTTCACATTTCACATACTGTTGAAGCTTGGCTTGGAGAATTTTGAGCATTACTTTGGTATCGTGTGAGATGAGTGCACTTGTACAGTAGTTTGAACATTCTTTAGCATTGCCTTTCTTTGGGATTGGAATGAATACTGACCTTTTCCAGTCCTGTGGCCACTGCTGAGTTTTCCAGATTTGCTGCCATATTGAATTCAGCACTTTAACAGCATCATCTTTTAGGATTTGAAATAACTAAACTGAAATTCCATCACCTCCACTAGCTTTGTTCGTAGTGATGCTTCCTAAGGCACACTTGATTGATGTTCCATTTATGTAGACTACCATAAATAATATCAAATAGCAGTTTCTATCTTTTCAATAGGTCCTTCACATAATTTATTTCTCATTCCAATGTGTCATCTATAAAACATTGTTTTAATTATATATTATTAAAATTAAAGTTAATATCTAATCCCAGAATAAGAGTCAAATGGTGGCTCTAATAAAATTCCAGTGCTATTGCTTATTAACCAAAAGATTTTGGATAAATTTTTAAACTTTTATTAGCTTTAGTTTACCCAGAAATTTTAATATCTTTTAAATCTCTATTAAGAGCCAGGCTATGCTCCAAACATGGACAATAAAGCAGTGGATGATATAAACAAACTTATTTTCAGGGGTGTCTACATTATGATATGAAAGAATTTCATCTGAAATTTCACCTCTAAATGTCACAAGAAGTACATGAGCTTCAGATGGTAGTTGTAAATATTTAATGATAAAACATGGGCAAAGCATCCAGCATAGTGTCTAACACCAAGGAGCTGATTAATAAAAGCCAAATTGAGAGGATAATCTCAATGAAGTGAAAGAAATGATAAGACTTGTACCTTACAGAGGAAATGCCTTCTTGTTTCTCTGGGAAGGACTCTAAATCATGAGTAACCATAAAAATGTTAAATTGAAAATGTACCCTTGATGCAGAGCTCTGAGCCCAAAGACACAAAAAACAATGCTCAAAATACTATCTGATTAGAAGTCCCATCTCATTTTTAAACTCAGAATTCCATTAATTTATTCACATATCACTGTCTTTCTTACTTTCTACTCTTCTAATTTTCTTCCCAAAATGTTATTATGATGAATAACTGTAAAATATTAATATTCAAAGAAACATTATGCATTCCAATCTCCATTGAGCATAGAAAGTAACTTATTGCAATTTCAATGAATTTTAGAAAAAGAAAATGTTACATCTACTTGTTACTCTAGGTCATGGTATACTAAAGTTAACTTTTGCATCACTCTCCTGACTTCACCATTTTTTTGATACTTTTTTCCTTATCTGTCACCTCTGTGAGTATTTAATAAGCCTTATCTAAGTCCTCACTAGTTGCAAGATCCCAAAATTGAACACAATGTCTCAATCCCCTGCAGAGACCAACAAGGTAATCAATTACCTCTCAATTCCTATATTCAATTTCCAAAATTAAAGTACCAAGTTATCTGAACTTCCCTGGTGGTCTAATGTTTAAGACTTCACCTTCCAATTCAAGAGGTGTGGGTCTGATCCTTGGTCAAGGAGTTAAGATCGCACGTGCCTCAAGGCCAAAAATACCACACGTAAAAATAAGAAGCAACATTGTAACAAATTCAATAAAGACTCTAAAAAATAATAAAGAAAATGCAAAAAACACCAAATTATTTATGATTAATATAATCTATAATATACACCTAGAAAATTTTACATTCTTAATTTTTATATTTTGATTACATACTATCATACTTAAATTTAAAAACCTTTACAGAACATGCTTTGTGATGCTTAGGTTGAGGTAACATGTGGCAGTATTTCATCATTCATTATCATTAATGTGAGGGAATCTCCTTCCTCCCTAGGTGATGTTACCACATAAGTTTGTATATGTAGGTTTATTCTGTTATTTTTAGAATATATTCAGCTTTATAGTGTTAGACTGATTTTCTCATAGTGACCGTCATCTCTTCTGCTTTGTTTAAGAGTATATTAATTATTTTCAGATAGGTTATTAATGCTGAAATCTAATAGTTCCAGAATAGAAACCAGATAAATGTTTTATTCTAAATGTAATCATCCAATCTAATGAATATCCTTCTTACTGACATAGTGTAGTCAATGAGTTTACATTTAAATTTTTAGCGGAAGAATTCTTAATGCTATTCATTTAACCTAGATGCCCAATATATAAAGCATTAAACAAAAAATAACTATTCTGTTTAACAGACTGTCCTGACAGCTCAACATTTTTGACTCTTAAGATGATTATAAGAAATCGTCACAGGATCTTAAGAGCATAATTCCAAAATTAGAACTCTTGATGCTGCCCTAAATTCTGACTTAGAATTATGCGGCACTGAAGGGATTCTCAAGGAATCAAGAGATTCCAGCACTCAAATTACCCAAAGCAAACGGAGGGAAGAAATTTTCAGTGCTGAGATAAGAAGGGTCCTCACTTATAAAGTACATTTTTAAAAAATCATTGTCTATTATTCTATGAATGATACAATGGTAGTTAAGTATAACTGTCAAAAACAACAAAAACTTTTTAAAAGTTTTTATAAGTTAAATCTATCTGGTAATTAGTTATATTCACCAGACCTGATCTTTGCAAAAGCATACTAATTATTATAGTTATAAAAGCCAAAGTAAAAATATTTATTTAAAATATTTTATAAGTTTAGATGGGCCTCCCAGATGACTTAGGGTTTGATCATTTGGTTAGGAAGATCCCCTGGAGAAGGAAATGGCAACCCACTCCAGTATTCTTGCCTGGCAAATCCCATGGATAGGGTTGCCTGGTGGGCTACAGTCAATGGGGTCTCAAAAAGAGTCAAACATGACTTAGTGACTAAACAACAAAATACTAAGTTTAGAAAATATGCTGTCTGAACTCTGTCAATTTCTCACTTCAAAGGGAGACCTTACAAAAAGTAAGATCAGAATCTGTTTTTCCATCCTTTACTGTCCTCAAGACCATAACAAGTAAATATGTTGTAATTTCAGTAAAATTACACAATGAGATTTTAGGCTGGGTTAATCATGTGCAGAAAGTATCTTCAGTTACCTTCTTTAGAGTTTCTTGATCTTTGAACACTGCCTCTTCTTGCCACCTTCACTGTTTATTTACTTGTCACTCTGCCAATGACTTTCTAATAAGAACATGAGTCCCAGTAGTAACAAAGTACATATCTCATTCAGTTAGGACCACCACCTAAAAATTTAAAATTTAAAGAAATCTCAGGAAGGCTTTTTAAAAACTTAGTTTCCTATAAATTCTCCAGTATTTAGAGTTCTTCCTTGAATACATTTTTAGGAATTCTCATTCCAATTTAATTTAATAGATCTATCTACTTAGCACTGGGACAAAGATTATATTTTTTGTTTCAAACCACTTTGTAGCCACATTTTAAAAGTAATTGATGTATTTGTTGATTCCCTTAGAGAAGTAAATAATTCAAAGATAATTAACTCTGGAATATATTTGTGTAGTTTCTGAGTAAAGATAGTGAAATCAAGCTTAATTTTTATATTTAATTCTATGGTCCATTGAGCTAATTTTACTATGGTATTGGGTAGGTTAATTACACTGAATAATTTTTAAATGTAAAACTCACTAACACTGAATTCTCAAGACAAACCTTCTGCTCTTATCTTGTCTTATATTTTGACCTTCTACTGAACTTAATCACTAAATGTTTTTATGAAGAATTGTTGCATCCATGTTTGTCAAAGATATTAATCTGTAGTTTCCTTTCCTTGTGATATCTCTTTCTCCAGTTTTGGAATTAAGATAGCACTTGATTCATAGAATGTGTTGTTAAGCATTCACTTGTCTTCAGTCCTCTAGATTTAGGATTTGTACTATTTCTTTCTTAAACGTTTAGAAGAATTTGCCAAGTGGTATGGACCTGGAGTTTCCCTTACAGGAAAATTTGTAACTACAAATTAATTTAAAAGAACAGTGCCATTCAGATTGTCTATTAACATAAAGATTTCATCTATTCAGTGAGCTTTGGGAACTTGTGCCTTTCAAGAGTTTGTTCACCTCATCCCTGATGACTCAGACAGAAAAGAATCTGCATACAATGAAGGAAACCCAGATTCGATCCCTGGGGCAAGAAGACTCCCTAGAGAAGGAAATGGCACTCCGGTATTCTTGCCCAGAGGATCCCATGGACAGAGGACCCTGGTGGGCTACAGTCCAGGGATTTGCAAAGAGTTGGACATAACTGAATGAATAACATGCAAATTGTTAAATTTATTGCCATAAAGTAGTTCAGCAGTTCAGACTATTTCTTTACTAGCCTTTTAATATCTCATAGAATTTGTATTGATGGCACCTCTCTCATTCCTGATATTGGCAATTTATGTCCTTTTTCCTCCCTATTTTGCCAGGCTAGAAATTTATCAGTTTTATTAATTGTTTCATAAAACTACTTTTGACTATATTGATTTTTCTCTGTTGGTTTCACCATTTTCTGTTTCATTGATTTCTGTCATTATTTTCTATCTGTGATTAATTTAAGTTCAATTTGCTCTTCAAGTTTCTTAGAGAAAAGACAGATACTGATTTGAGACTTTTTTTTCTCATTTCTTGTATTGGACTTTAGGACTTATAATTTCTCCCCTCATTACTATGTTAACAGCATCTCACGAATTTTGGTATGTCTGTTTGCACTTCCATACTGTTAAAAATACTTTACTTTTCTTCTCTGAACTACCAGTTAGTTCAAGTTATCATTTATGGACTTCCCACCTGTTTGTCTTTTATTTATTTATAATTTAATGCTCTTGTAGTCAAGGAACATACTTTATATAATTGAAATCCTTTTAAAATTATTGACACTCATTTTTGGCCCAGAATATATCTACCTTGATAAATATTCTGTATTTGTTTTAATAGAATGTATAATTTTCCATAGATAAAACCACATAGAAAAAATAATAATATAGAACTCTTAACTCTCAAGCTCTCAAACCCAAACTGATATATACATAGGCATAGAATTAATATATACAAAAATGACAAATAGAAAATAAGAAGTCAGATTAAAAAATGCACAGAGAGCTTTTTGTAAATTATTTTATTTTATATATAGTTCACAATATTGTTGTTCAGAGGAAAAATTCATTTTGATGGGATTAATTAGATTAAATAATATAGTCTAAAGAAATGGTTAACAGTTAATTCAGTTAGTTTTAATTTGTTAATATTTGCTTAAGAATTAAAATGACTTGAAAATACTATCATTAGTACCATCTTCTACCACAAACACTATAAACAATAACAATTGTATTTCTATCAAGTATTATTTTGAGGATATATACAGAATTGCAATTATACAGTGGTCTTGTATGATTATTATCAGTAAATTAATTCTAGAAAAAAAATACATTGCATTATGTACTGCAAAATAAAATTAACCCAAGTCTATTCTTGCCTGGAGAATCCCAGGGATGGGGGAGCCTGGTGGGCTGCCATCTATGAGGTCACACAGAGTCGGACATGATTGAAGTGACTTAACAGCAGCAGCAGCATTGACAAAAATTCTTATAGTATACAAATTTTAGATAATAATATTGTATGTTTGGGTTTATTTTTGAAAAATACAAATAATACTATTACACTGGCAGGGTAAATGGCAAAAATCTCTTAATGACAAATCTCAAGAAATTCCCTTAAAAATTATTTTTATTCATACCTCCCTTTTTTTTTTTTAGTTATTTTGACTTGCTTAAATGGTAACTTTTTAAAGAAAAGAAAAACTCCAATAGTAGTAAAAATAGTAATATAAAAATAACTTACAAAATAAAGAACGTAGAAAACAGTTGCTCTGGTTAGAGCTGCAACAAATTATTTTAGGAAGCTTTATTATTTTGAATCATTTTCAGCTATGGAAAGATTCAAATCTCAAAGTCTCAACTAATGAGAGGATTTTTGTTTGTTAATTTTCTGTCTGCTTATAAACAGTGATCAAAATGTTATTCAAAAAAGAAGCTGATAGCTCCCTAGAGACAGTATATTGGGGAATAAAAGTTACTATTAAGTAACATTTTCTTGAGTGTTTAAGGATTTTGGAGAACAGGGTAAGAGTTACCATGGGTACAATATTCACAGAAAGAGTTTGATAGCTCTCTGGAGACTACATGCAGGGAAATAAACATTTTTATTAAGTAACATTTTCCTGAATGTTTAAGGATTTTTGAGGATAGAATAAGAATTACCAAGGGTACAACATTTGATATATATCCCAGTGAATTTTAAAATGGATCCTAAAATGTCTTTAAAGATTATGTAGGACTTATGCTTTCAATTCTGACAGATACTGAGCTTGGAAGATGTTACTGCTGTTCTTAGTAGAATCAAGCTGAACAAAGAGAAACTAATCACTCAAACTCATCAGAAAAAGTGAGGTGGCAGGTCACACTGACACCCTAAATCTGGAGAGTCAAAGAATACAGAGAATCACACAGAGACCAACTTACCTAGAAAAAAAGGGACTGGAACCATAAACTGGTAAGAAGTCTGAATGGTAGTTATGACAGCATCACTGGAGTGTGCTTGTGAACTAGTATGATAATGAGAAATTCCCCAGGGATGTGGATTTAGGTGGACACCAACACTTTCATAGTTTTAAACTTAAAGAACCCCAACAAGTACTAATGAAGAAGAAGAAAGAAAAAAATGTTTCCTTGTTTTTCTGACAAGGAGAGGAAAGCAACCATTTTGAAAATACTCAGAGTATTCTACATAACATGCCTAAAGAGGAGGTAGGAATTGGAACTACTTTGGGCTTCCCTGCTGGTTCATTTGGTGGAAAATTCGCCTGTAATGCAGGAGACCTGGGTTTGATCCCTGGGTTGGAAAGATCCCCTGGAGAAAGCATTGGCCTCCCACTCCAATATTCTGGCCTGGAGAATTCTATGGACTGTATAGTCCATGGAGTCACAGTCAGACACGACTGAGTGAAGACAGTAAAAAGTCTGCCTGCAATGCAAGAGACTGGGTTCATTCCCTGGGTTCAATCTCCTGGAGAAAGGAATGACTATCCACTCCAGTATTATTGCCTAGAAAACTCCATGGACAGAGGAGCCTGACAGGCTACAGCCCACAGAGTAAGAATCAGGCATGACTGAATGACTAACACTTTCACACTTTTCTCATTAAGTATCTACACTGCACGGACACTGCATAGTGTTATTTAAAAGTAGACTTAGATTACTTGTTAATGTGTATTTCAAATTCTAGAGAAAACATTAAACGTTTTAAAAAGGAGTACAATTGATATTCTAAGAGCAGAGAGAAAATGAAATAATATAAAATATCTAGAAAAATAATATCAGAGAATAATTGCAACAAATAGAAAAATCATTATAAACATATTAGACATTATCTCAACTGGATCAGTAATCCCTTTAAATGGAATAGTCTAAATACATAAATTAAAAAACAGAATCATAAGAGTGGATAAAAAAATTTTTTAATCTAAATATGGGTTTGGAGAAGGCAATGGCAACCCACTCCAGTACTCTTGTCTGGAAAATCCCATGGACGGAGGAGCCTGGTGGGCTGCTGTCTATGGGGTCGCACAGAGTCAAACACAACTGAAGCGACTTAGCAGCAGCAGCACCAGCAGCAGCAAATATGTGTTACCTACTCACTTTAAGAAAGCTATTTTAAATGTAAAGACGCAACTCGGTTAAATGAATGGAGAAATGTATATCATGCTCATTATAATCAAATGAAAAATTGTGCAACATTATTAATTTCCATAAAGCAAACTTCAGAACAAGGGAAATTATCAGGGATAAAGAAGAATATTACATAATGATAAAGTAGTGAATTCTTGAGGGAGATGTAATAATCCTTAACATCAGTTCAGTTCAGTTCAGTTCAGTAGCTCAGTCGTGCCCGACTCTTTGTGACTCCATGAATCGCAGCATGCCAGTCCTCCCTATCTGTCACCAACTCCTGGAGTTCACACTTACTCACGTCTATCAAGTCCGTGATGCCATCCAGCCATCTCATCCTCTGTCGTCCCCTTCTCCTCCTGCCCCCAATCCCTCCCAGCATCAGAGTCTTTTCCAATGAGTCAACTCTTCGCATGAGGTGGCCAAAGTACTGGAGTTTCAGCTTTAGCATCATTCCTTCCAAAGAACACTCAGGACTGATCTCCTTCAGAATGGACTGGTTGGATCTCTTTGCAGTCCAAGGGACTCTCGAGTCTTCTCCAATACCACAGTTCAAAAGCATCAATTCTTTGGCGCTCAGCCTTCTTTACAGTCCAACTCTCACATCCATACATGACCACTGGAAAAACCATAGCCTTGACTAGACGGATCTTAGTCAGCAAAGTAATGTCTCTGCTTTTGAATATGCTATCTAGGTTGGTCATAACTTTTCTTCCAAAGAGCAAGCGTCTTTTAATTTCATGGCTGCAATCACCATCTGCAGTGATTTTGGAGCCCCCCAAAATAAA
>SJYQ01002565.1:738080-755973 GCA_006410935.1 Redunca redunca | reverse complement strand
AGATGTTCAAGCTGGTTTTAGAGAAGGCAGAGGAACCAGAGATCAAATTGCCAACATCTGCTGGATCATCAAAAAAGCAAGAAAGTTCCAGAAAAACATTTATTTCTGCTTTGTTAACTATGCCAAAGCCTTTGACTGTGTGGATCACAATAAACTGTGGAAAATTCTGAAAGAGATGGGCATAACAGACCACCTGACCTGCCTCTTGAGAAACCTATATGCAGGTCAGGAAGCAACAGTTAGAACTGGACATGGAAAAACAGACTGGTTCCAAATAGGAAAAGGAGTACATCAAGGCTGTATATTGTCACCCTGCTTATTTAACTTGTATGCAGAGTACATCATGAGAAATGCTGGGCTGGAAGAAGCACAAGCTGGAATCAAGATTGCTGGGAGAAATATCAATAACCTCAGATATGCAGATGACACCACCCTTATGGCAGAAAGTGAAGAAGAACTAAAAAGCCTCTTGATGAAAGTGAAAGAGGAGAGTGAAAAAGTTGGCTTAAAGCTCAACATTCAGAAAACGAAAATCATGGCATCCGGTCCCATCACTTCATGGGAAATAGATGGGGAAACAGTGGAAGCAGTGTCAGACTTTCTTTTCTTGGGCTCCAAAATCACGGCAGATGGTAACCGCAGCCATGAAATTAAAAGACACTTACTCCTTGGAAGAAAAGTTATGACCAACCTAGATAGCATATTCAAAAGCAGAGACATTACTTTGCCGACTAAGGTCTGTCTAGTCAAGGCTATGGTTTTTCCAGTGGTCATGTATGGATGTGAGAGTTGGACTGTGAGGAAAGCTGAGCACCAAGGAATTGATGCTTTTGAACTGTGGTGTTGGAGAAGACTCGAGAGTCCCTTGGACTGCAAGGAGATCCAACCAGTCCATTCTGAAGGAGATCAGCCCTCGGATTTCTTTGGAGGGAATGATGCTCAAGCTGAAACTCCAGTACTTTGGCCACCTCAGGCCAAGAGTTGACTCATTGGAAAAGACTCTGATGCTGGGAGGGATTAGGGGCAGGAGGAGAAGGGGACGACAGAGGATGAGATGCCTGGATGGCATCACTGACTCGATAGATGTGAGTCTGAGTGAACTCCGGGAGTTGGTGATGGACAGGGAGGCCTGGTGTGCTGCGATTCATGGGGTCGCAAAGAGTTGGACACGACTGAGCGACTGAACTGAACTGAACTGAACTCGAAAACATTTTCTACCTCCTGCTGGTTGTGGAAACATTTTCACTTCAAAAAGTTGTCAAGATTTTTGAAGAAATGGTAGCCAGTTGGAGAGAGGTCAGGTGAATATGGTGGGTGAGGCAAAACTTCATAACCCAATTCATTCTACTTTTGAAGCATTGGTGTGTAACATGCAGTCTTGCCGAAGTGGGCCCATTCTGTTGACCAATACCAGCTGCAGGCACTGTAGGTTTCAGTGCATCACATCAATTTGCTGAGCATACTTCCCAGATGTAATGGAATTCAGAAAGCTGTAGTGGATCAGACAAGCAACAGACCACCAAACACTGAGCATGATCTATTTTTGGTGCAATTTGGTTTTGGGAAGTGCCTTGGAGCTTCTACTCAGTCCAGCCACTGAGCTGGTCATCACCAGCTGTCATATAAGATCCACTTTTTGTCGCATGTCACAATTCGACCAAGAAATATTTCATTGTTACTGTGTAGAATAAGAGAAGACAATACTTCAAAATGATGTCTTTTTGTATTTTCAGTCACCTCACAAGGCACCCAATTATGGAGCTTTTTCACCTTTCCAATTTGCTTCAAATGCTGAACAACCATAGAATGATCAACATTGTCTTCTTCAGCAACTTCTCATAGTTGTAAGAGAATCAGCTTCGATGATGCTCTCAGCTTGTTATTGACAACTTCTACCGGCTGGCCACTGCACTCCTCATCTTTAAGGCTATCATCTCCTTTGCAAAACTTCTTGAACCACCACTGTATGTTTGTTAGCAGTTCCTGGGACCAATTAGTTGTTGATGTTGCAAGTTGTCTCCACTGCTTTAAGACTCATTTTGAACTTGAATTTAAAAATTGCTTGAACTTGCTTTTTTGTCTAACATCATTTCTATAATCTAAAATAAATATAAAATAAACAGCAAGTAATGTCATTAGCAAAAAAGAAAAACATAACGTGAGAAATGCGCATTAAAATGATGTAAAATGTAACCATTTATTTAAGAATCTATTCCAATATCAAACAGCAAAGCTCAACACTGCAAAGCTACAATTGCTTTTGCACCAACCTAATACATTCCACAGGCAGAATATAATCTGTCTCAAAAGGCAAGAGTAGCCTGAAAAATGGGTTTGTTTCTTTTTATGGGTTGGGTAATTTTATAGGCTAATCGGTAGGAGTCCAAGGCTAATCTCTTGGACTGCAAGGAGATCCAACCAGTCAATCCTAAAGGAAATCAGTCCTGAATATTCATTAGAAGGACTGATGTTGAAGCTGAAACTCCAATACTTTGGCCACCTGATGTGAAGAGCTGACTCATTTGAAAAGGCCCTTATGCTGGGAAAGATTGAAGGCAGGAGGAGAAGGGGATGACAGAGGGTGAGATGGTTGAATGGCATCACTGACTCAATGGATATGAGTTTGCGTAAACTCCAGGAGTTGCTGATGGACAGGGAGGCCTTCTGTGCTGCAGTCCATGGTGTCACAAAGAGCTGGACATGACTGAGCTACTGAACTGAACTGAATCAGTAGGAGGATTATTCCAACTATTTTGGGAAGAGGGTTGGAATTTCCAGGAATTAAGCCACTGTTCATTTTTAGCCTTTTCATAGTCAGCTTTGGAACTGTCATGGCACCTGTGGGCATGTCATTTAGCATATGCTAATGTATTACAATGAGTGTATAATGAAGCTCAAGGTCTACTGGAAGCTGAATTTTCTGCCACCTTGGGCCTGATCACTTCTAATTAGATTTTATTGTATCCTTAATGGTTCTGTCATTCGTTTAAAGGTTGTGCTTTGCCTCTCTTCCCTCCTGTCTTAATAGGAAAACCTCTCCTCTGGAGAGATGTCTATTAAACTGGTCAAAATTAGCAAAGATGATATTTGAAAACTTTAAAGACTGATTAAATGACTCACAAATTTGACAAGCATTTATTCAATAGAATCAAGGGAAATTTGTCAATAACAATGAAAGACCATAGCTCTTGAGCAAGAAACTGTACCTACCCCCTCCCATAGTTCTGCTTTATGACAGTATCACTCATTATTCTATCTCATTTCTCACAACATAAGAAGGATCGTCAGCAGGAAGCTGTTGAAGACTATACTTGCCCATTCATACTATGTTTCATAAGACCTGCTCCAGTGGTCTCAGTAGCTGAGTGACCATCTTTAACAATCTCCTCGAGTGTAAAGACTAGGTTCAGCAATGGGTGAAATCAGCAGATTCCATTCTCCCAGTCTGAGCTGAGGAATATTCATACTGAGTGGCGGCAGCAGCTGGACAGCAGCACCAGTTCCCAAAGGCCTCCAACACACAGCCCCTCTGGGAGGATCTGGGAGGGGCGGTCAGTAAAGAGCAAGTTTCCCATTTCTCATCAAGCACAGTTTCTGGCTCCATAGCCCAGAAGCTCAGCCTAAGAGAAGATCAAAGCAGCTTCAAACACTTACAACACTCTACCCTTGCTAGGGAAATTACTTCAATATAAGCAGAATGTGGACAGTTTATATCCCAGGGTATTATCTAAAACAAAAGAGCAACCAACTAACAATCAGTGGAGATTAACGTCTGACATGATACCAATAGAAACAGACCACTCAGAAACTTAGCAGATTAATAAAGGTCAGACAAAGAGCCTGACCAAAAGGACAATCATCCCTAGTAGTCAGGTAAATTGTCTGTGTGCCCAAAACCAGGATATTTAAGAGATGTTAGAGACAGCATACTCTGTAGGAAAGAGACTTCACTGAAGAGGTACAACCAAGTTACTAAACAAACAAACAAACAATAATAATGAAAATGAAAATTTCCCGGGGCCAGTGGTGGGGGCAGGGAATCAATATCCAGAGTTGCTACAAGATATTGTCTAAAATATCATTTTCAGCAAATAGTTATAAGACATGTGAACAAACAGTAAAGCGTGACCCATACAAACTGACTTTGAGGGATTATACTTAGCAGATGAAGCTTCTAAGCAGCTATAATTATATTCAGAGAGGTACTAACATATATACCTACATATAGCACTTATGCTAATTTTTATAACATTGTGGAATATTTGAGTTGGAATTCAGTTATATGCAAGTGAAAGAGTAAATTCAGGGAATACAGATGATTAACTATTAGAACTACAGCAGTAACATTTCCTTGTACTAGCACCATGGAAGTCATGTTGATACAAGTGGTAAAATAATTATTGAGCTTTCTCCTAAGTAATTCCCTTCTTGTTAGGAACGTAAGAAGACATGTTAGTAACCAAAGATAACCCAATTTAAAAACATACCAAAGAGCTTTTGATGAAGACATGTCGGTTGCACAGGGTGAGAAAGCAGTAATGAGACTGCCACCTCAATAAATATTTTGGCAGGACAAGTTTTAAAACCTCCACAATAGTCCTTATGTTGATTGATCTACCAGGGTTTGGTGAGTCTGTTCCTCTTTGAGAATATTTTGGTTGCTTTCCTTCTACTCCAGTGCTTCTCACTTTCAGTGCTATTGACATTTTGTGCTAGTTAATCCTTCCTTGTGGTGAAATGTGTTGTATTGTAGGAGGTCCAACAGCATCGCTGGCCTCTACCCACTGAGTGTCAGTAGCACATCCCCTCCCCCCAGGGGTGACCAAAACATCTCCAAATATTGCCAAATGCCCCCTCAAGAACAGAATCACCTCTAAGTGAAACCACCACTCTATTAAAAACACATTTTAATGATTGCTCTGATTATAAAAGCAATGCAAAATTTATTGAAAAACATTGTTTAAAATATAGAAAACTAATATGAAAAACATCAGCATTTTATTTTATTTTACTCTGACATCATCACTTAAACATTTGTATTTCAGCATATTTTATTTTTATCTGTTATTAAATTTAAATTTATTATGTCACTTGGCATCCTATGATTCTATGTACTTATTCAATATTTTCATGAGTCATTTGCTCATGTCATGAAATAGTCTTTAAAAAAGTGGTTTTGAATGGCCATGTAGAGTCCAATTGCACAGTAAGTTTCTCTTTTTTTCTTCTTTTTTCAATTTAGGATAACTCTCCTGAGCCCATGTCAAACTTTAAGTTCTCTGGTATAATGAGCTCTTTGTCTAGTAAGAAAATGATTCTGAACAAAGCCCTTTTTATCATTTTGTTTAGTAAAGAGCATATGGAGTCATGGAATTGGACCTGCAGTGATTCAATATACACTTAGTGCTTTAATTTTCTAATTTTTGGTACTATCCAGTTAGACACATTTCATATTAAAATATTTCAAATCCAAAGACACTTCAAGTTTTATTTAACTAATGAAAGAATGAATACCAGTTTATAAATAATTGTGATATAGCTTTGATAATGTGCTAAGCACCAGATTTGCAAGTTTATCAGACAATTTGATCCCACCCTTAAGGTGCCTAATAATAAAGCATGCACAAAAGTAACTACAACATACAATATAATGAGAATAAGAACCAAGAAGATATACAAAATACAGTGGGAATTCAGAAGAAGGAAAAGTCCAGTAGGCAAGGTTAGGATAGGCCTGGATGAAGATACAGTACTTAAACGTAAGAATAGAATTTTGGCATGCCAAGCAAGGTAAGCAAAAGGAGGGCTTCCTGAAAGAAGAAATGACTTGAACTTGGAAGAGGGACACTGAGAGATAAGATTGGAGGTCAGTGAGGTCAGTGAAAAGACTTGGAATTCTAGATCAACATATTTGGCATGAAGAGGAAAGGGGTGGAAATGCAAGGGAGTAAAGGGAAAGGGAAGGAGCAGAAGTCAATGAGAACTTATTCTTGCCAGGTACTGTGCTATATGTCTTACCTACATCATTTCAGTACTCACATCTCCACATTTAAAATAAAACCAAGACACCTAGTCACCCAGCTTTTAAATGGCAAAAATGGCTTTGTAGTTAACAAGTGGTTGAGATGAGATTCAAGCAGAGGATTTCCCTTGATGATCTTTACATTAGCCTATGCCACCTTTAAAGTGTCATATACTATATTACTCCAAATCCAAATAAATCTAGAAATCCTCTCAAGCCTTTCCTCTTAAACAAGATCCATCAATATTTTCAGGGTTCTGTGGATACCTCCTTCGTTGCCCCCACCACGATGCTATACTTTATATATATATATATATATATATATACACACACACACACACCTGCCTCTTTCTTCAACCCACTCCCTGTGATATAGTATATTTTTTGAAAGTCAAGAAAATATCTTCATCAGCACTATGACTTTACTGATGGGAACAAGTGTCCCCAGATATTCACTGATCTGACAAAATAGTATCCAAGTAGGGGTACTGAGATTAAGCACTTCCACCTTCTCCCAAATTGTTGTCAATATGCCTCTCTTCCAAAGTAATTATAAAATTTGGGCACATGCCTTTATCCTTTTTTTGCCTCCACGTATGTTGGTGGTGGATCCTGACTTGATAGAAGTCTTCAAATACTACAAAGAAAATCTGCTGATAGCAAGTTGCATGTGGTAGTGAGAGTTTTCAGTTTGCTTTCAGTGTTAGGCTTAGAACTGGATTGATTTTTGTACTAATAGTGTAATTTCCAGGTATTTGTTTTAGTAACAAACAGTATTTGAAATGACGGCTCTTCAGCAGTAAGTTTATAGCTAATTAGAAGAGTGTCTCACTGATGCTCACTAATGAAAGGGAGAGCTATTACTGATCAGAGTGTGACTGTTTCAAGGATAGCATCATAAAATGCTGTTTGCTCAGTTCTGTAAATATATGCTATTTGCTTTACTTACAACAACCCATCGATGACTTCCAAGTGCATACTATGGCTGTATGTTGGGTGAAATGAAAATCTCACTAACATGAGCTCTCACCAAAGTGCCCTATCTGCTATTAAACTTTTATTAAGAACCAGAGATAAAACAATTCTCTTCGGAGTAGGAATGAGAGTGCCTGTTGGTGATCACTGAAGTGAGTAAGGAAGAGACAATATGAGAGAGAGCCACGTTCTCAAGGAAACCCCTTGCTGGCCATGCCCGTTGTGATCTGACCTTGCCCTTCCCATTCCCGGAGGTACTTCAGGTCACTTCACATCAATGGATAACAGAACAGCAAAATGTCCTGGAGTGAGTGCTGCAGTGTGTGAAGATATAAAGGCCACTCTTGGGATGGGTGTCTGAATGTAGGTTTTGTTGTCAGGGTAGAAAGCAGCCTCAGAGCCAGCGAGCCAAGTGCCGCATTCCAGGGTGAGACAGGAGCTTTTGAGAAAGCCAGCACCTCAACTCCAGCTTCCGTGGGTTTGGGAATGATGAGGACAAGTGCCAACATATTGGGGAAGACCCTGAGCTGGATGAGCTACTTAGGGAGGAGCTGGAAACTGGGAAAGTAAGAGACAAAAATATTTTTATAAACAAAATACATAGTTTCAGCATTAACCAAAACAAAGAAAGGGCAATTCAATGGCATAATTGTTTTCACTCCAATGCTTCATTTTTCTGTTTTATTGGGAGTGATCTGACTGAATCAGTCAGTTGTTCCAGCTTTGCAAAGACCTGAGGATGTGTTCAAGTGTCTCCCCAAGACATTCAGACAAAAACAGAGTGGACATACAATTAGATTGTTTACTTTTAAATGTATTTTTATTTCAGTATTTTTTTACATATCTCATGTCAAAATAGCACAAAAATTGCTAAGATTTTAACACTTCTTTTTTGACTCATTCTTAAAGTTTCCACCTCTTTGCTTATATTACTCATCTGTTCTTGAATGTTGTCTACTTTTTCTATTAAAATTCTTAACATAGTTTTCATATTACTTTAATTCCAGATCTGTTCATTCTAAAATCTGTGTCTTAATCTGGTGCTGATGTTTGCTTTGTCTTTTCATACTGTGAGTTTTGGTATTTCTTCATTTGTTTTGGTTTTTGTTTACTGCCCCTTTAGGTCACCTTGTGATCTTTGTTGAAATCTGGACGTGGACCTGATATATTAAATAATAGGAACTCAGGAAAATAGGCCACTAGTATAAGGTTTCATGTTGATGTGGCTGGAGTATTATATATAATATTTGCCACATCTGTAGGGGTCAGAGGTGTCAAAGGCCTCTACTATCTAATTTTGTCTCTCCTTTATATTGGAGCTTCTCTTTGTACTGTTCTTCAGACAAAATCTATTTCTTGCAACTCCTTCTGCCAGAATCCACTGTTATTTATTGGAGCCTGTTGTGGGGAGGGAAACTTTCTACACTATTATCATTCCTTTAGTAGCTCTATGTCCCTTTGCAGTTACCTTAACACATGTTTCCTAGCATTTTTTCCCCCTATGGGACAACCACCCCCAACCAAAAAAAAAAAAAGGCTAGAGAAGGCTGGAATCCAGGAAATGACCCACACTTGGGTGGGTTAAGGCACTGATAAAGTATTTGCTTTCTAAAGTGGAGTAGGTCTTTGTTATGAAAAATGATTACTTCACAACTTCACAATGATTACTTTTCCCCTCCCCTTCCCAGAAGGGCACCTTTCTTGCCAGAAGGGATCTTTCTTGGCTCTTTACCTTGAGAACTTAGTGATCCTTAGGAGAGTGTGGATCCAGGATATTTCTTCTCTCAGACTAGTTCACATTCAGCCTCCACAATTTGTCAAACTTTCTATTTATCTTCCTACCAGTTTATGGCTCTAGCGGACGTTGTTGCAGGTAATAGCATTCACTTCTTGTACTCATTCACCTAACTCTCCAGATTTGAGTGTCGAAATCTGCCCTATAACCTCAGTTCTCTAATAGGCCCAGGAAAAATCATTAATTTTGTTTGCTCACCCTTTTTCTTACTGTAAGGGTAGGGGTGATGGCTACCAAGATCTTTACCTAATGGAGCTGAAGCCAGAAGTGTCTTTCATTCATTATTTTATTCAACAAATGTGAAGCTAATGGCAAAGTTGACTGTATTTCTCTTTTAAGGTTATCTTCTCTCCTGTCTTTGTCAGCATTCACTACTTTTCCTCTTCCTTCTCCACTGGCTCATTATTAAATATTCTTTCCTCTAATCCTAGATTTTCAATTACTGCCACCCTATACATTATCGCTGAGCTTGGCTTTAGCACCATGAATATGATGCAGAATTCCCAATCTGTATCAACATCCCAGATATGATTTCCCATCTTATTTTCAATGGCCAATCTGACTTACTTTAATGGAAGCACCAGGGCTTCCCAGGTGGAGCTAGTGGTAAAGAGCAAATCTTGCTAATTCAAGAGATGCAGGAAACTTGGTTTAGATACCTGGGTCAGGAAGACCCATCCCCTGGAGAAAGAAATATCAACCCACTTCAGTATTCTTGCCTGGAAAATTCTATGGACAGAGGAGGCTACAATCCGTGGAGTTGCAAAGAGTCAGACACTACTGAGCATACACACACACAATGGAAGTATCAAATAACCTTCAACAAAAAAGATGTCAAAACTCATAATCTTATTCCCAATTCTATTTGCCTTCTTCATTTCCATCTTGATGGATAGCGCAACTTTTTCATCAATCAAATGAGTAAACCTGAACCCTTAATCTTTCTCAAATGATATCAACAAATTTATTCCCATTTTTAAATTATAAATCCTCTTCTCCATATCTACTGGCATAGACTTTGTTCAGTTTTTCACCATTTTCATTATCTCTTACCCAGACTATGGCAATCAATCCTAAATAACCTTTCTTTGGGATCAATCCAATGTTTATGACTCCTGTAATACTACAGGGGTTCCCTGGTGGCTAGGTGGTAAAGAATCCACCTACCAAAGCAGAAGACACAGGGAAGATCCCCTGGAGAAGGAAGTAGCAACCCACTCCAGTATTCTTGCATGGAGAACCCCATGGACAGAGGTGACTGGTGGGCTACAGTCCCTGGAGTCACAAAAAGTTAGACACATCTTAGCTACTAAACAACAACACAGCTACTACAAAACAGAGCATTCAAACATAACCTGATTGTTATCCCTCTGCTTTAATCTTTCAATGGCTTTGAAAACTTGTAGCATAAAACGCAAATTCTTGAACCTCATTAAAGTCTTTAGCTTTACACCCTGGCCTAACTCCCTACTCTCACTTTCCTATTTTTTTCTAAACACATGACTTGTTTCCATAATTTTGAACTATACACAACCCACCCTATTATAAAATATTTTTACAGGTTTTTCTTTTTGTTTTTAATGAGCTTCCCATAACTTTTTGCTTGAATAATTCTTCCTGAACTTTCAAGAACAGGTTCAAGCATCACCTTTTTTTGGAAGTCTGTCTCTGTCTCTTCCCCACATCATCCTTCTTGCCACTCCCATGTTCAGTGACTCCCTTTGTGTTCTACCCCCTTTACTCTTGAAACATAGCCTGAAGGAATATGAGCTCCTGCTCCTCAACTGGATCCTAAAACAGAAAAAAGGAGAAAACTGGTAATATCGAAATGTTAAAAAACTACAGTTCAGTTAATAGCAATGTACCTAGACAGCATTTTAAAAAGCAGAGGCATTACTTTGCCAACAAAGGTCCATCTAGTCAAAGCTTTGGTTTTTCCAGTAGTCATATATGGGTGTGAGAGGTGGACTATAAAGAAAGTTGAGCACTGAAGAACTGATGCTTTTGAACTACAGTGTTGGAAAAGACTCTTGAGAGTCCCTTTGACTGTAAAGAGATCCAATCAGTCAATCCTAAAGGAAATCAGTCCTGAATATACTTTGGAAGGACTAAAGCTGAAGACGAAACTCCAATCCTTTTGCCACCTGATGAGAAGAACTGACTAATTTGAAAAGACCCTGATGCTGGGAAAGATTGAAAGCAGGAGGACAAGGGGATGACAGAGGATGAGATGGCTGGATGGCATCACCGACTCAATGGACATGAGTTTGAGTAAGCTCTGGGAGTTGGTGATAGACAGGGAGACCTGGTGTGCTGCAGTCCAGGGGTCACAGAGTTGGACACGACTGAACGACTGCACTGAACTGAATGCGTATTTCTTAATTTAGCAAATGTACCATAGAAATATGGCACCGTTGACTTTTTTGTAAAATTAGGTTAATAATAGCACTCATCTCTGATACTCTAACTGAGGACTGAATCAGAGAAGCCACGTGAAGGACTAAGATAAGCAAGCACTTAGAACTAAGGACCAACAAACAATCACTTAACATTAGGTATTATTATAATTATTGACAAAAAAAGTGCTTTTTTTCAAACCCCCCACTGGACTCTGAACTCCCTAAGTGCCTAGCATGGTACCTGTCAAACAGAAAATAGTAAATATTTGTGGAACAAATATTGAGTAGGTTCTAATATTTTCCTCTTCTCTCCCTGGATAGGCTTCTCATAACATGACAGAAATAAATCCCCTGCTGGTTGGTTTATTTAATTGATCAGAACTCATGACAATTTCACCATCACTTACATTCACACTGACCTCTTCTACACCTCAGACCTCGAAAGAAACTGCATTTCATCCCCATTCTAGAACTCTATTTATTCTACAGTACCAAGAGGTAGATTTTTTTCAGCCCACATATCTTTTGGAAGTCAACACTCTCTTTTTACTGAATTTCTAGCTTTATGGTCAATGAGAATCCTCAACTTGCCCCCAGATAGAAATTTTTTCTTAATATTGGACAGTCTTCAGAATTAAAATGGATAAGTTGTAACTGTGAAGTGTCTAGTCTGGAGCCATAAAATTTGCAAAGCAGAAGAGAAAATTTTACTACTCAGGATTAATTCAATAAAACCACTGAATTCCAAGCTAAAACATACTTAAATTATGCATAATCCTACTTACCTGAGGACACACAAGCAACGATCAATTTCAATGCCACTGCTCTTTTTTATGCCCCATGTCCCCTGTGCACCATGGGTGATTAAGCCTATATTCTATCTTTTTCTATTCCTTATTCATTTTTAATATATCACATGAACATTATTCCTCCTGGGGAAAGTCCTGGCCTGCATCTGCATACAGACTCATAGACAAACACACCACAAACATGTATGCACACAGAAAGACATACACAGATACACACATCACAAACATTCACACATACCCACAAACCAGGCATGATACTATGTGCTCCCAGGAACCTAGTCCTCCTTTATCAAGGCATTGGTTGTACTTATTTTAATTTTATTTTTGTTTGTCTTACCTGCTAGACTTTAAACTCTGTGATCAGATAACCATGTCTACCCAGTTCTTTATTTCTGGTTGTAAGTACAGTTAGTTGCTCAGTCATGTCCGATCCTTTGATCCTTTGGACTGTAGCTTGCCATGCTCTTCTGTTCATGGAATTCTCCAGGCAATAATACTGGAGTGGGTAGCCATTCACTTCTCCAAAGGATCTTTTTGACCCAGGGATCAAACCCAGGTCTCCTTCATTGCAGGCAGATTCTTTATTGTCTGCACTACCAGGGAAGCACTCTAAGTACATTAAGAATTGCATAATTCAACACTGTTGAGTGATAAATGAATGAGTGAATAAAAATAAATTTTTAAAATCTTAGTAACTCTGAATACCAGATTCCAAATATATTGTTACTTTGGAGTTAAAATTGACATCAGAGAAGTAGGTATTTGTATTTTTCTCTACACGTTACATGGTCTAAAAGACAGGCATGTACAAATGCAGTCAAGAATCTGCTATCCCACCCTTTCTTTTGCCAAATCATCTTAGACACTTGGTCCAGATTGCTGGAAATATTTGGCATAGACTTTTTCTTTCACTGAAGTAATTCTACAAACTGATATGATCAAAAGATACTATCATTTGAAAAATTGCTGTGCAAAACACTGGCTATTTCCTTTTGTTATTCCCACCCAGTGGAGCCAAATTTAGAAATAATTTATATCCAGAATATGTTTTACCACTAAGAATCACAGTAAAGTAGAGAAGTAATTATTTAAATATCTTTAAATAAATGAAACAAATTGCAATATTCTGAATAAACAATAACTATACAATAACTATGTCAGCTTAGACTTCCCTGGTGGCTCTGATGGTAAAGCGTCTGCCTACAATGCCTACAATGTGGGAGCCCCAGGTTCAATCCCTGGGTCAGAAAGATCTCCTGGAGAAGGAAATGGCAACCCACTCCAGAATTTTTGCCTGGAAAATCCCATGGAAGGTGGAACCTGGTAGGCTACAGTCCATGGGGTCGCAAAGAGTCGAACACAACTGAGCGAATTCACTTCACTTCACTCACTTATGTCAGCATATAGCATTTGCATTAGAAATACTGTGATGGAAACAGGTTTATTACAGGTGTGTGGGTAGAAAAATACTGCTCTAAGTTTTGCATGGTGAACGCGCTTTGTGATTGCAGAATTTTCCAAAGCATGCTATAATTTTTATTTTTTCTCTTCTTGTCTGTCTCATTATCATCATATATTGGCCAAAATTTTTAACCACATTCCTGAATGTCACCCTCCAGTACAGTCAAATATATGTATATAAACAATAGACATCAAACTGCTGGTCATTTCACAGAAGAAATTTTCCTGTTACTCACTAGCAGTGATAACAAGTGAAAGCCATGAGCAACCTGCATATCTTTCCTTTAAGCTAAATAACCTCAATATTATGCTAACAGGCTAAATGAGTCCAAAGTTTCTTCAGTATCTTCTACAAACATTTATTATACTGCACAGTAATAATTCATATATAGACTGATTTCCCAGGTGGATTAGAACTCTTTGCACGTGCAGTCTGTATCATATCTCCTTATGTATCTCCAGGTTCTAGAACAATGCTCAGAATAAAACAAATTTTCATAAATGTTCCTTGAATAAATGTGTATTATAATCCTAATAATGCCCCTTAACTACTATACTAATTTTGAAACAATAGCATATCATAATTAATTTGTGTGGTTAACTGTAGCCCACAATGGGATGTTACTGAATGATCAATTGCCTTTCATCTTCCACCTTTGCAGGGCCTTTCTGCTTGAATAGCTTACTATCTGTGTGTTGCCATTTGCCTTCTGTAAAATAATTAGGTATATGAAACCAAGAACAGATTATTGGATCAGATAAATCTAGTACTTCCTTTTTAGCATATAAATTGAAAATAATTTCATAATAAAGTAAATATTCTTTCCCAACTGACTACTACACATCTTTCTGTCTATCTCATTAAACCATTGAAGAAAATAAAATAGCAAAGGCCCCTTCAGCAGAAAAGAAGCAAAAAAAAAAAAGCTAAGACAATCAGAATTAAAGATTATTTTTTCTTATTCTAGAACTGATCAATCTCTACCCCAAGAAAATTAACATCTTACTTTCCTTTTACCTCTTTCTCCATAGCCATGAGCCACAGATGATCCTCTTGCTAATCAGAAAGAAGCAAATCCTATTCTTTCTCATTCTCTTTCCATTTTTATTCTAATTCATCTATAAATTTACCACTTTCAGCCTTTTTTATTATGCATCTATTCTTAACAGTTGCATGAATTAAGCACTCATGCTTATACAAACAATTACAGTTAAATATCCAGCCCCAATCCTGCTTAAATAAATTCTAGTACATTTCTGTGTAACTGTTGGACACCACCTTCTGTAGTCCTTCTGAAAATTTAAGTCTGTTACATCCCAAATGGAGCTCGCTGTTTTTCATCTGAAGTCTTCTCTTTCTTTTATGCTTATTTCTGTTTATGTTAGCACAATTCCACCCATCAGTAAACTTCACAGGCATAAATGAAACTTCTCTCTCTCTTACTCTCCTGGTGGCTCAGATGATAAAGAATCTACCTGCAATCCAAGAGTCATAGGTTTGATCCCTGGGTCAGGAAGATTCCCTAGAGAAGGAAATAGCAACCCATCCAGTATTCTTGCCTGAAAATTCCCACAGACAGAGGAATCTGGTGGGCTATAGTCCACAGGGTCCCAAAGAATCAGGCACAACTGAGTGACTAACAGTTTCACTTTCACACTCTCTTACTTGGTTCTTGGGTCCAATAAGTTTCCAACTCCTCTCTATACCTGTGTAATAACTTATCCTATCTTCCCCTCACCTATATATATATATATATATATATATATATATATAATTACTTCTCCAGTTCAGGTACTGTAATATTCTCCAGTCTACCTACCACATATCTAAAAACCATCCAGTTATTTAGCATTCCATTATTAAAAACCACCTGTGAGGGCAAAAAAAGACATAGTTTTGAAAAGGTCGTATGCTGAATGTGACTTTCTACCTTTCCAGACAAAATGCTATGCCTTCACTAAATCTAATTAACGAATGGGTTGACAGGAAGGCTACATTTTCCCAGCTCATATGGAGTTAATTTCAGACATATGAGTGAGTTCTGGTCAATGGAATATGTATCAGTATCATAAATATGACTTACAAATTGGCCTAAAACTTCTTTACACAATCCTCCACTCTTTTCACCTTTCACCTTTTGTGGTTGTCATAGGAGAATCACAGGCCTCTAAATGACTGGGCGGCATAAAGAATAGATGCATGTATATGTATAACTGAATCACTTTGTTGTACACCTGAAACTAACGCATTGTTGTTATTTCATGGTACTACAGCATAAAATAAAAAGTTTTTTTAAAATTCCACTATTGTGACACGAACACAGTTGACAAGAACACATAGCCATCATCTGATTAAAATAAAAATCAGAAAAACCAAATTGATGGATGTTCTATAAGATGAATGGCCCATAATCTTCAAAAGTGTCAAGATCCTGAAAGTAAAACAAATTTTAAATACATATTTTTTAAAAAAGCAACTAATCCAGCAACTAATCCAGACTGAAGGAGATTGGAAACATGACAAACTTTAAAAAATGTGACCCTGAACTGGATCCTTTGCTTTAAAGGTCATTATTAGTATGATAGGAAATATTAACTGAGGTTTGAAGATTAAGTGGTCACAGTGCATTGATGTTAAGTTCTTGCGTTTGCATTTTGACTATATAGGAGAATATCTATTTATGTAATAAATATACATTAAATTATTTGAAAATAATATAGCATAATGTTAGTAACTCAAGTGACTCTAAAAACTAAGTTCTTTATCCTCTACTTGCAACTTTTTGCATGTTTGAGATATTTTTCAAAAGAATAAAAATTTTTAAGTAATTAAAAACTAGTGTTTTAGTGTATAGATACGGGAATTTTTCCAAAACTGAAAGCAGATGGTGTTTTACACTAGTCATATGTTGGAAGTCAAAACTTTTGGCCTTTGATGTTCATCATTTTAATAATTCTATAAAGAATTTTTTTAATTTTAATTGCTTAAAGATAATTTCTGTATTGATCTACTGTTTGATAATTTTATTTAGATAAGTAAAAGAAAAACATACAACAGAGTTTAAGTAGATATCTCACACTTTGTTGCCTATATTATGTACTTACAAATTAAGATCCTCAAATTGAAATTTCAGTGTGAAATGCTAAAGTCACAGATGCTTGAAGTACTACTTCTTTTTTTCCATATGGAAAGTGTTTTTTTTTTTTAATTTTTATTAGAGTATAGTTAATTTATAGTGTTATGTTAGTAAAACTTCTACTCCTCTGGAATTGAACCAGCGATGTGAGGATGACTATACTGGGAAGAACTACAGACCTCCACTCCACCAACCGAGCTACTGAAGGGAGTACTCTCATTTCTTTATTAGCAACTAGATTCCAAAGTTCTTTATAATTATATGCTTTCGGATTAATACAACTTATTTATTTTAAAATGCTCTCTTTTGCAAAACTGATCTCATTTACTTTGATACCAGCCCAGGTGGCTCAGTGGTAATGAATCCATCTGCCAATGCAGGAGATGCAAAAGGTGTGAATTTGATCCTTGGGTTGGGAAGATTCCCTGGAGTAGGAAATGGCAACCCACTCCAGTATTCTTGCTGGAAAATTCTATGGACAAAGGAGTCCAGCTGGCTGCAGTCCGTGGGATTGCAAAGAGTCAGACAATGCTGAGCACACACACAGCCTGCCAGATGATTTTAGCTGTTCTCATAGGACACTACACATACACAATATTTAGACTTATTCTACTATATTATGAAATGGAAATGTTGGCCTGTGCCTTCCACTGAGACAGTGGCTCTTTGACAATTGAACTTTGATTTTCTGTGATCTTTAGCCCATAATGTAGCCCTGATTTTTAGCCCTGATGTTTATCAGGTAATAGATATTAAAAGTATTTGTTAGATACTGAATAATTATAAATCCAGAAAAACAAATCTAGACCCATTTGGATTATATATCTATATTTTTTCCCAATTTTTTGGAATAATTTTCAAAGTGCTTCATCTTAGCTATTTGATTAATGCAGGATAGTGTGTCTTAGTTGCTTAGTTGTGTCTGACTGTTTGAGATCCCATGGACTGTAGCCAGACAGCCTCTCTGTCCATGGAATTCTCCAAGCAAGAATATTGGAGTGGGTTCCCATTTCCTTCTCTAGGGGATCACATAAGTTCATGTTCACTTATCCAAGTGTCTCAGCTAACTTTAGAAATATGAATCCACTTACTTTATGAGCTCCACAAAAGAAAGAAACTAGTGTTTTGAGGATAAGAACTTGACTGTAAGGTGGAAGTGTGGTCTGAACATAGACACTATAGTTATACAATATCATTAGGGAAAAAAATAAAATATTTAGAATATGAAATTAATCAAAGATATGAAAATATTATATAATACTATATGATAATTATTTAATAACATATTAATTATA
>SJYQ01002565.1:702755-736504 GCA_006410935.1 Redunca redunca | reverse complement strand
TATGTATTAAAACTCAATTGCTAAAATATACATAAAGGAGAGCTCACAGAAATACTGTTTTCAAAATAAGGATCAGAATAGACATAATCACTATTATTCATAATTTTCTATGAGAATTTTACTGATAGAGTCATATTAAATAAAGTAACACATGGCTAAACAGAAATTAGAAAATAAATATTAAAATCACCATTATTTGAGCTACATTAAAACTATTTGACCTACATTAAAAATAACAAGAATTAATAAGATGAAGAACATTGGTGAAGAGAAGATAAATTTATCATTTCTATGGCAAATTAATATATGTTAGAAAATGTAATATCATATTTACAATAGCATAGGGACTTAATAGAAGCAGAAAATATTAAGAAGAGGTGACAACAATACACACAACTGTACAAAAAAGATCTTCATGACCCAGGTAATCACGGTGGTGTGATCACTCACCTAGAGCCAGACATCCTGGAATGTGAAGTCAAGTGGGCCTTAGGAAGCATCACTATAAACAAAGCTTGTGGAGGTGAAGGAATTCCAGTTGAGCTATTTCAAATCCTGAAAGATGATGTTGTGAAAGTGCTGCACTCAATATGCCAGCAAATTTGGAGAACTCAGCAGTGGCCACAAGGACTGGAAAAGGTCAGTTTTCATTCCAATCCCAAAGGAAGGCAATGCCAAAGAATGCTCAAACTACCACACAATTGCACTCATCTCACACACTAGTAAAGGGATGCTTAAAATTCTCCAAGCCAGGCTTCAGCAGTACGTGAACCATGAACCTCCAGATATTCAAGTCGGCTTTAGAAAAGGCAGAGGAACCAGAGATCAAATTGCCAACATCCACTGGATCATTGAAGAAGCAAGAAGAGTTCCAGAAAAACATCTATTTCTGCTTTCCTGACTATGCCATAGCCTTTGACTGTGTGAATCACAATAAACTGGAAAACTCTGAAAGAGATGGGAATACCAGACCACCTGACCTGCCTCTTGAGAAACCTATATGCAGGTCAGGAAGCAACAGTTAAAACTGGACATGGAACAACAGAATGGTTCCGAATAGGAAAAGGAGTACATCAAGGCTATATATTGTCACCCTGCTTATTTAACTTGTATGCAGAGTACATCATGAGAAACAATGGGCTGGAGGAAGCACAAGCTGGAATCAAGATTGCCGGGAGAAATATCAATAACCTCAGATATGCAGATGACACCACCCTTATGGCAGAAAGTGAAGAAGAACTAAAGATCCTCTTGATGAATGTGAAAGAGGTGAGTGAAAAAGTTGGCTTAAAACTCAACATTCAGAAAACTAAGATTATCACTTCCAGTCCCATCACTTCATGGCAAATAGATGGTGAAACAGTGGAAACAGTGACAGACTTTATTTGGGGGGGCTCCAAAATCACTGAAGATGGTGATTGCAGCCATGTAATTAAAAGATGCTTACTCCTTGGAAGGAAAGTTATGACCAACCTAGTCAACATATTAAAAAGCAAAGACATTACTTTGCCAACAAAGGTCTGTCTAGTCAAGACTATGGTTTTTCCAGTAGTCATGTATGGATGCGAGAGTTGGACTATAAAGAAAGCTGAGCGCCAAAGAATTGATGCTTTTGAACTATGGTGTTGGAGAAAACTCTGGAGAGTTCCTTGGACTGCAAGGAGATCCAACCAGTCCATCCTAAAGGAGATCAGTCCTGGGTGTTCACTGGAAAGACTGATGTTGAAGCTGAAACTCCAATATTTGGGCATCTGATGTGAAGAGCTGACTCATTTGAAAAGATGCTGATGCTGGGAAGGACTGAGGGTGGGAGGAGAAGGGGATGACAGAGGATAAGATGGTTGGATAGCATCACAGACTCAATGGACATGGGTTTGGGTGGACTCCGGGAGTTGGTAATGGACAGGGAGGCCTGGTGTGCTGCGGTTCATGGGGTTGCAGAGTTGGATACGACTGCACTACTGAACTGAACTACTCTGAAAATATAGAGCATATTGATTAGTTCTAGTTGAAATAGAAAAGTATACAACTTTATTAAAAGACATAAAACTTTATAAGAAGGAAAGTAAACTACATTCTTAGATAAGAAGACCTAATTAAAAATGTCAGGTTTACCTCAAATTAATATATATTGAATGCAATTCCATTCTAACCTCAAATAAGATTTTGACTAGAGTTTGACAAACCAGTTCCAAAATGTAGGTGAAAAAGGGTCAAGAACAATTTTAGCTTTTATATCACTAAGTCAACTTCAAGACTTATTTTAAGTTGTAGTAGTTAAGACTATGAAGTTGCTACAAGGATGAAAAATAGACCTATATTACAAAATAGAGTATACTCAACCACACATAAAAGAAATGTTGATTTATAACAGGGATGGTACTGCAGATGAATTATTCAATAAATGGCATTGGGACAAATTTTTTTATAGTGGGGAAAATAAAACTCTATTCCTACCTCATGTCATGTACAGAAATCAATTCTAAGCAAAATACATTTTCTAAAGTAAAACCTTAAACTTTCAGAAGATAATAAAGAAATTATATTTGTGACACTGTGATCCAGAAAGCATTTGTAATCAACTTCCCCAAAACAAAATTCATAAAAACAAAGATGGACAAATTTGTCAACAAAAAATGAAAATTGCTATATATCAAAAGACACTGAAAATATGAAATTATAAGCTATAGAGCAAAATGGACTGTTCCAACATAGAAATTAATACAAAAATGAAAGCAATTCATTCATTCAAAATAGGCAAATGACATACAAAACAATTTACAGAAGAGGAAACCTACAAAACCAATAAATGTTGAACAAATGCTCAATGGCTTCAGTAAACAAAAAATAAAAATTGAAAAATGATATTATTTCACTATGTAATCCTACTGGCTACATTCTAACATCAGACAATATCAAGAGATAGTGAGTACATGGAACAAAAAGAATTCACGCAGTTGGTGGTGGTATAAGGTACATATGTTTAAACATTTGGGGAATAATTGACACTCTGACAAATCTGAAGCCACATATCCGTCAATCTAGGAGTGCCTAGAAAAAAAACTCACATCTATGCCCATGGAGACATAAAAACATTATTTGAAATAAGGAAAAGTAATAAAAATAATTTAAATCTCCAAGAAGTAAAAAACGAAAAACCCATGAGAGATTAGTGCTGCAGCATCCTCTATATCAGTGATACATGAGGATAGACACAGGATTGTTGCAGTAAGCAGCTGATTTTTACATTGTAGGATTTCTAAATAGATGCAAGATTGAGATCAACTCTGTAAAACTGACTTTTTACTTTATTAAATTTTAATTAACAAAATATAACATAGACAACTGACTCTATTGTCTGTAAAACATAATCTGCACAACTATTCTTGTTGTCATTGAAGTACTGAGTTTCTGCAAATCCTTTTCACAGAGATGCCCCTATTCAAGTGCTGAATGAGTAACACTGTGTGAACTTGCACTTTGAATCAGATCCTCCAACCTCATAAGGAACTTTAAGGAGTCTTTGAGAAACACTGAACATAATTCTGAGTGATCCAATCACATGCAACATTTCTAAGAGCTTGTGTGACTTTCTCTGACTAGAGAGAAGTCCAGTTATGCTTGACAGCTTTGATGATGGCCCAGACACTCTTGCCGCTAACTGCCCTGCAACTTATGAATACGCACACACACACACAGACAGATACACAAACACACACACGCATACTCCAATGTTAATGAACCAAGAAGAGATATAAATAGCAAATCCACTAATAAGTATGCAACACCAAGAAGATCAAAAAGATCAATTCAAATCAGAATCTGAATGTAAAAGGACTGCACTGCCTGCGTCCAGTTTTCCTGCGTCTCCACCTGGCGTGCCAACCTTGGCATATCAAGTAGACAGCATGCATTTTGAAGAGGGTAGAAGTCTTATTTTACATGCAAGAGTAAGGTAATTTTATATCTGCTCTAAAGTGGATTAAGTAGTTACAGACAATAGTTAAGCCACTAAAATAATCATGAAGAAGAATGGATAAAAGAACAGATCCTTGCAACAAACCCATGTTAATTACCCTTGCAGCTGGGAGATCAATTTGCATAGTGTCTCTAAAGCCTGTCAGGTATGAATTGAACCACTGAGCTGCTACATTTGATAATCCAGCCCTTGAGCTTATTTTTTTCCCCCTGAAGATGCTGTTTCAGCCTACCTGCTTTCCTCAACTAAAAGGGCTCATGTCTAATTAATTCGTTCCTGTAACACACACATACATGTGCAACTGTGACCTTTAAAGAAATTATTAGCAAAATGTTATCAAAAATGAAAATTTGTAATTATATGTATTCAAAAAAGCTATTTGTTTATTAAGTTTTAGTTTAGTTCTTGAAATCTGAGAACTCAAAAAGTGTCCTGGGATATTTATGGGCTTGCTATTGACTAAGTGATAATGAGGCTGTACTGTAAAAGGCTGGATGTGTATTAAGTCATTTAATATTGAAAATAGCCTTAGGAAGTAGGTAATACAACTTCCTTCCTTTTACCCAAAGGAGAACTGAGGCACAGAGAACCACAATAAATGCACCAAAGTCACTCAATTAAGGAAATGTCAGAGTCAGGGTTGGAATGTCCTGATTCCCAGCACATTCTCTGATCCACTCTTCCTTGGCTCTCCTAAAAAGTCTATACTTCACTGCCTCATATGGAATATGAGTCTTTCTATTTAATTATATTAACTTAAGAAATAGAAGCATAAGGACACATCTTAGTAATGTTTATCCACGAATAATTTGTCCATTTCTGAATCAGAAAATTAAAAGGTTAAGAGAGGTCCTACAGAAAATAAAATGTACAGAGATATGTGGTGAGAAAGAAAACTAAGCAGGTGAATGGAGCTCTCCTAAGAAAACACGGCAAAACTCAGGATAAGAATTATTCAATTAATCTTAAAAGTTAGAATTAAGAATTATAAAAAATAGTGATACATACCTTAAAATTTATAATTCATATTGTTCCACCAATATTTTTACAGTAGAGAAAATTCTTTTCTTTAGGAATATGGATCTATTTATTAAAGTTTTAATTGTCTTTTCATATAGTTAAGATCTAAAATCTAGTGGGATTTTACAAACAGCCCAGTTTTATGTGAATGCAAAATTTTCCAAAATTTAGCAAAGACTTTCTCATCATACACTGGTTTCAATCCCACTGAATTCAACTTTCTTTTACCAAACACTCACAAAGTAATTCATTTTCTCTTCATCAAAACAACAATTTTCACGTTTATATTTATCTTTTATAATTTACATAATAGTCCATTACATTTCATAAATAGCAATATAATATTGGCATTTTGTGAGAAACAACAAAACAGATTATTAGCAATCACAGAAATAAAAGTCTACTTAATAGATGAATAGATGTATACACATTGAAAGTGTTTAGAGAGAAGCTCACTTGCCTTGAACACCCAGAATACAACAGACAACAGTTAGCTGCATTTGTTACAGAGAGAATAGAGATCCCAGATTAATCAGAAAGTCTATTAAATGCAGGTCAGTTCTGGGTTGTTTTTGTATATGCAAAATCCTTGGAAGAAAAATAACCATTCATTCATTGATTATTTTATATTGAGGATTATGTAACTGCATATTAATATTCACTCATAATATCACCCTCTGAGTGTCATGAGGTTACTTAACCATGTGTATTTATCATGTATTTCTATATTCATGTTACAGAAACCTAATTCAAATAAACTTAAATGTTAAAAAAATTTTATCGAAGCAAAGGCCCCAAAGGATAAAACTGGAGTTTGCCAAATAGCATAATGCAAGAGAGGCTAAGATAACTCTAGTCCAGCAAAGCAGAGTACAGCTTCAAATGTGGCTAACTTTGGATAACAAAGAAGAATTATTAATAACACAAAAATACCAGTTACTAAGTACATTCTCTTATATGATTTTGTGACAAATTCATTTCTATATCTTGCATAATATTCCATTAAGTTCAATAATTACACATGCAAAAATATTGATGTATTTATGGAGAAAAAATCCAACTGACTCCTGATAATCAGAGAAGTCATCCGACTAAAGTGTACACATGCAGGGAAGAAGAAGTATTAGAGCAGTGAGCCCGCAGTGCCCACTTGCAGTCACACTGCACAGAACTTACTCCACATGCATACCAACTGGGATCCATGAGTTTCCCTCACGGAAAATCCCTCTTGGATTCTGAAATCCAAGAATTTTAGAAAAAAGATTTAATCAACCAGTACAGGTTGAATATCTATCAATAGGCTCATCACTGAAGTCACCTGAATGGGATCCTAGTCTATTAACTATGGCAAAATATTTGTAAATATTCTCAACAGATCCTTTCTAAAGAGACAGGTTCCCCATGGGATAAATTAAAACTCTGCCCAATACTAAAGTTCAAATATATGTAAACATCCGTAGTAGATTCGCAGAGTCTGACAAAGTCACATTCGTGGTACCCTCAAGCCATGTCATCCAAAGAAAAGGATGGTGCAAGATGGGCTATTCCCCAAAGGAAGTATTTACTGTTAATTTCAGTGTGAAATTGTACTGAAAGCTACATATTTCTAGCCTCGGGTACCAATATAAACTAGGCTAGCAAATCTCTGTAGTAAAATGGAAATAATTCTATAACTAAAAATGATACCACACAGCAAAGATTGACCTGCCAGATATGCCCATTACCCTAACTCATTATGTCTTTCAGGTTATGGAATTTTGAATTGGTTTTACACATCCACCATCTGACATGAAAACTAAGAAAGTGATTCAACAAAAGTCTGGTGAACAGTGTGGGAATTCAAGGAGAATCTGAACAACACACTGTAGGACAACTTCAGGAACAGAGAGGAAGTATTAATATTCAAATTTGAGAAAAGAGAAAAATACCTATGTGAGCCAGAAAAGAAAATGTAGTGCTTATCAGGCAGAGGTGAGAGTATAACATGCCAAATAACTTTCTATTAGATAAATTAATATTAGCCTGATAAAATGCAATAGAATATAAACTCCATGAAGTAAGATATGAAGATGAAATTATAAGAATATGGATTGAGNTAAATAATAAAGCTAAGACCAAATATTTTTGAAAAAGCATGAAAACTGACCAACTTAGAAGGTTGAATTTAGTGAGACAAGACAAATAGAGAAAAATCTACATACACACCCATTAGAGGTAAGAAAGAGGCTACAATCATATTATAGAAGAATGCAAATGATTTGAGCATTTTTCACATAACACTATGATAAATTAAAGAAAATGGTGGCTGAATTATCAAAAGAAAAAAACTTAAAAGAAAAAATTGAGTAGGGTTGTTTTTTCATAGGGTCCTTGTTCATTCCTGAACATAGCAAAGAAAACTTTCTTGAATATTTAATTTTATGACATTATCTGGACTACAACCATGGCAAAGACAGGCAAAGAAAACTAAACAAACCCACTTTTAAAAGACTACAAAACAATCTTATTATAAAGATAGATAGGGAATCCCTGGTAGTCCACTGGCCAAGACTCTGAGATTCCAATACAAAGGGCATAGGTTCAGTACATAGTGAGAGAAAAAAGATCCCACACACCATATAGCACCACCAAGAAAAAAAAATAAAGTAGATATATAATAATAAAAACCCTAACAATGTATTAGTAAATTGAATCCAGTAATCTATTAAAAGAATATTTCATCATCTAGAAGTTTGAATAGGAAATGTGTTGGTTTTAATATTAAAGATTCTATTAATTAAATTCAGTTCAGATCAGTTGTTGTCGTGTCCGACTCTTTGCGACCCCATGAACCACAGCTCGGCAGACCTCCCTGTTCATCACCAACTCCCAGAGTTTACTCAAACCTGTATCCATTGAGAGTGTAATGCCATCCAACCATCTCATTCTCTGTCATCCCCTTCTCCTCCTGCCCTCAATCTTTCCCAGCATCAGGGTCTTTTCCAATGAGTCAGCCCTTCGCATCAGGTGGCCAAAGTCTGGGAGCCTCAGCCTCAGTACTACCAATGAATACTCAGGGCTGAGCTCCTTTAGGATGGACTGGTTGGATTTCCTTACAGTTCAAAGGACTCTAAAGAGTCTTCTCCAACATCACCGTTAAAAAGCATCCATTCTTCGGCTCTTGGCTTTCTCATGGTCCAACTCTCACATCCATACATGACTACTGGAAAAAACATAGCCTAGACTAGATGGACCTTTGTTGACAAAGTAATGTCTCTGCTATTTATTACGCTATCTAGGTTGGCCATAGCTTTCCTTCCAAGGAGTAAGTGTCTTTTAATTTCATGGCTGCAGTCACCATCTGCAGTGATTCTGGAGCCCAAGAAAATAATATCAGCCACTGTTTCCACTGTTTCCCCATCTATCTGACATGAAGTGATGGGACTGGATGCCATGATCATAGTTTTCTTAATGTTGAGCCTTAAGCCAACTTTTTCACTCTCCTCTTGCACATTCATCAAGAGGCTCCTTAGTTCTTCTTCACTTTCTGCCATAAGTGTGGTGTCATCTGCAATCTGAGGTTATTGGTACTTCTGCAGGCAATCTTGATTCTAGCTTGTCCTTCCTCCAGCCCTTTCTCATGATGTGCTCTGCATACAAGGTGAATAAGCAGGGTGACAATATGCAGCCTTGACATACTCCTTTTCCTATTTGGAACTAGTCTGTTGTTCCACATCCAGTTCTAACTGTTGCTTCCTGACCTGCATACAGGTTTCTCAAGAGGCAGGTCAGTAGTCTGGTATTCCCATCTCTTTCAGAATTTTCCACAGTTTATTGTGATCCACACAGTCAAAGGCTTTGGCATAGTCAATAAAGCAGAAATAGATGTTTTTCTGGAACTCTTGCTTTTACGATGATCCAGCAGATGTTGGCAATTTGATCTCTGGTTCCTCTGCCTTTTCTAAAACCAGCTTGAGTATCTGGAAGTCCATGTTTCATGTACTGCTGAAGCCTGGCTAGGAGAATTATGAGCATTAGTAGCATGTGAGATGAGTGCAATTGTGTGGTAATTTGAACATTCTTTGTCATCGCCTTTCTTTTGGGATTGGAATGAAAACGAATTTTTCCAGTCCTGTGACCACTGCTGAGTTTTCCAAATTTGCTGGCCTATTGAGTGTAGCACCTTCACACCATTATCTTTCAGGATTTGAAATAACTCTAATGGAATTCCATCACCTCACTAGCTTTGTTCGTAGTGATGCTTCCTAAGGCCCAGCTGACTTCACATTCCAGGATGTCTTGCTCTAGGTGAGTGATCACACAATCCTGATTATCTGAGTCATGAAGATCTTTTCTGTACAGTTCTTCTGCGTATTCTTACCACATTTTCTTAATATCTTCTGCTTCTGTTGGGTCCATAATATTGATCCATTTTTGCATGAAATGTTCTCATGGTATCTCTAATTTTCTTGAAAAGATCTCGTCTTTCCCATTCTATTGTTTTCCTCTATTTCTTTGCATAGATTGCTGAAGAAGTCTTTCTTATGTCTTCTTGCTATTCTTTGGAACTCTGCATTCAAATGGGTATATCGTTCCTTTATTGCTTTGCTTTTCACTTGTCTTCTTTTCACAGCTGTTTGTAAGGCCTCCTCAGACAGCCATTTTGCTTTTTTGCATTTCTTTTTCTTGGGTATTGTCTTGATCCCTGTCTCCTCTACAATGTCATGAACCTCTGTCCATAGCTCATCAGGCACTCTTCTATCAGCTCTAGTCCCTTAAATCTATTTCTCACTTCTACTGTATAATCACAAGGGATTTGATTTAGGTCATACCAGAATGGTCTAGTGGTTTTCCCTATTTTCTTCAATTTAAGTCTGAATTTGGCAATAAGGAGTTCATAGTTCATGACCTGAGCCACAGTTGGCTCGCGGTCTTGTTTTTGCTGACTGTATAGAGCTTCTCCATCTTTGGCTGCAGAGAATATAATCAATCTGATTTTGGTGTTGACCATCTAGTGATGTCCATGTGTAGAGTCTTCTCTTGTGTTGTTGGAAGAGGGTGTTTGCTATGACCAGTGGGTTCTCTTGGCAAAACTCCATTAGTCTTTTCCCTGCTTCATTCTGCACTCCAAGGCCAAATTTGCCTGTTACTCCAGGTGTTTCTTGACTTCCTACTTTTGCATTCCAGTCCCCTATAATGAAAAGGACATCTTTTTTTGGTGTTAGTTCTAAAAGGTCTTGTACATCTTCATAAAACTGTTCAACTTCAGCTTCTTCAGTGTTTCTGGTCAGGGGATAGACTTGGATTACTGTGATATTGGATGGTTTGCCTTGGAAATGAACAGAGGTCATTCTGTCATTTTTGAAATTGCATCCAAGTACTGCATTTTGGACTCTTTTGTTGACTATGATCAGATACTTTTCCAGTGAGTCAACTCTTCACAGGAGGTGTCCAAAGTACTGGAGTTTCAGCTTGAGCATCATTCCTTCCAAAGAAATCCCAGGGCTGATCTCCTTCAGAATGGACTGGTTGGATCTCCTTGCAGTCCAAGGGACTCTCAAGAGTCTTCTCCAACACCACAGTTCAAAAGCATGAATTCTTCAGCACTCAGCTTTCTTCACAGTCCAACTCTCACATCCATACATGACCATTGGCAAAACCATAGCCTTGACTAGATGCTGGGAGGGATTGGGGGCAGGAGTAGAAGGGGCCAACAGAGGATGAGATGGCTGGATGGCATCACTGACTTGATGGACATGAGTCTGAGTGAACTCTGGGAGTTGGTGATGGACAGGGAGGCCTGGTGTGCTGCGATTCATGGGGTCACAAAGAGTCGGATACGACTGAGCGACTGAACTGAACTGTTGACTATGATGGCTGCTCCATTTCTTCTAAGGGATTCCTGCCCACAGAAGTAGATATAATGGTTGTCTGAGTTAAATTCACCCGTTCCAGTCCATCTTAGTTCACTGATTCTTAGAATGTCAATATTCACTCTTGTCACCTCCTATTTGACCACTTCCAATTTGCCTGATTCATGGACCTGACATTCCAGGTTCCTATGCCATATTAATCTTTTCAGCATTGGACCTTGCTTCTATCACCAGTCACATCCACAACTGGGTGTTGTTTTTTCTTTGGCTACATCCCTTCATTCCTTCTGGAGTTATTTTACACTGATCTCCAGTAAAATATTGGGCACCTACCGACCTAGGGAGTTCATCTTTCAGTGTCTTATCTTTTTGCCTTTTCATACTCTTCATGGGGTTCTCAAGGCAAGAATTCTGATGTGGTCTGCCCTTCTCCAGTGGGCCACATTCTATCAGACCTCTCCACCTTGACCCAACCATCTTGGGTGTGCCCACACGGCATGGCTTAGTTTCATTGAGTTAGACAGGGCTGTGGTCCATGTGATCAGATTGGCTAGTTTTCTGTGATTGTAGTTTCAGTCTGTCTGCCCTCTGATAGTCAAAGGAAAATAAAATCAAGAGATCGTCTTAATAGAAGTTGGACATTCAGTCATTCAATAAATGTCTTAACATTTCCCTGACAGGAAAACTTCTAAAAACAAAGAATATAGTTACAAAACATAAAGAAAGTTTATCTTAAATCTTTTGCCATTTGAAAAATGGAAAAACTTCTTCATGAAAGTTAGAAATAGAGACAAAAGTCATAAGGACTAATATTTGATAGTTCTCTAGAAGTACTCATCAAAGTAAAAAAGAAAAGAAAATTAAAACTATAAAGTTAGATTTCACATGAGAAAAACAAACCAAAGAAAACTAAGCATGAAATAGTGAAAAATTTTAATACTAAAAAACAAAACATAATACAAATTTAGCAAGTGAAAGAGCATTGCATACTATAGAATTCACATTGAAATTATAATAATCACAGTAACAAATGTTTCCGTGAAATGAAAATACATACACTACTGGTGGCATGCACTGAGGCAAAAATTAGTAAAGACATTTGACAAGTATAAAAAGTAGTGCTATTTAGCTGAACGATTATGCTTCTAGAAATATATTCCATAAAACCCATATGAAATACATGAAAGATTTATGAACTAATATTTTCTGTAATTTTTTGCTTAGTCACTAAGTCATGTCTGACTCTTCTGTAACCCCATGGACTGTAGCCTAACAGGCTCCTCTGTCCATGGGATTTCCTAGGCAAGATAATTGGAGTAAGTTGCCATTTCCTTCTCTAGGGGATATTTCTGACCCAAGGATTGATTGTTTATTATATTATTATTTATAACATCCAAAAGAATAAAGAAAAAATTTAATTCTCTTTAAATGTCAGTTCAGTTAGTTCAGTTCAGTCTCTCAGTCGTGTCTGACTCTTTGCGATCCCATGAATTGCAGCACGCCAGGCCTCCCTGTCCATCACCAACTCCCAAATTTCACTCAGATTCACGTCCATTGAGTCAGTGATGCCATCCAGCCATCTCATCCTCTGTCGTCCCCTTCTCCTCCTGCCCCCAATCCTTTCCAGCATCAGAGTCTTTTCCAGTGACTCAACACTTTGAATCAGGTGACCAAAGTACTGAAGTTTCAGCTTCAGCATCATTCCCTCCAAAGATATTCCAGGGCTGATCTCTTTCAGAATGGAATGGTTGGATCTCTTTGCAGTCCAAGGGACTCTCAAGAGTCTTCTCCAACACCACAGTTCAAAAGCATCAATTCTTTGGCGCTCAGCTTTCTTCACAGTCCAACTCTCACATCTATACATGACCACTGGAAAAAACATAGCCTTGACTAGATGGACCTTAGTCAGCAAAGTAATGTCTCGGCTTTTGAATATGCTATCTAGGTTGGTCATAACTTTTCTTCTAAGGAGTAAGCGTCTTTTAATTTCATGGCTGCAGTCACCATCTGCAGTGATTTTGGAGCCCAGAAAAACAAAGTCTGACACTGTTTCCACATCTATTTCCCATGAAGTGATGGGAACGGATGCCATGATCTTCATTTTCTGAATGTTGAGCTTTAAGCCAACTTTTTCACTCTCCTCTTTCACTTTCATCAAGAGGCTTTTAGTCCCTCTTCACTTTCTGCCATAAGGGTGGTGTCATCTGCATGTCTGAGGTTATTGATATTTCTCCCAGCAATCTTGATTCCAGCTTGTGTTTCTTCCAGTCCAGCGTTCCTCATGTTGTACTCTGCATATAAGTTAAATAAGCAGGGTGACAGTACACAGCCTTGACGTACTCCTTTTCCTATTTGGAACCAGTCTGTTGTTCCATGTCCAGTTCTAACTGTTGCTTCCTGACCTGCATATAGGTTTCTCAAGAGGCAGGTCAGGTGGTCTGGTATTCCTACCTCTTGAAGAATTTTCCACAGTTTATTGTGATCCACACAGTCAAAGGCTTTGTCATAGTCAATAAAGCAGAAATAGATGTTCTTCTGGAACTCTCTTGCTTTTTCCATGATCCAGCGGATGTTGGCAATTTGTTCTCTGGTTCCTCCGCCTTTTCTAAAACTAGCTTGAACATCAGGAAGTTCACAGTTCACATATTGCTGAAGCCTAACCTGGAGAATTTTGAGCATTACTTTACTAGCGTGTGAGATGAGAGCAATTGTGCGGTAGTTTGAGCATTCTTTGGCATTGCCTTTTTTTGGAATTGGAATGAAAACTGACCTTTTCCAGTCCTGTGGCCACACTGAGGCATACTGAGTGCAGCACTTTGACAGCATCGTCTTTCAGGATTTGAAATAGCTCTACTGGAATTCCATCACCTCCACTAGCTTTGTTCATAGTGATGCTTTCTAAGGCCCACTTGACTTCACATTCCAAGATGTCTGGCTCTAGATGAGTGATCATTCCATCATGATTATCTGGGTCGTGAAGATATTTTTTGTATAGTTCTTCTGTGTATTCTTGCCACCTCTTCTTAATATCTTCTGATTCTCTTAGGTCTATACCATTTCTGTCCTTTATTGAGCCCATCCTTGCATGAAATGTTCCCTTGGTGTCTCTAATTTTCTTGAAGAGATCTCTAGTCTTTCCCATTCTGTTGTTTTCCTCTATTTCTTTGCATTGATCACTGAGGAAGGCTTTCTTATCTCTTCTTGCTATTCTTGGAACTCTGCATTCAGATGCTTGTATCTCTCCTTTTCTCCTTTGCTTTTTGCTTCTCTTCTTTTCACAGCTATTTGTAAGGCCTCCTCAGTTCAGTTCAGTTCAGTCGCTCAGTCGTGTCTGACTCTTTGCGACCCCATGAATCGCAGCACGCCAGGCTTCCCTGTCCATCACCAACTCCCAGATTTCACTCAGATTCAAGTCCATCGAGTCAGTGATGCCATCCAGCCATCTCATCCTCTGTCGTCCCCTTCTCCTCCTGCCCCCAATCCCTCCCAACATCAAAGTCTTTTCCAATCAGTCAACTCTTTGCATGAGGTGGCCAAAGTACTGGAGTTTCAGCTTTACCATAATTCCTTCCAAAGAAATCCCTGGGCTAATCTCCTTCAGAATGGACTGGTTGGATCTCCTTGCAGTCCAAGGGACTCTCAAGAGTTTTCTCCAACACCACAGTTCAAAAGCATCAATTCTTCAGCACTCAGCCTTCTTCACAGTCCAACTCTCACATCCATACATGACTACTGGAAGCAGCCAATTTGCTTTTTTCATATCTTTTCCATGGGGATGGTCTTGATCCCTGTCTCCTGTACAATGTCACGTACCTCCATCCATAGTTCATCAGGCACTCTATAGGTTGGGTAAATATGGGAAAGGATATCCAAAAAAATGAATATCACAAAGTTTTTTTAAAATAATATTTTAGAATAACTATATCTAAATATATTTATTAGAGGAACTATCTCTTAAAATTACACCTTAATAATACCAGAATAGCAAAAGAGAGTATTAATATAAAAGGATCCACATTAGCTCAGCCCTCTTTGGCCGTCAGTCTCCACTTGCCCTCATGGTAGCCTGTGAGTCACCAGAATTTGCAAATATCTGCTTTGAAAAATAGCTGTCTTCTGTCTCCTTTCTAAAATTCCACTGCTCTTATTTAGATTTTTATCATCTCTCACCTGACACAAAGGTTGCTCTATCATCCTAACTCATCTCACTGACTGCACACTCACTACCACCAAAACACAACATTTCAATGTATGTTCTTGACAGCAGTAATTTCAATTTGGAAAAAAAAAACATCAGTGGCTTTTACTCTCCTCCTAAACTTTGATATTCTATTCATGAATTAAACCCTAAGGTAAGATGTCGAGAAAGAGTAACTTCAACGTTAAATCAACTTGCATCTTTAATGATCAGTGACCAATAACATATGTCCATTATCTAATATATAAAATAGTATATGAAGGGATAGAAATAATGTGATTAATCTGGAGAAACACAGAGATGAAGAAAAGAAATGAAAGATAAATTAGGAAAAATCATGGAAGTTATAAGATTCAAACTGAACTAATGGTGAATATTTTTAAAAGTAAAAGGAAGTCGAGAGGACATTTCAAAAGAAGTAGTATCAGGAACAAAGGCACGGAAGTAATTGTTGCTTATGAAAGAGGGAGGCAATCAACTGGCGAGAGGACAGAACTCACGCCAGGACGTCAAAGACAAAGAATTAAATAGGAAATGTCAAGAGAATATGAAGGTCTTTGAAATTTACATGAATAGTTACTGAAACTCTTAAAGAGAATATTATTATAGGTATGGCGAAGAGTTTAAGGAGAAGGATTCACTAAGCTGACGGAGGTGCAATTACATAATACAAATGAAGAGGCATGAATAGTAAAAATGGATTGTGGAGTCATGAGCGGAGAGTTTTTGAATCTGTGCAATGAAGCTCTCTCTCCACATACTGAAAGAGGCAAAGAAGAGGGTCTAGGACTGAACTGTGGGGAATAGCAAGAGTAGGGAGAAAAAGTAATGAAAACGAAGGAGAACATACATGCCTGTTCTTTTGGTTACAGTAGCCATATAACAAACTCTCCCATAGCTTAGGCACTTAAACAGCCATTTTATTATTTCTCTCAATTTTGTGGGACTGGTATCCAGCTCGATTGTTTTTCTGCTGGTTTTACTTGTTGCATATAATAAAACTGCAGTCAGGTGGCAGATTGGGCCCATATATCTGAGTTCGGTTCAATCACTCAGTCGTGTCCAACTCGTTGAAACACACCAGGCCTCCATGTCCATCACCAGTTCCTGGAGTGTACTAAACTCATGTCCATTGAGTCAGTGATGCCATCCAATCATCCTCTGTTGTCCCCTTCTCCTCCTGCCTTCAATCTTTCCCAGCATCTGGGGCCTTTCCAATGAGTCAGTTCTTCACATCAGGTGACCAAAGTATCGGAGTTTCAGTTTCAGCATCAGTCCTTCCAAAGAATATTCAGGACTGATTTCCTTTAGGATAGACTGGTTGGATCTCCTTGCAGTCCAAAGAACTCTCAAGAGTCTTCTCCAACACCACAGTTCAAAAGCATCAGTTCTTTGGCACTCAGCTTTCTTTATAGTCCAATTCTCATATCCATACATGACCACTGGAAAAACCATAGCTGTCACTAGATGGACATTTGTTGGCAAAGTAATGTCTCTGCTTTTTAATACGCTGTCTAGGTTGATCATAACTTTCCTTCCAAGGAGCAAGTATCTTTTAATTTCATGGCTGCAATCACCATCTGCAGTGATTCTGGAGCCCCCCAAAATTAAGTCTGTCACTGTTTCCACTGTTTTCCCATCTATTTCCCATGAAGTGATCGGACCAGATGCCATGATCTTCGTTTTCTGAATGTTGAGCTTTAAGCCAACTTTTTCACTCTCCTCTTTCACTTTCATCAAGAGGCTCTCTAGTTCTTCTTCACTTTCAGGCATAAGGGTAGTGTCATCTGCATATCTGAGGTTATTGGTATTTCTTCTGGCAATCTTGATTCCAGCTTGTGTTTCATCCAACCCAACATTTCTCATGATGTACTCTGCATATAAGTTAAATAAGTAGAGTGACAGTATACAGCCTTGACATACTCCTTTCCCTATTTGGAACCAGTCTATTGTTCCATGTCCAGTTCCAACTGTTGCTTCCTGACCTGCATACAGATTTCTCAAGAGGCAGGTCAGGTGGTCTGGTATTCCCATCTCTTTCAGAATTTTCCACAGTTTATTGTGATCCACACAGTCAAAGGCTTTGGCATAGTCAATAAAGCAGAAGTATATTGAGGCCTTGGTGGAAATGGCTGGATGTCTATGCTCTACTGGACCCCTGGGACAGTTATTGGAATGGCTTGGTCTCTCTCTCTCTCCTTTTCCCTGTGACCTTTTCCTATCATCTCTACACATGATCTCTCCAGCAGAGTAGCCAGACTTCTTACATCATACCTAAGGACTTTTAGGAGTCCTGAGGACTCCTCAGGACTCACAAAAACTGGTGCTTCCAGACCTTAAGTTTTAGGACCAAACCTGGCAGAGTGTCACTTCTGCTTTATTTGCCTATCAAATCTTATTTATCTCATTTTCTAGCATGCTTTCCCTTAATCTGTCCATCTGCTTATTATCCCATAAGCATGTTCTAAATTACCTTTCTGGCTTTTGCTGATAGTCTTTATCTTTCTTAAAATATTCTCTTAACTCCCAACCTCTTTTTAAAATATTAATTGTGTCAAAGCACATCACAGGGCAGTCCATCTTCAATATGTGAGGGGACTACAATTTCAGAAGACATTGTTTGCCACCAGTACATATGAAATTCTCAATAAATATTTAATCCAGTAATTTAGCTTCACAAAAATATACAGGAGACAAATTATTATCACCATCTGACAGATGAAACTAAGGCTAAGAGAAGTTAAGTGATTTGGCTAAAGTCCCACAGTTAACAAGTAGTAGTATAGGGTCTTTCAAACTCCAAAAAGCTATAGCACACAGTGCTAATTTGTAGTAATAAAAGTAATGCCATTTTGATAAAGACAAGGTTAAGTGCCAGGAATTGAATGCATGATAGTTTCACATACTCTTAAAGTAGGGTAGTGGCAAGAATAATAATCTGGTGAAAAGCATGCTATAAAGATGTGGTAGGAATCTTTAGAATGAAATTTTTTCTTCAAAGATACCATTTCCAACTGAGCCTTTGGGCAAGAAACTTAGTTTTTGCTTTACAGATGATAGTCACAGACCATGAACACCTTTTTAAATGCTATTCTTCAAGGCTGAGAGCAAGTGGTCCAATTATAAAAGAATTGATCTTGTTAAACTTATTCTTAAATTTTTTATTTCCCTCCTTGGTTAATTCAATTTCCCTTCAAAGGCATGAATCATCAAGACATAATGTGAACATTCAGCCACAATGGAAGAGGCTGTTACATTATTTGGGTGTACCTGATAGAATTCAGACAGAACAGATTGAACAGGGTCAAATGAAACCCACTCGGCTGCATATCTACAGCACCCACAATGGTTATTGTTTTCCTGTCATTACAGGACTTTACAAAAGATCTGTTATCACTAAAAGAGAATGCACATCTCTCTTTGGTTATTTCATCCAAAACAGTAACAAATTTTAAAAAGAGATGGGAAGCTCACATTTATCTGTGTTTACCATGAACTGGGCTGCGTAATTTCTCTACGTCTTAAGCAGTTTTCTTGGCAACTCTGCTAAAATAGGCACCATCATTTCATTTTTACAGATGAGGGAAAATGAAGAACAGAGAAGGTAAGTGACAGACCCAACTTTACACAGGTGATCAGTAATAACAAATTAAGGATATGAATGAAAACCTAACAGATGTCAAAACCCTTGTTCAATGCCTCTGAAGATTTCAGCTTCATGATTGTTTGTAACAATAGCCAATAAACTGAATATTCATAAAATAAAATTTGAACTGATAATAGCATAAAAATCTAATGAGTAGGAAGAATCTGAAAGATCAGAATTTGGAGCCTTTTGAAGTTTAGAGTTTTGAAGGTAGAGGGAACAAGGACTGAGAGTCATTTGCTCTCGTTTCTCAGAGAAGGAAATGGGAACAAACCAGGCCCCAGAGACTCTCCCTTTTATCAGGGTTTTGCTCATGAAATATTTTGGAATTGTCCTCTTCCTTACCCCCTACCACTTTAACCCAGAAATTTTGACTGCACATTTGCCAAAGGGGTTTTACTATGGTAACCTTCAGGCCTGCACAAAGAACACAGTCAAAACAAATAGCTCTCTTTAAATGTCATTACGGGGAGTAAAATTCTGTGTGGTGTATTAATGGGCCTCCCACAGCTAAATCCTAGCATACCACTTTGAAAAATGTCCCCTGTGGGCATCGCTTAAACCAACAAAAGTGAGGGAATTTGAGAGTTAAGAGAAAACACGATCTCGCTCTGGTGAAAATTAATAGAAGACAGAAGAGTATGAATAAAGTGAGAAATCAGGGAGACAAATTAAATTTTCTTTGTTTTCATCCTTTTTAATGTTATTTTAATGTGGAAGGCCTAAAGAGAAATCTGGCTTTTTTTGCACACAATTTCCTTATTTTTGAATTGATTCAATCTGTAATAGAAGTAGAAATCCTGCCTTTGGCTTAAGAAATATAAAAAAGGGGAGAAATTTATATTTCTTCCCCAGTCATCAGACAATATTCATAAAAGATCAAAGCGTACTTAAGTGGTTAATATACGTATAGTGTTTTATTCCATATGCCTTGTTTACCTCATAAATATGTTGGTTGCTCATTTTTTAAAGACTTATTAAGGAATAAGCTAATTTCCGAAGCTTATTATGGAATTAGTCAGCATACCTAATAGATCTCTAGAGAGAATTTGACTCATGATATAAGTGTATCTTGAGGATAGAATTGATATATGGTTAGAAATCTTCATGAAGATAGTTTAAAGCTTTTACCAGTCTTTATTAAACCTACTGCTCACTTGCTTATTATATCTTTTTCAAGGCAAAGGAATTAGTTCTTGTTTTGTTTCCCCCTGCCTGGAGCCTGAGGCAGCTTGCTTTAATCTATGCTCTGACTCCCTAGGATAGCCAAGAAGCTTCACCATTCATATCCTACAGAGAGAAAAACTGACATTGAGTATAATCAGCACTGTCTACAACCAGGATGCCTAAGACATGGCTGTCTTTAGGTTTTCTCCTTTGTTTCCACCTTTCTCTCCTTTATTCCGCTGACTCTATTTCCACATGGCTTCTGCAAAACCAGATTAAAAGATACCCATGTGGTACCCAACACAATAGGGAGATCAGGAAGTTCTGTTGGTATTGTTATTGAATGCTGAGTATGAATTTCCAAGTCCTGTGCCTCATACATCTAAATAGAAAAGATGTTGACCTTCTAAGAGATAGTCTGTAACTTCTTTTCTGGAACTGAAACAATAGTCACTTATTACCAATTTCTAAGAGAGAATTATCTGAGAAAGCAAAATTAACTACCATGTCATTGTTGAATTGTCTCATTAGCTTCAGCTCTGAAATGATGACAATGTATTAGGAATAAAATCCATGCCTAAATGTTCTCTACCAGGGAGGAGCACAACATGTTATGCCAAAGGCAAGGGCCAATAAGTGTTTCTTTGTAAATATCTTGATATTAAATATCAAAAAAAATTTTTTAAGTATTCAGACGTAAGGCCAACTTTCAAGTGTTCATAGGGCTTCTGTATAGAGCATGGGTTAAGTTTCTCTCATTGAAATAGCCTTAAGATTGTGTTAGCAGGTGTTTAGCTGAAAGAGCACTAGATCAATATCTGTGTGAAGCTCTGCCATATGCTTAAGGGGATTTTATTCATTTCTTAGAATATGTTTTCTCAAATTCCATAATGGTAATATATATCTCACATAAAAGTAAAAGTGTTAGTCACTCAGTTGTGTCCTACTCTTTGCGACCCCATGGAGCCCGTCAGGCTCCTCTGTCCACTGGGATTCTCCAGGCAAGAATACTGGAGTGAGTTCCCATTCCCTTTTCCAGGGGATCTTCCCAACCCAGGGATTGAACCTGGGTCTCCTCCCTTGCAGGCAGATTCTTTACCATTTGAGCCACCAGAGAAACCCATATATTATATAACTGGCTGCTAAAATTCAATCATATTATATCCAATTATTTAACAAATACTTATTAGGTCACTAACTTGTGACAGGCAAAGCCCAAGGGATAATATGATGAACAAAATCTCTATTTCAAGAATTTTATGTTCTACTGGTGATTAGGGAAATGAAGGTGAAGCAGAGTAAGAGAGAGAGAGGAAATAGAGAAACTGGTAGACAGTCACATCACAGAGGTGGTCAGTGACAGACCAGTGTACAGTAGTTTTGAAATACATTTCTATGTGTTGGGAGTTACTTGAAGTTAATGAAAGCAAACAAGTCATATGATTCAATTTGCCTTTGAAAAAATTCACTCTGACTACTGTGCAAAATATAAGAGAAGCAAGGATCAGATTAGGGGATAATATGGGAATCCATCGTAAGAGTCTTAGCAAAACACACTGGTATCTTGGAGTAATGCATTAGTGCTAAAATTCTTTAGAGGCTACCTTTTAAAATACTGAATCAATGGTGTTTGAAGATTAATTAGATAGGAGGTAGGAGAGAAAGATAACCTATCAGTCTTGGCCTGATTAAGAGAATGGCTGCTAGTGCCTAGAAACAGATGAACTCTGGTATTCATGGCAAACTCTGGTGAGAGCTGGACTATAAAGAAAGCAGAGTACCAAAGAATAGATGCTTTTGAACTGTGTTGTTAGAGAAGACTTTTGACAGTCCCTTGGACTGCAAAGAGATCCAACCAGTCAATCCTAAAGGAAATCAGTCTTGAATATTCATTGAAAGGACTGATGCTGAAGCTGAAACTCAGCATCAGTTTTTTGGACACCTGATGAAAAGAACTGACTGATTTGAAAAAAAAACCCAGTGCTGGAAAAGATTGAAGGCAGGAGGAGAAGGGGACAACAGAGGATGAGACACTTAGATGGCATCACCAACTCGAAGGACATGAATTTGAGTAAGCTCTGGGAGTTGGTGATGGACAGGGAAGTCTGGTGTGCTACAGTCCATGCGGTCGCAAAGAGCTGGACACGACTGAGCCACTGAACTGAGTGAAGCCTCAGGGTTCCTCACTTACACAAGACCTTCCCAAGGCTCTGAAGTTCTGATCTGGGCACTAATGGTGTATTCATATGGTCAAATACATATATATACACTTTCCAAAACTAAGATATAATAGCTGTGATAGGTTCAAGCCACTGCCTCCTTACCCTGGATCACACTGCTTCTTGGGTCAAGGGGTATTGCTGTCTGGAATCCAGCTAAAGAAAGTTGAGTAACAGATTGTGGTAAATTGCTAAACAATGCGTGTTAAGTCATTTCAGTCATGTTTGACTTTTTGTAACCTTATGGACTGTAGCCTGCCAGGCTTCTCTGTCCATAGGATTTTCCAGGGAAGAATACTGGAGTGGGTTGCCCATGCCCTCTTTCAGCGGATCTTCAAGACCCAGAGATCGAACCCACCTCTCTTAAGTCTCCTGCATTAGCAGGTTCTTTCCACTAGTGCCACCTGGGAAGCCCATGTGTGAAAATCACTCAGTCTGACAAACTCTTTACAACTCCATGGACTATACAGTCCACAGAATTCTACAGGTCAGAATACTGAAGTGGGTAGCCATTCCCTTCTCCAGGGGATCTTCCCAACCCAGGGATCGAATTCGATCTCCCACATTGAAACCAGATTCTTTACCAGCTGAGCCACTAGGGAAGCCCCCGTGGTACCCAATAAATCACTCTTCCCTTTGTTCAGACTCTTTTACAATATGACTCTATTTCCCGTCATGAAATGGAATCAATTTCTCTCCACCAATAGGGTGCTTTAAAGTCCTACTTTGAGATTTGCAGCTTCTACTTTCAAAACTGGAACAGAAATTGGGGCTACTTGGAGAGACAGACTATAGTCAATGAGACATCATATGAGAGAGAGAACCACATGGAGAAGAATCAAGGTGAATCAAGATGTCCTTGTTTGACAGCAGCTACAAACCCCCTGACACCAAATGAAGCCACTCTGGTCTCCCATCCCCAGTCAAACCATCCCAGATAGACATCATATGGAAGAGAAATAAGTCATCCCCACTATACCCCAAATATCCTATCACAGGATTTTAGCAATAAGAAGGTTATTGTTTTTAAGCAACTATATTATGTTTTTTGTTGTTGTTTTTTTTTTTTTTGAAGGGGGAGGAGGTTGACACAGTAGCTGATACCTGACATATGGATAATTTACTTCGGTTTTCAGCAGAATATATTTACACAGTTTGCAATCACTTCAATATATCATTAGGTTATTGCTTTTTCTCCATGTGTTGTGCTGGGCTTCAGGAATAGTTCTGACACCCGTTGTGGTGACTGTCTTGGCATCATGACTCCAGTATGCAGGGCCAGAGATGCTCCTGTACAATGAAAGTGTCCTATAGTGCCTGGCACCCGAACTGTGTAAAGCTTTGGAAAAAAAATAGTTCTAAAACCTTCAGAGCCGGAAGAACTATGGGAAAAGTTCATCCAAGTATTAGTTCTATAAAATTCTGAGTATTAGGTTCTTACGAATATCAGATCAAAATGGAAGTTCTTGGAAATATAGCATATAAATTTTAAATTTACTACATCTTTTTTTATGATAAGAATTATACACAATGCAATTTATCAGAAATTGTGTGCTTCAGGGCACAAATTTATGTTAAAAATATGAAAACAAGTATATTTGTGTAGTCACATAAAGAATGTGACCACAATTTTTTTTAAACTTTATGACATTATTAATGACTATTAGAAGCTGAAATAAGCTTTTCTATTATCAAGAACTCAAATTTATTTGAATGTACTTTTAAAATTTTAGAACTACTATTTTAAAATTTTAATTTTTTAGAGCATATTTAAATTCACAGCAAAATTGAGAAGGTACAGTGATTTCGGGTATACCTCCTGCCACACACATGCATAGCCTCCACATTTTCAGTGTAACTCTTCAGAGTGGCATATCTGTTACAACTGATTAACTTACATTCACAGGCTTCCCTAATGCTCAGATAGTAAAGAATCTGCCTGCAACGCAGGAACCAGGTTCAATCCCTGGGTGGCACAGTCACCCACTCACTCACAACCTACATTAACACATCATTATCACCTGATGTCTATAGTTTACATTGTTTCACTCGGTATTCTCTGTGTTCTATGAGTGAATGTGTTAGTGGCCCATGCATGCATGCAAGCATGCTAAGTCGCTTCAGTCGTGTTCAACTCTGTGTGACCCCATACATGGCAGCGCACCAGGCTCCTGTCTCTGGGATTCTCAAGCCTCAGTCATGTCTGATTCTTTGCAACCCCCTGGACTGTAACCTTTCAGGCTCTTCTGTCCATGAAATTCTCCAGGCAAGAATACTGCAGTGGGTTGCCATTTCCTTCTCCATGGGATCTTCCTGACCCAGGGATTGAACCCCGGCCTCCTGAGTTGCAGGCAGATTTTTTACCATCTAAGTGACAAGGAAGCCCTGTATATTCTAAGAATATGGCCAGATGTATAATGACATGGCCCACCTTCATATCCATAGTATTATATAGAGTACTTTCATTACCTTAAAAATCCTCAGTGCTCTACCTGTTCCTCATTCCTCAATCCTCAACCCCTGGCAACCACAGACATTTTAGTCTCTCCAGAGTTTTACCTTTTTCAGAACATCATAAGGATGGACTGATTGGAAAAGACTCTGATGCTGGGAGGGATTGGGGGCAGGAGGAGAAGAGGATGACAGAGGATGAGATGGCTGGATGACATCACTGACTCGATGGACGTGAGTCTGAGTGAACTCCAGGAGTTGGTGATGAACAGGGAGGCCTGGAGTGCTGTGATTCATGGGACCGCAAAGAGTTGGACACGACTGAGCGACTGAACTGAACTGAATGGAATCTCATTGTTATTTATATTTCTCTAATGATGTATGATGTGGAACATCTTTATACCTTCCTTGATGAGGTATCTGTTAAGATGTTTGTCTTCTTAAATCAAGTTATTTGTTGTCTTCTGTTGAGTCTAATTTACTTTTTAGTTAAATTTTTAATTACTAATTTTTAAGGAAAATTTTAACTATGTTAAAGGAAAGAATAATTCTTTCTATTGTCTCTATTTAAAATGTTATAAACTACAGTCACATGCAAAAATAAATATGCAACTAACAACATTAGAAAAGTAAAATGTTTTGAGTAGGTGATTCTTAAAAACACTATTTTCTCTATAGATTTTACAGTTTTGTAGTACTTTTCAGCCTTCAAATTTTTGTAATTTGCTATAACTCTAAAAGAAGCTCTGTTACCTATTTTTACATTATAGCTTTTATTAATTTTCTTAAAGAATGTTCTCCCAAAAGTCAGGCTATAACCTTGGTAATGCCATTTACCAGAGTTGGAACACTGAAGAGGATATTAAAGGGCTTTGAGAATTGTAAAGTCTTGCCATTTTTATATTGCCTTTCCAAAAGGCACTGAATGTATCCCCAATGTATAATTGTGTATAGTGCCTGAAGAGGCACAAATTTACCACCTCTTAAAGGACAAGTGCTCACTTTGGCTGCCAAAGGCTCCACCTCTGTACCTGGGGACTTCATAAGTGTATTAGGCTATACATAGCCTAATGTGTAGCATGGAAAGGGGAAAGTACAGACAGGACTGACAGAGTCTTAGGGCACAAGCATTCATCAGTATTGCCAGATGGCCCACAAGCAGTGGTCCAAGTGGTTTTATTGCCAACTCCTCCAAGCTACGAGAGGAGTCAGTGTCAACATAAAATACTGTTGAACAAGCTGCCCTCATAAGCAGGTTCCTTGAAAGATCTGTCTTATAAGAATATTAAGCTTCCACCTATATAGCATTCATTGTGTTTATTTTTAATAAATGAATAACTCTTTTCTCGGCATACAAATGTAGGAACTCAAGAAGAATTTGTTATGTCATACAGAATGGATTAAGCATAGGACATATAGAACTTAAGGTTTTGTATGTCATTCAATATTTTACTTGAATATAGTAACTAGTATCTAATGTGTTCTTCCGGTTATAGAGTTTTGTCGGCTTAGTTTTTAACATTCCAAAGAAGGCTGCATTTTCAAACTGTCTTCAGCAAATAAGTAAATGTTTCATAGAAGTGACCAAGAATCTAGATTCAGATGGGGAAAATCTTCACAGTTGTAAAAAAGAAGTCTCAGATTCCATTAAAATGCATATGGGGAACCAGACTTATGCCCAGGAATAAGAAGCAGACTAGGCCTATTGAGTATAAAACATCCATAGGTGCAAAATTTATATTTCTACAAAATCACTTTAAAATATCCAAACATATGCATTTGTCTAAATTAGTCAAACTATAGCAATGTCTTTTAAATACAAGATAAAATATTTTGGTAAACATTTACATTATTTATAATGGACTTAGGCTTTTAACTTTAAAACAAAGATTTGTAGATATTGAAATCTACACGACAGACAACATGAAATTATTAAATGGACGGAGGAGCCTGATAGGCTGCAGTCCATGGGGTCGCTAAGAGTCGGACAAGACTGAGCAACTTCACTTTCACTTTTCACTTTCATGCATTGGAGAAGGAAATGGCAACCCACTCCAGTGTTCTTGCCTGGAGAATCCCAGGCATGGGGGAGCCTGGTGGGCTGCCATCTATGGGGTCCCACAGAGTCGGACACGACTGATGCGACTTAGCAGCAGCAGTTAGCAGCAGCAGGGATGATTTAAGAAAGAGAACCACACCCCCCTTTTCCAGTGAATATTAAATAAGAATATGGTCCAAGACATCTAACATCTTGTCTCCATTCTTGATTATAAGTTTGTGGAGCATGAGCTATGATTAGGGAAATTTTCACTTATTTTTTTTGTCTATTTCAGTCATATTTTACTACAAATTCCCAGAATTTCTCAAATATATTTCAAATTTCTGAAAACATCAAAATATTATGTATTGGATTTTCAGTCAGTTTTATTGTTCTAAACTTTTGTGTTTAAATCTTATCCCCTAATTTGTTTCTGTGGTTAAGAGACAATTGTAATATGGATTTTCTTATTGTAATACGGAGGTCAGAGTACCTCTTGCACCAAGTCAATGTACCATATGTCTCCAAGGGTGGCCAAACACAGGAAGCAATGGTATATAAATTTTGCAGATACTTATGAGAATATTTCTTAAGAATGAGAAAATACAAAATTTTCTGGAGGTTTCAGACTTTACTGAGAAGTTTACTTTTCCATTAAGTGTTTTTCTATTCAGATTTAGGAAATTATAACTTTGGTTGAATTCCATAGCTTCACAGTGTATCTTTTAAGTAACTCACTGTGATGAAAAGTCCATCAGCATCTGCTTGCAGTTTATCTCTACTTCAGCTCACATTAGGAGAAGTATGCCTAGGTATTCCCTGGTGGTCCAGTAGTTAGGACTCTGTGCTTTCACTGCCAAGGGTGCAGGTTCAATACCTGGTTGGGGAACTAAGATCCTACAAGCTGGGTGGCATAGCAAAATAAAGAAATAAAAAAGAAAAAAAAATTTTAAGAAAAGTATGCCTTCAATCAATCAGTCAATTCAGTCGCTCAGTCGTGTCCGACTCTTTGCGACCCCATGAATCGCAGCATGACACGCCTCCCTGTCCATCACCATCTCCCAGAGTTCACTCAGACTCAGGTTCATCGAGTCAGTGATGCCATCCAGCCATCTCATCCTCTGTCATCCCCTTCTCCTCCTGCCTCCAATCCCTCACAGCATCAGAGTCTTTTCCAATGAGTCAACTCTTCACATGAGGTGGCCAAAGTACTGGAGTTTCAGCTTTAGCATCATTCCTTCCAAAGAAATCCCAGGGATAATCTCCTTCAAAATGGACTGGTTGGATCTCCTTGCAGTCCAAGGGACTCTCAAGAGCCTTCTCCAACACCACAGTTCAAAAGCATCAATTCTTTGGCACTCAGCCTTCTTCACAGTCCAACTCTCACATCCATACATGACCACAGGAAAAACCACAGCCTTGACTAGACGGACCTTAGTTGGCAGAGTAATGTCTCTGCTTTTGAATATGCTATCTAGGTTGGTCATAACTTTTCTTCCAAGGAGTAACAGTCTTTTAATTTCATGGCTGCAATCACCATCTGCAGTGATTTTGGACCCCCCCCCCAAAAAAGTCTGACATTGTTTCCACTGTTTCCCCATCTATTTCCCCATGAAGTGATGGGACCGGATGCCATGATCTTCGTTTTCTGGATGTTGAGCTTTAAGCCAACTTTTTCGCTCTCCTCTTTCACTTTCATCAAGAGGCTTTTTAGTTCCTCTTCACTTTCTGCCATAAGGGTGGTGTCATCTGCATATCTGAGGTTATTCATATTTCTCCTGGCAATCTTGATTCCAGCTTGTGTTTCNTTCTGGAACTCTCTTGCTTTTTCCATGATCCAGCGGATGTTGGCAATTTGATCTCTGGTTCCTCTGCTTTTTCTAAAATCAGCTTGAACCTCAGGAAGTTCACAGTTCACATATTGCTGAAGCCTGGCTTGGAGAATTTTGAGCATTACTTTACTAGCGTGTGAGATGAGTGCAATTGTACGGTAGTCTGAGCATTCTTTGGCATTGCCTTTCTTTGGGATTGAAAAGAAAACTGACCTTTTCCAGTCCTGTGGCCACTGCTGAGTTCTCCATATTTGCTGGCATATTGAGTGCAGCACTTTCACAGCATCATCTTTCAGGATTTGAAATAGCTCCACTGGAATTCCATCACCTCCACTAGCTTTGTTCATAGTGATGCTTNGAGTGATCACACCATCATGATTATCTGGGTCGTGAAGATCTGTTTTGTACAGTTCTTCTGTGTATTCTTGCCACCTCTTCTTACATCAGCTCAAACCAACATAATACACACTTCTGTGCTGACCGTCAGAGTATCTAGTGGGGAGAATATATGATAGAGCCTGTACATTGTCCATCAATGATTCAGACCTAGCCTTCAGATGGAATTTTTTTTTTTCCTAACAAGGCCAACTTTACTGAGCGCCCTGACTCAGGGCGCTCCCCTCCTGGTCCTGCAGCAACAGAGAATTGGCGTGAGAAGCTCATGTGTTGCCCCCCAACACGTCCATCTCATTCAGACTCTGCGCAGTTTTCTCACAGGTACTCCCTCAGTCACTGAGTTCAGGTGCTCCTGACTCCTCATCTCTTATGTCCCAGTTCTTTAGGTCTGGGTGTGGATCTGGGTGTGGATTTGGCTTTTCTGGCTGGGCTCCCTTTAAGATGGTGTCTCGCTGCCTCCTCTTCTTTCTCCACCTTTTTTTTCTTGGCAGCAGTTATCTGCTTCTGGGGTGCCAGCCTCTTGACTAGTTGTACGGGCATCTCCTTCTCCAGGGACACATCAATTTATACATAGATTTGCAAAGCCTCCATTGAATAACAGACTAACTTTATAGCTTGAGTTCTTTAAACAATATTAAAAGTGTTCTTATTTTTTATTTTATCATTGTTAGCGAACATATCTTTCAGGTTCTTGACCAAATTTCAAATTCCTTGAACATATGTAAATTCACATCAATTTCTATATCCTTTAGAATCTCAGAAATTGGAGATGAAACTGTTAGACTCTAAACTTTGGTCAGATGAACAAAGGTAACTAAGGCAAAAGGAAGGAAAAAAATGGACCTCTTCCTATCTTCCCAACACCTCAGCCACATTTCCACATTCATATTAAATCCTCAGCATGTTTTCCAGGGCCATAAATACATTTCCCATAAAAGATACAACCTTGGTGCTTAGAAGTTGACATATAATAACTGTTATATTTATACTCAGGGAAGTTTCTGGCTTTATTTTCAATCTGCCATTTTAGAGTTCAAATGCAATGATGAAGAAAAAATAAATACTTATTCACTTTTACTGGTCACAATCAGAGATTACTGTTCTTTTTAAGAACCAAGAATGAAGGTACTGGAACTAAAATAAAAATTACTAAAACAAAGTAGACATTGAAAATCAATTTGTTAATTAAAAAAATTTTTAATTCATGCCTTAGTCACAGAAATCTACTGGGAAATTTGCATCTTGCTTAATTAGTCTTGGTAAAAATCTTGAGTATCATGAGCTTATTTTGTGAGTGCAGTCGGTTCATGCCCAGACCAGAGGTTTAGGAGAATCTAAGCCACACAATCCGGTATGAATGTCATTCACTTAACAGGAACAAAACTTCCCACTGTGTCCTCTCCCTAGCTCAAAATCTCTGTAGAGTTTCCAAACAACCATGTGAATAAGATAGGTCCTTCCTTCATCCCAAACCACAAATAAATCAGACTATACTAATGCTTGGCAGGAATGGGTTTCTTTTCCTACAAATTGTTGTTGTTGTTTAGTCATCAAATCGTGACCAATTCTTTGTGACCCCATGAACTACTACAGGATGCCAGGCTTCCCTGTCCTTCATTATCTCCCTGAGTTTACTCAAAGTATGTCCACTGAGTCAGTGATGTCATCCAACCATCTCATTCTAGGCCTCTTCTCCTCTTGCCTTCTATCTTTCCCAGCATCACGTTTTTTCCAATGAGTTGGCTCCTCGCATCAAGGTGGCCAAAGTATTGGAGCTTCAGCTTCAGCATCAGTCCTTCCAATGACTATTTAGGACTGATTTCCTTTAGGATTAACCAGTTTGATCTCCTTGATCTCCAAGAGACTCTCAAAAAGTCTTCTGTAGCACTACAGTTTGAAAGCATCAGTTCTTCGGCACTCAGCCTTCTTTATGGTCCAACTCTCACATCCATACATGACTACTGGAAAAACCATAGCTTTGACTATACAGACTTTCGTTGGCAAAGTGATGTATCTGCTTTTTAAAACACTATCTATGTTTGCCATAGGCATTCTTCCTAGGGGCAAGCTTCTTTTAATTTTGTGGCTGCAGTCACCATCCACATTCATTTTGGAGCTCAGAAAAATGAAATCTGCCACCATTTCCACTTTTTCCCCATTTATTTCCCATGAAGCGGTAGGACCAGATGCCATGATCTTTGTTTTTTGAATGTTGAGCTTTATGCCAGCTTTTTCACCCTCCTTTCACCTTCATCAAGAGGCTTTTTTGTTTCTCTTCACTTTCTGCTCTTAAAGTGGTTTCATCTATGTCTGAGTTTGTTGATATTTCTCCCTCCAAATTAGTAGAGAGGAAAAAAAATTATCAGTTTGTATGAGCGTGTGCTCTGTCTTAAATTTTGAACCAGGGTAAAGAAATAGAGGGGCTTCCCTGGTGGCTCAGATGTGGAGCCTGCAATGTGGAAGATGAGGGTTCCATCCCTGGGTCAGGAATATCTCCTGGAGAAAGAAATGGCAACTCACTCCAGTATTCTTGCCTGGGAAATCCCATAGACAGAGGAGCCTGGTGGGTTATAGTCCAGGGGTTGCAAAGAGTGGGACATGACTGAGTGACTAACACTTTCACTTTCAAGGAAATAGACTGATTTTGCTACCATCAAAACCATTCATCAGAATTAAGATGCTAGTATTATAGACCTGAAAGCCTCCTTAAGAGGTCTTCAAGCCCAGATTCTGCCCTATTAATCACAGGGAAACCCAACATATGTCCCAGCATGCATTATGATTTGTAATTTGAAGTTGACATAGTATAGATTTCTGGGAAACTGTGAGTAAATTATCTTACATTTTCTGCCTTAGTATCACATCTATAAAATGAGGAAAAGAAAAACTATCTCAAAGGGCCACTGCAAAATGCTCTAAGATTCACAAAAGAAAAGGCATATTGATAAATTATTGCCAGAGATTCATTTGTGACTGATAATCTTAGAAAAGTTCATACTTAAAAACAAGAAGCATATTCAGTTCAGGATTCAGGGGGAAAAAAAGAAAATTAAATTGAGGAAAATATAAAAACAATATGCAGAAGGGAATATACAGAGACATTGTCCTTGGTATATTTGTTGATCCATCTCTGAATAGCTTTTTCTGTCATCTCTATGTTTCTAATTTCAGAATATTCAACAAAATAATAGGTCCCCGGTTGTATATCCAGTGTTAAAAATAACACTGTATATTGTGGATATTTGAATGGTGATACTAAGAATATTGATCAGCCAATAATTGGCAAAGAAGATTTTTTCTTAGAGAGGAACATGGTTATTAATTGAAAAAAGCATCCCTTTAAAAATGATGTCTCTGTACTTAATCCATTTATGCAGCTTCCTTCTTCTTCTGAAAAGTTTGCCCTAATAGATAGCTGAGCTTCCCTTGCTGGTCAGCATCAAAGCTGTCGCCATGAGCCCAGAGCAAAAAGAACTGCTTCCGATCCCTTGGGTTCCCTGTGGAAAGAGAGAGGGCACAGCTCTCTGGCAGACCTGAACGGGAAACATCTTTTCAGATTCAGATCTTTTCCACAGTGAAAGAGTTGAAGCCTTGCAAGGCTTGATTTTAGCAGCGTTAACTTCAGGCACTCAAGTGCATCAGATGAAAAAAAAAAGAAAGAAAGAAAGAAAAGAATGCTACATCTTTGTATCATGTTTCCAAAAGCCAAGGGGGAAGAATTCTATAGCCTCTGTGAATACAGGTAACATGAGAGAATAGACAAGTAAGTATATTAGTATTCTCCCTTCCTCAGGCTCCAAATAAGATGGCTACTGTGAAAGTGAAAGTGTTAATTGCTCAGTCCTGTCCTGAGTCTTTGGCAAGCCTGTGGACTGTAACCCGCCAGTCTCCTCTGTCCATGGAATTCTCCAGATAATACTGGAGTGGGTAATCATTCCCTTCTCCAGGGGATCTTCCCAACCCAGGGATTGAACCCGTGTCTCCGATATTACAGGCAGGATCTTTATTGTCTGAGCCACAAGGGAAGTTTACTATTCTCCCTTCCTAAGGCTCCAGAGAAGATGATTACTGAATACTGTGCTTAGTCGCTCGGCCATGTGCAACTCTGCAATCCCCGTGGACTTAAGTCTGCCAGATTCCTCTGTTTAGGGGGATGCTCCAGGCAAGAATCCTAGAGTGGGTTGCCATGCCCTCCTCCAGGGGATCTTCCCAGCCCAAGGATTGAATACAGTCTCCTGTATTGCAGGTGGATTATTTACTGTCTGAGCCACATACCCATCATATTTTGCAGTTATTTAAATATCAACTGATTTTATAAGGTCTCAGTTCAGTTCAGCTCCTTAGTTGTGTCCAACTCTTCGCGACCCCATAAATTGCAGCAAGCCAGGCCTCCCTGTCTATCACCAACTCCCAGAGTTTACCCAAACTCATGTCCATCGAGTCGGTGATGCCATCCAGCCATCTCATCCTCTGTTGTCCCCTTCTCCTCCTGCCCCCAATCCCTCCCAGCATCAGAGTCTTTTCCAATAAGTCAACTCTTCTCATGAGGTGGCCAAAGTATTAGAGTTTCAGCCACAGCATCAGTCCTTCCAATGAACACTCAGGACTGATCTCCTTTCAGATGGACTGGTTGGATCTCCTTGCAGTCCAAGGGACCCTCAAGAGTCTTCTCCAACACCACAGTTCATAAGCGTCAATTCTTCGGTGCTCAGCTTTCTTCACAGTCCAACTCTTACATCCATACATGACCACTGGAAAAACCATAGCCTTGACTAGATGGACCTTTGTTGGCAAAGTAATGTCTCTACTTTTGAATATGCTATCTAGGTTTTTCATAACTTTCCTTCCAAGGAGTAAACATCTTTTAATTTCATGGCTGCAATCACCATCTGCAGTGATTTTGTTTTTTGTTTTTTGTTTTTTTTTTTTGTCAGATTGGATTTTATTTATT
>SJYQ01002565.1:613763-701055 GCA_006410935.1 Redunca redunca | reverse complement strand
CGGGTGGGCGGGGAGGTTCATTTCTCCTGTGGCTTCTCTCCTTGGCCACCTCTTCCCTTTGTCTTCACGTGGTCTTCCTTCTGTGTATGTCAGTGTCCAAATATCCTCTCCTTATAAGGACATCAGTCATATTGGATTAGAGTTCACTCTAATGACTTCATTATAACGACTATCTCTTAAAAGACCCTGTCTCCAAGTATAGTTTCAGTCTAGTGTTCTTAGAGGTTAGAACTTTATATAAACTTTATATAAATCTCACCCCATAACACATTACATGAAACTGAAGTATTCTTCAAATGTAAGTCAAATTTCATGTTTATCAAGGATTTCTATATTTCAAATGATTATGCATTCTCATTGATACAACAGGATTCTTTCGGCTAGCTGCATCATCATGGTGTGACACTATGATACCCTATGTATTTAGATATTTGTATTATTCATTTATTTTTTGTGACTTTCAAGATGATTTTAATGTTTGCAATTATCTTGGCAAGCTGATGCAGATTCCTATATGGTATTGACCTTTGACCTTCAGTTTCTGCTTCTAAAGTTTCTTCTCTTTTCCTGCTATTCTCATCTTTCCATGTATCTTGTTTCAGGATAATTAATACTATTACAAACCAATCTTCTTCTGTCTGCTCTTTTTTCCATTTTGATTTTCTGCCTTGATATTTATTGATTTTACTAATAACCTCTCTTCTTAAAACCCTGTATTCAGTAAGAAAAATCTTTTAGGGATATAAAAATCTATTTCCTAAGAACACAAACTAAGGATTGAGGTGTTTCCACATTTTCCTACATATCATTTAACCAGAAAAATCACATTCCTTTAGACCATAAAAGAATGTAGATTCACAACAAAAAATAATAACAAAAGGAGTTTATTATTTGCCTTTTAATAGATGGAATTTATTCAACGCCTTAGCTCTACCCATTATTTAACCTCTCAGCAGAATTTCATGAAAAGTTAATGTTGACATTTTCCCATAAGTTTGTGAATTTCTTTAGTTAGAGAAAAAAGGGAAGCATTTAGAAAGAATCTGCCTGGAACATGGGAGATCCAGGTTTGATCCCTGGGCTGGGGATGAAGAGCCTCTGGAGAAGGAAATGGCAACCCAATCAAGTATTCTTGGCTTGAGAATTCCATGGACAGAGGAGCCTGGTGGGCTGCAGTCCGTGGGATAACAAAGAGTTGTACATGACTGAGCACGACTAACACACACATATAAGAACTTCCAAACTGGTGAAAGATCAAGGCTATCATGACTAAAGCAACCAATAACCTGGGAACATTCACTGAATACTTAGATGAGAATTAAAGTCTTTTAAAAATCAGATATTCTAATAATAGCAAAAAGAGCACAATTAGTATTGCAAAATATTATTTAATTTATTTTATTCCACTGCTTCTTTTCAGAAACAATTCCTTTTGTCCCAAATCAACTTAGTAGCAGAAAATATACTAATGTTATAGCAGTCTCTCAAATGGACAAGTAGATATGGAGTAGTTTTAATATCTGCTTATGAAAATTTCTTTAAAAATTCAATTTAACTGCTTACTCTTATTCTTCATTTTGTTATCAGATAATCAACTGATTAAAGTTTACTCTCCCATTTGTGAAATAACTTTTAATCCTTTCCTGCCATCAATATCCAACACACACAAATGTTCTAGAGCCTCTGAATATTTGTCAGAAAAACAAAGTGTATCTTTTCCTGAGTCACCTTGTACTTACACTGACAGATTGACTCACAGTCAGACTTGATGCTTTATGGTTTTGTTGGCCAGACTTCCATCTGCACGACTGTTTGGAATATAAGAATATCCCTGCCTTGGCCACTGTTCTTTTCAGCACAGCTTTACTTGTTCAAAGCCCTTGATTTAACCTTGATACAAAAAGTCATTCCTAGGCATTTTGCTTTTTACCAAATTAAGTGTTATTAAATATGTGCATGCATGTCTATGGGTATGCAATTGAAATAGCCCAGGAGCCATGCCAAAAGGAAGAATCGCAACACAAGTTTGAACAGCAAGTGTCTTTGACTTATTGCTGTGATTATACTAATTGCTCATCTACTTGGTGGGAGGTTGCAGGAAGCTGTTTCGAAGTAATCAAGCTGAGATAGGCCCTTCTATTTATAATAATTCTGAAAATTCTTATACCCCCAAAAAACTTAATTACATTTTTCTTCTTTTAAAAATATACTCTTTCTTTTCACCCTTTCCATTGCCTCAATCCAATAATACATATTTGATACCTTCTTAGTTATTAGAAGAATAAACATACACTCCCCTTCATTTCATAGGTCTGAACATAAAGCCCTCAATATTCATTCATGGATCTGAAGCAAGATACAAACCCTACAAAATAACAATAATTGCCTAAGTAATCTCTCATAGAGGGTAAATTTTATGTGCCTATCATTCTTATGAAAGCATGTCTGTGTTTAAAAAAAAAAAAAGATAATGATGGCCTTAGCTCAAGGCTTGGATCCTTATTTATTTATTCAATATTTTAATATTATGATTAACATTATAGTAACATTTAATAGTGCAGAATCAACAGACATAAGTCTTTCTTAGCACCACATATGGTCTTAACTACTTTATTTTAATTTTTTCTGGGTAAGAACCGTTTTAATAAAAATTCAAAGGTTAATAAAATGTATTGATCTTGGAACTATATGGGAGCCCTGATATAAAGCTCTTTATTGTACTGCTACTCAGTTCTCCCATACACACTTCTCTGTTGCTCCTCCACCCTCATGAACAAAAGTCACATTGTGATCTGGTAAGAGCATGTAAGGGCTTTGGAGTCACTCAAACATAAGTACTCCAGCTGTGTTCCTTCCTAACTGTGTGGCTCTTGAGCTCCACTGAGCCACAGTTTACAAACAATATAAATTGGATATCAATACCTACTTCAGAGTTGTTGTGAGAAGTAAATAACTATCATTCAAAATATACTCAACACAAATAGGCACTAAAATTTACAGTGAACTTTCCTTTTTCTCAAATCTTCCTCAAAAAGTGTATTGCCTGTAACTGTAAATATGCTTTAGCTCTTTGAGCTTCAGGAATTATAACTGATTCCAGCCTATTGTCTCCTCTGACTTCTGTTCCTCTGTGAATGCTAAGTAAGCATAACAAAACCAATGATGTGAAGTAGAAGTAACCCATACACAAATATGTAGCTTTAAGTTGATAAATTCTAAGATGTGTTAAGTTCCATAAAAGGAGTCCATTCAATGCTAAAACCTGGAGAAATCTGAGATATACATAATCTCATCCCCTGGCTTTACAGAAGAGAAAATTGCAATTAGAGAAGTTAATTGACCTACTTAAGAGCGCAGAGTCTTTGAGTACAAAGTACACACTGCCAGTCTCAACCAATTATATTTTTAAACTTCCTTTTTCATATTGTGTTCAGAAAGAAAACAATATAAGCAATCTATTTTTAGTCATAATTCACATAGTCAAAGATTATTATTTTTATATTTGTAGGATTTTTGTGCATGACGGCATGGTTTTTCCTTTACCACAGTCCTAAACATAGGGTAGTTTTAGATTGTTCTTCTCAACATACTTTTCTCCTAAAATAGGCACACATGTATATATGTGCAATATATAGTATGTGGTCTTATCTATTATACTTTATTTTAATTCTGGGTAAGAAAAGTTTTAATAAAAAGTCAAAGTTTAATAAAAATATTGANATTAAAAAGCTCTTGCAAGTCAGTATCTTTTTTGGTAACCCATCACTTGATGTTACTTGATCCAAAATGTCTGCATAGACAGTATGCAGTATACAACAGGATATATACTGCATACACAGCAAATAATAGTTTGTACCTGATTATTCTCATTAAAAGAAAAAAACAGTTATCAGGTTTAAAAATGTAAATAAATGAATACATATGCCTAAGGGGTACTGAAACTCCAGGATAGTCATCAGTTAGCAGATGGTCATCCTTATGATACCAGAATGCATATTAAATTTGTTTACCTTCTAAATAAACACAACACTTGAAATTGAAAAAAAAAAAAAAACAATTCCTGATGTTTTACAAATCTCTGTTTCTAATTTGCCCAAGGACCATGTTTAGCATATTTTCAGTATCATATATTCAAAGTAGAAGAACTGGAAACAAAAAACAGATTTAGGAAACCAAGAGTCACCACTCAAACGAGACAATAATTTGGTGTATCTCATGATCACTATATATCTTAATTGTTTTTATGAATACTTCCATATTCTAACTTCTGTCTTCTGAAAAGTAGATATGTTTTAATCCTTTATGGAGAAAAAATGAATTTCTCTTTCCCTCCAATATAAATTAGTGTATTTTGCCTGAATAGGATTTCTTTGAAACTAAGGGGAGCTCTTGATTTAAAAGCAGTATTTAGGGTGCAAAGAGAAATAAGAATTTGACCAAGGCCATTTTAAACCCATGTTTAGCCAGCCTTCATCATTTTCTCCTCTAACATATGAATATAGTTTCCAAAACCACAAACCTCACAAGTGTTTAGATCCCAGACTTGTAAACAGGTTTGATTTCCTTTTATTGAGCGTCTTCCTTCCTCATCCCTTATTGCATTCAGCTGGCTCTAATTCTTTTCCATGTACTTAAAGAAATGAAATATTTTGTCTGAATCAAGAATAATCATGTGTTTAAGAAGATCAATCACAAAACAACAGAAAGTGAATTGTTTTCAATGGGTTTGTTTATAGTGACTGAGCAACTAGGGTTTAGATGAATAAAAAGACCAGTAATTTTATTGAATTATATTGTTCTATTTCAATTGTGTCTCTTAACATAAACAGCTCAGTGATTGATGTATTATTGAATATTCGAGGAGTGTGTCTATAATAAATATGCTTATGAATGACCCTCTGAGAGTAAATCAATGTTAGAAAGAGACATTTGGTGATTTGGAGTTTAGATGATTGCAAATCAAACTTCAAAATGTCCAGATTTTAACAATGAGTACTTTAAAACTTAAGAGACAAAATAAAAGTACCCAAAAAGAAAAAGTGCTAATGATTTACAGAAAACACAAAACAAGAAAGAAAGAAAAATTTTTTTAACCTTTCTCAGCATTCAAGGTCATTATTTGGAAGCATCCTTAAGAACATTATCATGACCTCTTCAACTGCACTATTGTCTTAGCCCAAACATACTTTTCTTTTAAAATTACCCAAAGCAATCTACAGATTCAATGCAATCCCTACCAAGCTACCAGCGGTATTTTTCACAGAGCTAGAACAAATAATTTCACAATCTGTATGGAAATACAAAAAACCTCAAATAGCCAAAGCAATCTTGAGAAAGAAGAATGGAACTGGAGGAATCAACCTGCCTGACTTCAGGCTCTACTACAAAGCCAAAGACAGTATGGTACCGGTGCAAAGACAGAAAAATAGATCAATGGAACAAAATAGAAAGGCCAGAGATAAATCCACACACCTATGGACACCTTATCTTCGACAAAGGAGGCAAGAATATACAATGGATTAAAGACAATCTCTTTAACAAGTGGTGCTGGAAAAACTGGGCAACCACTTGTAAAATAATGAAACTAGAACACTTTCTAACACCATTCACAACTCCTAGAGGAGAACATAGGCAAAACACTCTCCGACATAAATCACAGCAGGATCCTCTATGATCCACCTCCCAGAATAATGGAAATAAAAGCAAAAATAAACAAATGGGATCTAATGAAAATTAAAAGCTTCTGCATAACAAAGGAAACTCTAAGCAGGGTGAAAAGACAGCCTTCGGAATGGGAGAAAATAATAGCAAATGAAACAACTGACAAACAACTAATCTCAAAAATATACAAGCAACTTTTGCAGCTCAATTCCAGAAAAATAAATGACCCAATCAAAAAACGGGCCAAAGAACTAAATAAACATTTCTCCAAAGAAGACTTACGGATGGCTAACAAACACATGAAAAGATGCTCAACATCACTCATTATCAGAGAAATGCAAATCAAGACCACAATGTGGTACCATTTCACACCAGTCAGAATGGCTGTGATCCAAAAGTCCACAAGCAATAAATACTGGAGAGGGTGTGGGGAAAAGGGAACCCTCTTACACTGTTGGTGGGAATGCAAACTAGTACAGCCACTATGGAGAACAGTGTGGAGATTCCTGAAAAAATTACAAATAGAACTGCCTTATGACCCAGCAATCCCACTGCTGGGCATACACACCGAGGAAACCAGAATTGAAAGAGACACGTGTACCCCAATGTTCATCACAGCACTGTTTATAATAGCCAGGACATGGAAGCAACCTAGATGTCCATCAGCAGACGAATGGATAGGAAAGCTGTGGTTCATATACACTATGGAGTATTATTACTCAGCCATTAAAAAGAATACATTTGAATCAGTTCTAATGAGGTGGATGAAACTGGAGCCGATTATACAGAGTGAAGTAAGCCAGAAAGAAAAACACCAATACATTATACTGACACATATATATGGACTTTAGAAAGATGGTAATGATAACCCTATATGCAAGACAGCAAAACAGACGCAGATGTAAAGAACAGACTTTTGGACTCTGTGGGAGAGGGAAAGGGTGGGATGATTTGTGAGAATGGCACTGAAACATGTATACTTATCATATAAGAAACGAATTGCTAGTCTAGGTTCGGTACAGGATACAGGATGCTTGGGGCTGGTGCACTGGGATGACCCAGAGAGATGATATGGGGAGGGTGGTGGGAGGGGGGTTCAGGGTTGGGAACTCATGTACACCTGTGGTGGATTCATGTCAAGGTATGGCAAAGCCAATACAGTATTGTAAAGTAAAAAAATAAAATTTAAATTAAAAAAATAAATAAATAAAAATAAAATTACGCAATTATTCACAGTCAGCAAATTCACTCATTATTCTATTCAATGGTCAACTATCTCTGTGAAAGGCTATCAATCTCCACAAACTATTGGACAGTATTTTTTACTTGAGCTTCAAGTGTATTCAAACATCTGAATTATTGACAGTTCAGTCCAGTTCAGTTTAGTCGCTCAGTCGTGTCCGACTCTTGCATCCCCGTGAACCACACCATGTCAGGCCTCCCTGTCCATCACCAACTCCCAGAGTCCACCCAAACCCATGTCCGTCGAGTTAGTGATGCCATCCAAACATCTAATCTTCTGTCGTCCCCTTCTCCTCCTGCCCTCAATCTTTCCCAGCATCAGGGTCTTTGCCAGTGAGTCAGGTTTCACATCAGGTGGCCAAAGTATTGGAGTTTCAGCTTCAACATCAGTCCATCCAATGAACACCCAGGACTGATCTCCTTTAGGATGGACTAGTTGGATCTCCTTGCAGTCCAAGGGACTCTCAAGAGTCTTCAACACCACAGTTCAAAGGTATCAATTCTTCGGTGCTCAGCTTTCTTTATAGTCCAAATCTCACATCCATACATGACCACTGGAAAAACCATAGCCTTGACTAGATGGACCTTTTGTTGGCAAAGTAATGTCTCTGCTTTTTAATATGCTGTCTAGGTTGGTCATAATTTTTCTTCCAAGGAGTAAGCGTCTTTTAATTTCATGGCTGCAATCACCATCTGCAGTGACTCTGCAGCCCAGAAAAATAGTAAGCCACTGTTTCCCCATCTATTTGGCATGAAGTGATGGGACCAGATGCCATCATCTTGGTTTTCTGAATGTTGAGCTTTAAGCCAATTTTTTTTTACTCTCCTCTTTCACTTTCATCAAGAGGCTCATTAGTTCTTCTTCACTTTCTGCAATAAAGGTGGTATCATCTGCATATCTGAGGTTATTGATATTTCTCCTGGCAATCTTGATTTCTTGTGCTTCTTTCAGCCCAGCGTTTCTCATGATGTACTCTGCATATAAGTTAAAAGAGCAGGGTGACAATATACAGCCTTGACATACTCCTTTTCCTATTTGAAACCAGTCTGTTGTTCCATTTCCAGTTCTAACTGCTGCTTCCTGACCTGCATATAGGTTTCTCAAGAGGCAGACCAGGTGGTCTGGTATTCCCATCTCTTTCAGAATTGTCCAGTTTATCATGATCCACACAGTCAAAGGCTTTGGCATAGTCAATAAAGCAGAAATACATGTTTTTCTGGATTTCTCTTGCTTTTTGGATGAGCCAGTGGATGTTGGCAATTTGATCTCTGGTTCCTCTGCCTTTTTTAAAACCACCTTGAACATCTGAAAGTTCATGGTTCACATGCTGAAGCCTGGCTGGGAGAATTTTAAGCATCACTTTACTAGCACGTGAGATGAGTGCAATTGTGTGGTAGTTTGAGCGTTCTTTGGCATTGCCTTTCTTTGGGATTGAAATGAAAACTGACCTTTTCCAGTCCTGTGGCCACTGCTGAGTTTTCCAAATTTGCTGGCATATTGAGTGCAGCATTTTGATAGCATCATCTTTCAGGATTTGAAATAGCTCAACTGGAATTCCATCACCTCCACTAGTTTTGTTTGTAGTGATGCTTCCTAAGGCCCACATGACTTCACATCCTAGGATATCTGGCTTTAGGTGAGTGATCATATCATCGTGATTATCTGGGTCATAAAGATCTTTTTTGTACAGTTCTTCTGTGTATTCTTGCCATCTTCTTCTTCTGTTAGGTCCCTACCATTTCTGTCCTTTATTGAGCCCATCTTTGCACGAAATGTTCCCTTGGTATCTCTAATTTTCTTGAAGAGATCTCTAGTCTTTCCCATTCTATTGTTTTCATCTATTTCTTTACAATGATCATTAAGGAAGCCTTTCTTATCTATCCTTGCTATTCTTTGGAACTCTGCATTCAAATGGGTATATGTTTCCTTTTCTCTTTTGCTTTTCACTTCCTTTCTTTTCACAGCTATTTGTAAGGCCTCTTCAGACAGCCATTTTGCTTTTTTGCGTTTCTTTTTCTTGGGGATGGTTCATCAGGCACTCTGTCTATCAGATCTAGTTCCTTAAATATATTTCTCACTCCCACTGTATAATCAGAAGGGATTTGATTTAGTTCATACCTGACCTAAATCTAGTGGTTTTCCCCAGTTTCTTCCATTTAAGTCTGAATTTGGCAATAAGGAGTTCATGATCCGATCCACAGTGAATTTATTTACAATGCAAGGAATCAACATATTTTTTATGGATATCCAGTTGCAGAATTCCTCATATCTTCTTCCTCTTATCTTTTATAAAATTCATGATTTCCCTCAATTGCTATATTTTCTTAATGCCTGTGATTTGGTCCAGCACACTAGTAAATCCTGGGTGTGTATTTTCCCATCACTCATGGAACAGCTGCTTATAAACTCCATACATAAATGGGATGCTTCCATAATAACCAAGTAGGGGAATGCCTAGAAAACCCAACCAATTGTTATCCTCAATCACTAGGATGTAAAATCTGTTACTACAGCTCAGGGTTGGAAAAATGACGTCTCTATGACAAAATGTTGAAATATGATCTCTTTTAATGATACCTCCTTTCCTTCTCATCTCTTCCTAATGTTATCTCTTTCCAGATTCTGAACTGAATCTCTTTTCTTTCTGTCACATCCACATATTCAAAAATAACATTCAATCATATGTATACAAATCCTAAATTGGTATGTGAAGACAAAATTTTCTCAAGCTTATTTCTATCTTATGTTTTCAACTGCCTGCTGCTTTCTCCCTAAATCAACATTTTTAAAGCAAGTTACTTTCTTGACTTTTCCATTTCTATAAATTTGCCAATGTTCTCCTAGTTAGCTCAAAATGCAGAGTTGTCTTTTCTATTTCTTCTATCAATCTATTACCATCATCCTACATTTAAATTTTGTTTCACAATTTGCAGTCTTTTTAATTTTACATACTTTATTGTAATAATAAACATGTGAGGTATGGGAGAAATAATGGCCTAGGAACTTGATAATCAGAGTCTGGTTCATGGGCCAGCTTTATGGGTATCACTGGTAACATGCTGCTAACAAAATGCAGAAATTCAGTCCCCATTCCAGATTAGCTGGATCAGGCTGCATTCTAACACATCCCATGTAAACATAGTTTATCTACTGCATTATAGTATTTTTAGCTATGTCCTAGGATACATAATAGATTGACTAGAACTATCACAGTCAATAAGTGACAGACTGAAATGAGAACAACATATTCTAACTCCAAGTCCCAAGTCTTAAGCAATGCTATTGAAAATTTGATCTTCAAACCAGCACGTCAGCAACACATGAGAACTTATTCAAAATGTGAAGAAATGGGGCAAGGGGAGAAGAATGGGAAAGAATAGAGATTTCTTCAAGAAAACTGGAGATATCAAGGGAACTTTTCATGCAAAGATAGGCATGATGAAGGAAGACATGGTGAGGACATAACAGAAGCAAAGAGATCAAAAAGCAGTGGCAAGAATACACAGAAGAACTATACAAAAATGTCTTAGTGACCCAGATAACCACGATGGTGTGGTCACTCACCTAGAGCAAGACATCCTGGAATGTGAAGTCAAGTGGGTCTTTAGGAAGCATTTATATAAAGAAAAGGTATTGGAGGTGATGGACTTCCAGCTGAGCTATTTCAAATCGTAAAAGATGATGCTGTTAACATGTTGCACTCAATATGTTAGGAAATTTGGAAAACTCAGCAGTGACAGGATTGGAAAATGTCAGTTTTAATTCCAGTCCCAAAGAAAGGCAATGCCAAAGGATGCCCAAACTACCATAATATTGCACTCATTTCACATGCTAGAAAGATTATGTTCAAAATCCTTCAAGTTAGGTTTCAGCAGTATGTGAACCAAGAACTTACAGATATACAAGCTGGGTTTAGAAAAGCCAGAGGAACCAGAGATAAAATTGCCAACATCCACTGATCATAGAAAAAAGCAAGTGAATTCCAGAAAAACATATACTTCTGCTTCATTGATTATACTAAAGCATTTGACTGTGTGGATCACAGTGAACTCTGAAAATTTCTTAAAAAGATGGAAATACCAGACCACCTTACCCATCTTCTGAGAAACCTGCTTGCAGGTAAAGAAGCAACTGTTAGAATCAGACATGGAACAACCAACTGGTTAAAAATTGGGAAAGGAGTACATCAAGGTGGTATATTGTCATACTGCTTACTTAACTTATATGCAGAGCACCTCATGTGAAATGCCAGCCTGGATGAATCAAAATCTGGAATCAAGATTGCCAGGAGAAATATCAACAACCTCAGATATGCAGATAATACCACTCTAGGCAGAAAGTGAAGAGGAACTTAAGAGCCTCTTGATGAAGGTAAAAGAAGAGTGAAAAAGCTGGCTTGAAACACAACATTCAAAAAACTAAGACTGTGGCATCTGGTCCCATCATTTAATGACAAAGAGAAGGAAAAAAAGTAGAAGCAGTTGCAAATTTTATTTTCTTGGACTCCAAAATCACTGTAGATGGTGACAGCAGCCATGAAATTAAAAGACACTTGCTCCTTGGAAGGAAAGCTATGACAAACCTAGATGGAGTATTAAAAAGCAGAGACATCCCTTTGCCGACAAAAGTCTGCATAGTCAAAGCTCAGATTTTTCCAATAGTCTTATATGGATGTGAGATTTGGACCAAAAAGAAGGCTCAGTGCTAAAGAATTGATGCTTTCGAATTGTGGTGCTGGAGAAGACTCTTCAGATTCTCTTGGACTAAAAATAGATCTAACCAGTCTTAAAGGAAATCAACCATGAATATTCATTGGAAGGACTGATGCTGAAGCTGAAGCTCCAATACTTTGGCCACATGATAAGAAGAGCCAACTCACTGAAAACAACCCTGGTGCTGGGGAAGACTGAAGGAAAAAGGAGGAGGTGGCAGAGATAAGATGGTTAAATAACATAACCGACTCAAGGCACATGAATTTGAGCAAACTCCAAGAGATACTGAAGGACAGGGGAGCCTGGTGAACTGCAGTCTATGGGGTCGCAAAGAGCTGGACAGGACTAAGAAATTGAACAACAACAAATTTCTATTAGGTGTCTGCTTGTCTCTTATCATTCTGTCCTTTTTATGTCTTTTATCACTTCTCACAGCTAACTCTTCCCATTTGGGTTATATAGACAAGATAAGAGTCATCTTAACCTTCTTTAACCAACCAAAATAGCTGCATCTCTCTTACTTACTTATTATGCATTCATTCATCAGTTCAACAAATATTTCATCTAAAATAATGAATTTATTGCAGAAATATCAGTGGCTCTCCACAACTTCCTAAACAAGGGCAATTCTCTGCATTGCCCTTTGTGAACCTCCTATGTATCATCAAAGTCTCTGTCCATATATCTTTTGCTATAATTCTGCATAAGGCTTTGCTCTAGATAAAATATCAGAAAGAAAAATCCAACAAAATACACTAATACAGTTCAGTTCAGTCGCTCAGTCGTGTCTGACTCTTTGCAACCCCATGGACCACAGCACACCAGGCATCCCTGTCCATAACCAACTTCTGGAGCTTACTCAAACTCATGGTTGGATTTCCTTTAGAATTGACTGGAGAAAGGGATGGCAAACCACTTCAGGATTCTTTCCTTAAGAACCCCATGAACAGCATGAAAAGAAACTAATACAGCAAAGTATATACCTCTAAGTGAGCCCTCTATCTACAGAGCAAGAACTGAGATAGTGTTGTACCAAGGTCTTCATAGGGTTCTCAGTCCAGGGCCAAAAATTATCTTTAAAAAACTGTTTGATTTGAACCCACTGGCAAAAGAAAGTAGGCTGAATGTTTTCTGAAGCAGCATGGGCAGGGTAGTTTGTTAGTTTGGAAGGAGTTTTTGAATGGATAACAATCATTTGGTATAAAGCCATACAGATGAAGAATCTTAGACTACAGATAGAGTCCACTTCCTTTGAATTGCTAAGTGCTAGGAATGTGCTAGGCATTCTGTGCAATTCAGTTCAGTTGCTCAGTCATGTCTGTCTCTTTCGACCCCATGGACTGCAGCACACTAGGCTTCCCTGTCTATCACCAACTCCTGGAGCTTACTCAAACTCATGTCCATCAAGTCAGTGATATCATCCAAACATCTCATCCTCTGTCGTCCCCTTCTCCCCCTGCCTTCAATCTTTTCCAGCATCAGGGTCTTTCAAATGAGTCAGTTCTTCACATCAGGTGGCCAAATATTGGAGTTTCAGCTTCAGCATCAGTTTTTCCAATGAATATTCCGGACTGATTTTCTTTAGGATGGACTGATTGGATCTCCTTGCAGTTCAGGGGACTCTCAAGAGTCTTCTCAACACCACAGCTCAAAAGCATCAATTCTTCAGCACTCAGCTTTCTTTATAGTCCAACTCTCACATCCATACATGACTACTGGAAAAACCATAGCTTTAACTAGACAGACCTTTGTTGGCAAAGTAATGTCTCTGCTTTTTAATATGCTGTCTGGGTACTAGGCTTTGGAGACCTTCAAATAGCCCCTACTCTACTATGAATGAGATAACTGAGTCCTACTGATCAAGGATTTTACACTAAATCCAGTGTTTTGCCTGCAACAGGATGAGATATTCTGATTCCCATCAAAGACCTTACAACTACACCTTAAAATCATCAGTGGAGTTTCAAGAAAAATCTATGCTGAGTTTCCGTATTCAGCAGTTATATCTAATTCATCTACAGTGAAGACCTTTATATCTTATAGGTTTTATCCATTCTTTTAGCAAATATCTGAGCTCCTACTCTGTGACATATTAATATAAATAATTTCTGAAAAGCTATAAATTATTACAATCAACTTCTCTAAAAATAAATGACAATAAAATTTAAGTATGCAAACCAAAACCACAATGAAATATCACCTCATATTTATCAGAATGGTTGTCATCAAAAAGAATACAAATAACAAGTGCTGGTGAGGATTTGGAGAAAAGGGAACCCTCCTACAGTATTGTAGGAATGTAAATTGGTACAGCCATTATCAAAAATAGTATACACATTTATCAAGAAGCTAAAAACATAGCTAGGATATGACCCAGCAAGTCCACTCCTGGGTATATATATCTGGGAAAAAAAGCAAAAGCATCAATCTAAAATTGTACAAACATCCCAATGTTCATAGAGACATTATAATTGCCAAGGTATGGAAGCAGCCTAAGTGTCCATCCCAGATAAAATATATGTGTATACATATGCATACAATGGAATACTACTCAGTCATTAAAAAAAAAATGACGTTTTGCATTTGCAGCAACATGGACAGACTTGGAAGACATTGTGCCAAGTCAAACAGATCAGACGTACTATAAAGCCTAATCCTATATGATATCACTTACATGGGCATATGTGCTAAGTCACTTCAGTCATTTCTGACTCTGTGCTACCCCATGGACTGTAGCTCTCCAGACTCTTCTGTCCATGGGATTCTCCAGGCAAGAATACTGGAATGGGTTGCCATTTCCTTTTCTAGATACCACTCATATGTGGCATCTAAAAAATAAAATGTACTAATAAAATTAAAAAGAAGCAGGCTCATACATATAGAGAACAAACTAGTGGTTACCAGTGGGAAGAGGAAAAGGAGTAGAGTCAATAGTAGGACAATGGATAAAAAAGAAGGTATTATGGAATTATATGAAATTAGGTATGTGAAACTTTGGGAAATTGTAAAGCACTATAGAATTGAAAACTTTGCCTGAAATTCAGGACATGCAAGTTTGATCCCTGGGTCAGGAAGATCCCCTGGAAAAGGAAATGGCAACCCACTCCAGGGTTCTTGCCTGGGAAATCCCATGGACAGTGGAACCTGATGGGCTATAGTCCAAGGTCGCAAGAGTTGGACATGACTTAGCTACTATTTATTGATCATTCAATAAAAAATAAATTAAATTTTTAAAAATTATTAACAAATGACAATAAAAATCAAACTTTTCAAAATCAAGGCTTTGATACTACCTTGAATATGTACAGATAGACCCATGGTTTACTCAGAAATGAGCAATGAGCCAAAGGAAAAAGGTGGGATAGAGTGTAGGGATTATGCAATACATTGGAAAAGAACAGAAGCCTTGGGAGTATGGAACTGAATCCCTGTTACCTCCTTTTTAAAGAGAAACGGTAATAGTGTCAACTTCACACAACTGTTATCAGTCATTGAAAGCACACATTTAACAGTTCTTTGTAAATAGAAATGTGTTATATTATTCTCACAAACTGGCTCTTGACCTTGAAATCCTGATAAAATTTTCCAAAAGATTAACTCCTCATTCATGTGTAATTCCTTACAAATAAGTTCTGCAGATGTCTCTTTATCACTTAACAGCTTTGTAAACTTCATATCAAATTTTTTAGATAGTAGAAGAAAAATCAGTAATGACAACGCTAATATATCTTTGCCTATAGTAAAGCCTTCATAAATATTCAGATTAGATATGCAGACCCTTTAAGTATATTCCAAGTGAGTTCTTTATACTTTTCAGAAAAGCTCTAATAACTTCAAAGCAGTAAGGAGAGGTAACAAAATATGCAAAGCTCTGCTATATAGACAGTTATGAAGTATATACTTAGGAATCCTAAGATCATCTCTCTCACTAATGCACATGTACCCTGTTTTTAAAAAATCTTTAAAAGCGGTTTATTTACATCTCATTTTTATAAAGAAAAGGAGATTGCCATCCTACCCATCAAAAAACAGATGCTTCTTGTTTTATAGATCATGCCAATTTTGTGTGATTCTATTCTTCTGTTCAGTGTGAGAAATTCTCCAACAGGCAAAGTCTGTCTGAAACAGTAACAAGTTTAGGTCATTTCCCCTTTCTCCAACTTTAGCAGCAGAAATAAAACTTAAAGGAAATATTTTAAAATGCTCACATTTTAGTAAAATTTAACTCTTGCTGTTCATACACAATTTCAAATTGGGACTAATTTTTTCTCATTCCTATGGAAATTTAGGTTACATTTGCTTGACTTCTCTTCTAAAATAAACTTGGGTTTTAACTCTTCTCAAAAATACTGCCAAACAAGACAACTGCTAATGTCTACCAGGGTCTTGTTAAAACCCAACAAGGTATTGCCATCTGCCATTTTACAGCTTCAAACGAGGGCACGTGGGTGCTTTTTCAAAAAGATTTTCCTGCTTAGTCTTTATGTTTTGATGAAATCAATATTTTTTTGCTAAGTAACTTTTTAAAAAACTTATCACTGGAAAGCACATGTTTCATCCCTTCTCCTCTAAAACGGTCTCAAAATAAGGAGAGAAATAGTAACTAAAGAAGAAAAACAGAAGAACAAATAGTTCTAAAGAAAGCTAGGTGGCAATAAAAGTTGCATATATCATTGTACTATGATTATGTTGAGAGGCATAATGTTTATGAACAAGAAACATATTTTTCAAATTCAAATCAAATTCAAATATTCTAGAGACTTGGAATTACAAACATTTGTTTCTCTGCCTGCCAGGGGCAAATACAGGCAACAGCTAGAGAATAATTAGTAGAAATGTGATACCAGGGAGTACCATCAAATATTATTAGTTAAAATGACAGAAATGCAAAATATGAAAACTCAGTATATGGTCAGCAAGGCATAAATGAAAAATATTTTGAAATAAGTTAGATTGTGATTCAAGGAATTTTCTTCCGGAAAAAGTAACTCTTAAAAAATTATTCCAACATATATCATATCCACTGCCTCTTCACAGACCAGAATAAATTTTTCTTTTTCCTGTGATGGTGAACCATGATAGTTTTACAACACAACTTAAAAATTCACTCAGGTATTGAATGATTTGAAACGATGGATTCTAGATTTCAGCCTTTTGCTATCAGTCACCTTGAAGATGGAAGTGAAAATATTGGTCGTTTTATATTATCTCTCAATATCCCACACAATGGGTGCTGAGGAAAGCAAATTATCATCATCTTCCCATGCTTTCTAGCACTACAGAATTTTGAACTACATAATTAAGAGAGTGAACCATTAAAACAATTAGAGTGATCATTCATTTACATGACACTGTTACAGAAAGGAGATGTGAGATACCTCCTTTAGAATGTCCTTCCTTCTTAACATAACCTGTCATGGGTATGAATACTCTTTGGTTCAAACTGAATTGTCTGAAAGGCTTTGAAAATATCCCTTATTACCTGGAAGGCAATAAAATTCTTGGAAGTCTCCTCTAACTTTATTTCATTAGCTTAAAGATGTAGGTAAATGTAGTATATTAACTACTTTTTACTTTAGATTGATGAAGTTGTGTCTGACTCTTTGTGACCCCATTTACTGTAGCCTGCCAGGCTCCTTTGTCCATGGGCTTTTCCAGGCAAAAATACTGGAATGGATTGCCATTCTCTACTCCAAGGGATCTTCCCATCGCAAGGATTGAAACTGTGTCTCCATTGAGCCACCTGGGAAGCCTCAATACTGACCCTAAAAGTGAAGATTACAAAGTAATGTTGAGTGGAGACAAGAGTGATGAAGATCCACACAGACAGCAACAATTAGCCTGACAAAATAAGAGACAAATTGAGGCTGTCAAATGTAGGTAGAAAGAGCTGTGAATGGAACAGAATGTAGGTACCAGTAAGAGAGAGGGAACAGCCTTTAATCATTGAACAGTTTTTTTATGGAACAGTGCCATAATATCATGCCATCCCCAAATAGTTTGTAAGTCTTGTTGAAGTACCTCTCTGTAATAAGGAGAAAATTGCTAGTTTGTCTTTTCATTAACAGGACCACAATTTTATGGGGCAAAAAGAGATATATGGTAGACTATTGCCATTTCTGATAAACACATTTTGAAACATCCATGATTTTCATAAGTACTATTTTCTCCCTAATCTCTTCATAAGATGCAATCAAGTTCAACTGAAAAAATTACGCTAGCCCTTCAAACTCTAAAAGAGTAAAAGTATTTAAAACTAATAAAATGCGTAGTCTTTTCCTTACTAAAAATGATCACAAAAATTTTTTTTCACTTTCTCTTTTCATAAATAATGCTTCTGTAGCATTATTTTGCTATCCTGACTTCTTTGCCCGATCTGCATCAACTTAACAAAGAACCCTAGTGTCTAACACTTCAGGCCAGTTATGGCAATGTCTGAATCATAAAGAGGGAAAGAGGATGCCTGGTAAGAACTAAGACTGTTTGGTCAGGGAAGCTGTATGGAGCCCACTGATGCCTCAGCAAAATGCAAATCATCACAAGTAATGTCTAACATGGACATCTTGTTGCTCATGAAAAACGAAATGCATGTTGAATCTGTAAATGCCAGCCAAAACTCTACTTTACACAGATTATGAAACACTTTATGTAAACTTTGTTATTCTCACTTCCTATCTCTCTCCTCACTGGGGAACTGGAGAAATTGGCAGCTGATGAAGGTATCTTTTTTGGATCTTCCTTTTTCACGGATGTCCCATGCAATCTTCACTCATCAGTTTCCCATGAAATAAATATTGCTTTTGCCATACTGTCACATCTCCCCTGGGGATAATTTTCAGTTCCTTATTCTTTCAGTCTCTAATTGATCAAGCTGGTACTTCAAGTATAGAGTCATCCCCTTCTACCTTTCTAAACCAGTTTTCTTTCACCATAAATGGCAGCTGCCGAACCTTCCTTCATATGACATATCTATTTGCAAGTCGCTTCAGGTTCCTCATTATGGGATAAATGATTTCTCATCAGCATTTTCTTCATCTCTCCTCAGTACCACCGTCTCTCAAATAAACTCTAAACTATATTACAAGAGGTTTTTATAGAAGCCCTGGCCACAGGGGAAAAGAGAACAAGTTCAGTTCAAACTGGAGAAAGACCACCCTCAGTGAGCCCAAATTACTTCTTCTCTGATTGTTACCATCTGATACTTGAAAACCCTGACTCTGGTTGTAGTTGCCTAGTGTTTACTCTTTAATTATGTTGTGCTCATTATCATGTAGTCTAGAATAGCACTAATGAGACCAGAAAATACAAATGAATTTACAAGTAATGTCTGCATTTTAGTCTAATTAATGACTAATTTCCTACATCTAAAGGTGAAAGTAAGAGCAGAGGCTTTTCCTCTAACCTAGTGAGTCCTCACTTAGGAAAAGCACACTAATGAGAAAGCCAGGATTGACACTTCCTGCTGCTCATAGTCTGAGAGATGAGATAGGAGAGTCAGCATTGCAGGTCCATGACTCCAGGCCAGCTACAGTCATGTTGAAGCTAGCTGGGTGGCCTGGGGTCCCATGGATGGAAAACTTTCCCAACTTAATTTGCTATAAAAAAAAAAACAAAAAACAGAGAGGATTCCAAAATGTCTACAAGGCAAACTGCTTTTATGTTGAACCTTACCTCAGAGGCTTCCTAGAGCTAAACATTTAACTCTCTTCTAGCAGCTTTGTCATCTATCTTATCACTGCGAATTTGTTTTGTTGGTAAGGAGTCCTGGATCAGAAATGGGTTCATGGAGGAATAGCCAAGAAATATCAAACAATTGATGTCTTAATGCAATGCATATTACTTATTGGTTTTAATTTACCTTCAAGCAAAAATCTATAGGCCATGCATCCTTATGATGAGGAAGAACAACTGCTGTCCATCTTCTATCAGTAAGGAATTTAATAGATTGATACTAAAGTGTACAATTTCAACTTAAGTCATCCATGAGCATTGAGTAGCATTATGGGATTAGCCTTAAAAGCCAGTAGACTTTTTGACTATTCAAAGCAGCTTTTCTGGTTTTGGAGTCCAAATCATGATTTTGGCCTCAAAGCATCCTGATTTAACAACTGAGTTAAGCTGTCCAGATCTCTATGTTTTGTTGTCTCAATCTCTAAATGTATAAATATTTACATTATAGCAAATTTAAAGTCCACATTAAAAGTGGGTTTACATGAGTTTCTAATTCAAGTAGAAATACAGAACCTGATGCATACTCTATTATTTTACTGATTACCCTAAACAATGGTTATTTCTCTGCCCGTCAGTCACCTACGTCTGGACTTTGACTTCACTGAGGACAAGAATAGTGCTTACTCATTTCTCTTTCTGTGCCTTGGTGTGACCATAATGCTTGTTAAGTGAATCACTGTTATTAATAAATGCTTGATGAATCAATGAGAATGAATGAACAGCCAAGGAAGAGACATCCAAGGTATATCTTCCCCATAGAATCCTCTAGTGAACAGAGTACACAATTGCAAAACCAAATTAGTAGCTGAACAGCTTGAACTATGTAAAACCAAGGAGCCTCTTTGACTAGAACAGCTTTTTATTTGGAACAGCAGCATAATCCATTTTATCATAAGCATTTAATTATCCATTACTATTTACTCATTTAGGGAGGTGCTAATCTTGCTGATTGTTTTCCAATTAGAAGAGTTCAGGCTTATGGAGGAAAAAGGAGAGAAATTTGGGCTTTTAAAAAGTAACTAACATTTTGTGCAACCACACAAACCTCTGAGCCCTATTAAACTCACTGATAAGCAATCTTGGAAAAACATTCTCCAGTAATGGCTAGCTGGGCTCTTGCAGCAAAGCAAATTGTTTTTTCTTGGCAAACTTCCCACAAGCAATAGGCAGCAAGAAATTGTTTGTTCTACACATACAAGTTCTCATGTGTATCTGCAATTCTAATGCCAAATTTGGTTCTATCTCAAAAGCCACTTTAAGTGCAAAGAAAATTGCCAGAGACTTTAACCAGGATAGCTAGTTGACCCTTAGCAGAGGCTCCAAAGCCAACAGAATGAATTCCCGTGTGTTATTGTGGTCAGTATGGAAAATCACTCTCTCCATTTGGCTAAAGATTTCTATACAGTTTCTTCCCTTTTCTCCTGGCAAGAATATGTATTTAGTCAGGGACATCAGGTTAGCATGCAGACCACAGAATACATACATCTTACCATTCAGAAATTTCAAAAATTATTAACATCAGATAAAAGAAAAATAAAGAAGAAATGTGCCTTGGCTGACCATTGGAGGGCTTGCAGTGGCCATACCAGTTGGGCTAAGCTAGTGAAGATCAGTGAAGATCAAGAATTTGAAACTACAGTTTGAATAAGAGAGATCAAGTCAAACCACCGGATTTTAAGTAAACATTTCACAGGAAAAAGTGTTTTATACAATAACTTGGCAGAAAAGACAACTATGAACACATATAAAGAAGGTTCTATAAATATTCTTAAATAACTGTGAGTTACACACACACACACACACACACACACACACACACACACACACACACTAGATTTGGTAAGAAATGGCCTTAAGTTCTTTTGATTCACATAGATAAGTTCTAGATTCTTGAACAAACAACTCTGTGATTTTGAAGTTAAGCAAAACATGAAGAACAATTTTCAGGATGTGTTATCTTTCTAAGTAATGCCTGTATCTTCAAACTGACTCCTTTGTCTACTTTGCGTAGAAAAGAATAAGGCAACAGGGAGAGAATAAAGGCAGGAGAAGGGATTAGAAAACAAGAGAGAACTGCCATCAGGAATGGTATACCTGTTCAATTATGCGTTTTCTGGAAGATCACCCAGACATGAAGTGTGTGCAGAATTTGACAGTTTGTGTCAAACTGCCATTTTCCTGTGACATCCATCAAACTATACCATTCCACTTATATATACCTCTGCTTCTTCTGTGTCAGAAATCATAGTCAAGAAAGAGCTTTTTTATATTTATTTATTTATGTAGTCTATTAAATAGAGGTTTATGTGGTGATAAGGCAAGAAAAATAAGAACCAGATTGTCACCCCATTTTCAATAATTCCTGCCAAGAAGAGGAGCAAATGAAGGAAGAGTTCTCTTAGATTTAAAAAAAAAAAACAAAAAACTGTAAAGTTTCCTTTTTATGAGTCTCCACATTATTTTAATTATTTTGTGACATTTCCTTTCAGCATTTTTAGTTATAGGGTAACTGAAATGAAAATGTAAATGAAAAAACAAAGAAAGATAGAAAACAGAAACATATTCAAATGGAAAAAGTGAGACTATCATTACTTTGAGGTTAATGAGTCTATGTAACAATGAAACATCCAGATAAAATGTAGGAAAAAGTTTTACTGGTGACTTGTCTACATGGCATATTTTGCCATTTCCAGCTGTCTGAGAATTGGTAAATTCCATGAATGTTCAGCATCTTTGAGATACAATTTTTTCTCTATGAAAGGAAACACTCAGAAAATTATACTAACTTGGGTTTGATGTTGACACTCAAATTCTAAGTTTCTACTTATTCCTGAATTAATTTTATTATTAATTTATGCCATTCTTATGTTATAAACATGTGATAGGAATTGCCCATATTTCATGTCCCTAATGTCGAGAATTCCCAAGTGTTCACTGCTATACAAAGCAGTAGCTAGTAGAAGAGGTCAGGATTTTACCCCAGCTGTATTAGCAGTTTGTAAATGCCTCAAAATCAAACTTGCTATTAGAAGAAACTGCAGCTCTTTAGAATATGTCAGTAGTTAAGGGAATGGAAGAAAAAAGAATTCCATGAGCTATAGGCAGCAATAAGGAATGCTAAAATATGGAACAATTCCAAGGAATGAAATCAGAAATGAGAGGAAGTGAGAAAAATGGTGTTAAAGTATTAAAAAAAAAATTAAAGTTCTAATGACTAGGAACCACAGTTTGCAACAGTCAATGTCCTTCATAGGCAAATGACCCCCACAGATGTAGCTCCTTCTCCCCGAAGCATAGCTGATGGCTAAATTTATTTACACTTTCTCTCCATGTAAACACTGGTCCATTTTACAATGGAAGAAATGTAAAAATCGGTCATTGGATATTCGCTTTGCAGTAACGTTACACTAAAGATATCCCTGGACTCCTGAGTCAGATACAAAGCAAAAGTAGTCCTTAGGGACCTTCAGTGACTCTGATTGCCAAAGTGCTGCCAGGCTGCCTTTTTGTGCGTAGACCACTTGTATACTCCAGAATCTGGGATGGAGTAAAACCAAGCAGAGGATTAATGTACTATTGCTGGAGTTGCCTCATAAGACCCCTATCTGAACCCAAGAGTGAGAAATAATAATGATTTCTGTCTGAACTCCATGCCTAAGCCTTTCAATCAAAACTGCCAAGGCTCCAGATAATACAAGCTTCCTCAAAGAAAACCCTGTCCCTGGCACAAGCAGGGAGTGTGTTCTCCCAGACCTAGGGGGGTCCTTATATAACCAGTGCTCCAAATAGGCAGGGGGAAGCCCAAATTACTGCCCTTATCTATAAAAGGAGCAAAAGCTTTGGGTATTATCAAAGGCATTGTTCTTTAAAAAAAATAAAAACTGATACTTTATAAAAGCCTGTTCTCTTTTCCCCCATTTCATTGATATGTGATTGACATTTGGTACTATGTAAAGTGTGCAGCAAAATGTGCTGTTAAATGATAATGACCACAATAAGTTTTAATTAACATCCATCATGTTATAGAGATAGAAAAAAAAATGGTAATGAGGACTCCTAGGAGCTACTCACTTAACAATTTGCAAATATACCATACAGCAATATTATTAATAACTGTTGTCACCATGTTATATCCCTAATACTTATCTAACTGGAGATGTGTACATTTTGGCCACTTTCATCTATTCCCTCCTCCCTCTATACCCCTCCTCTGATAGATAACCACAAATCTGATCTCTTTTTTATCATTTTGAGAAAAACCTGTTCTTATAGAACTCCTAGCACCCTGGCTTGATCCTGCGTACTTAATAGCATTACCTTGGATATTTGAGAGGTAAATTGGCATACTGTATTGGCTAAGAGTAGAATTTGTGCTCGTTTCTGAAAACCTGGATTGAAATCCACTTGAAGTTGTAAGTCTTTTGATAAATTACCTTTGTATATTTTAGATTCTTCATCTGTATAATGAGGTAGAAACCAAATCTCTCTAATTGCATTGGTATGAAGTTTATTACCCTAATATGCATAAAGCTATTAGCACACAGTCAGAAATACAGAACATACACTTAATAAATGTTAGTAACTCTTACTAACCCACCTGGAGCTCAGATGGTAAAGAGTCCACCTGCAATTTGGGGGAACTGGGTTCAATCCCTGGGTTGGGACAATTTCCCAGAGGAGGACATGGCAACCCACTCCAGTATTCTTGCCTGGAGACTCTCCATGGACAGAGGAGCCTGGCAGGCTACAGTCCATAGGGCCACAAAGAGTTGGACATAACTGAGTGACAAAGTGCTGCATGAAACCCAAGGTTAGCAAAGAATCTACCTGCCAATGCAGGAGATGCCAGAGACACTGGTTCAATCACTGGGTCAGGAAAGATTGCCTGGAGTAGAAAATGGCAATACACTACAGTATTCTTGCCTGGAACTTTCCATGGGCAGAGGAACCTGGCATGTACAATCCATGGGGCTGCCAGGGGGCAGACACAACTGGACATACCACAACATATCTCTAACCCCCCATTGTAAACTACTGAAAGTTTGGACATCATAAGCTGCCTTTGCCTTTCCCTTCTGTTCCATTGTGACTTTAATGGGTGGAACTGCTAGATTTGGACCTTAGTCACCTGTGTCTATAATTTGGGGACTCAAATGCTAGAGATGGCCCAGTCACATCTCATTAGACTTCTATACTAGGCTTACCACGTGATTTGCTTCATTGCCTTCTCTATTGTTCAGTTGCTTCAACTGTGAAGCAGTTGAAGCAGAATTTAAGATTTTCCAAAAATCCCCCAGATCATAAACAGATATATTAGTGTTTATACTTCCAGAATATTATTAATTAAGGTTTTGAAAACAATTTCCAAGCAATATACTTCAAAATATTAGGATGTTTCGGTCATTGCTATATATCATTATATTATTCTGTATGCCAAAGTCACCATGCACATAAAATTTTCAACTATTATGGCCAAACTAAAATAAAAGTCTGTATATGGAGATCTGGAATCAGCTTTATGTTTAAAACATCTAAACTCACCATGCTACAGGGAAAATGGAACAGATTAAGAATGGAGAGAATTTCTACTGACAGGTTCTGGGGTCCTGTTTTAGTTGTATGGTTTGCTCACAGTTCATACACGCAGGCAAAGTTAAAAAGGTCATAAGCAAGTTAGCTAATATTCTAACAGGTATGATTTTAACCTTGAAATGAGAAAGAAAGCCTTGAAAGTTGTCGAGGAATGTGATCTAGATAACTTAATGATTAATACCACCAGTCTGTAAATCAAGCTCCTGGTTTTCTCAGATTGCTCTGGAAGAAGAGAGTGGTTGGCTGGGACCTCAGTAGTATGCTTTGCTTGTAGATGTTGAAGAGCTGCAATCCAGAGGAAAGGTTTGAAACTTAGACTACTTGGAATATTTATTAATGCTGAATATGAACAATTGTTGGTGAGAAAAAATCCTCAGTAATATACATCAGACAGCCTGTAACTTAGAGCTTTTAAATAGCAAATAGATAAATAAACTAAAAAGCAGGATATTTAAAATGGATAATCAAGCACAGGGAATGCTGCTAAATGTGATGTGACAGCCAGAATGGAAGGAGAGTTTGGGGGAGAATGTTCGCATATATATGTATGGCTGAGTCCCTTTGCTGTACACCTGAAACTGTCACAACATTGATAATCAGCTAGACTCCAATTCAAATTAAAATGTTTAATAAAAAGTATTAAAAAGCAAGTACATATATAAATGATTTTTCACCTACTATGAGCACATATCTCAATTTTGTAATCCAACTAATAAAAGGAAAATGACACTCCTATCTTAAAAGTTTTATCAAAAAGCAGAAACCTTGGGTCTTTTTTTACCTACTACACCCAAATAGAAGAGATTGAGGAAATGGTAGGTGACAGGGTAAGCAGGAAAGCCTTTTTACTGAATCTGTTAATCAGCTGGTCTGGGGTAGAATTACAGGCATTTGTGTTTAAGTTTTGACAGGTTTACTAATAAATCTGAAAGTGGAAGTGTTCGTCGCTCAGTCGTGTCTGACTCTTGCGGCCCCATGGATTGTGACTGTAGCCCGCCAGGCTCCTCTGTCCATGGGATTTTCCAGGCAAGAATACTGGAATAGATTGTCATTTCCTTTCCCAGGGGCTCTTCCCAATCCAGGGATCAGACCCAGGTTTCCTGCATTTCAGGCAGAGTCTTTACCATCTGAGCCACCAGGGAAGCCCAAGACCACTAATAAACCTAAAGGGCTCCAATCTGAACTGATAGGAAAAGCCAGAGGCTATAAATAGTCCTTAACACAAACATCAAGTGTCCTGAAATCTCTTTTTATCTCTTTTCCAACCTGGTATGTTTGGTAATTACATTGCCTGCTTCAGCTCAGGAACAACGGGGTCAAGAGTATCCATATCACTTTCCATGAACTAAGTACGCAAGTGTCCCAGAAAAGTACATATCATTAGGTATAATGTAAAATAAACCACACAGTGAAAAACAAACTTTTACTCCCTTCCTGCTTGTAGTTCATCACCAATAACACAAAGTCTTAACCTCTTTTCCCTGAACTACTTGACAAACATATCTTGCCTTCATCCTTCCTTGATTACTTCTTTCCATGTCTGTTTACTACAGCTAAGAAAATCCATTTCTCTTCTTTATGGAAAGTGTACTCAGCAACTAACTCTGTGCTATAGTTTATCTCAGCAGTTAGAAGCTGTATAAAGTTTAAGGTTGCATGTGTGCTAAGTCCCTTCAGTTGTAGCCAACTTTGCAACCCTATGGACCATAGCCCACCAGGCACTTCTGTCCACAGATTCTCCAGGCAAGAATATTGGAGTGGGTTGTCATGCCCTTCTGTTAATAAATGGAAAGGAGCAAGAGAGATGTGAGTTAGTAGGTCTATGTTTTTCTCATAATTTTTTCCCACAATTGCTGAGCTTTGTATATACATTCAAATGAATATTGCATTTTCCTGGGTATTTTTTAATAGTTGGTAAGGTGATGGTTTAGACACTAAGTCATATCTGACTCTTGTGGCCCCATGAACGGTAGCACACCATGCTCCTCTGTCCATGGGATTTCTCAGGTAAGAATACTGGAGTGGGTTGCTATTTCCTCCTCCAGGGGATCTTCCTAACCCAGGGATCGAACCCCCATGTCTGCTGGATTGCAAGTGGATTCTTTACCGCTGAGCCACCAGGGAAGCCACAGTTGGGAAGAGCTCTCCACCATTCAGAAGATACTAAAGCTGGCTAAAGGAAACAAATACACTGGAATCTCCTGAGAATGAGGTTCCTTCATTTACAATAGAATGGAACGTCTCTATGGGAAGATAGAGGCATTAGAATGCACATACACAATTGATAAGGGATACATGTATTGATAGAAAATTGCCTATGTCCACTATGATCTTAATTCCCCTGAAGCGTTCATTGAAAGTTCTTTCCTTTCTCCCTTCTTACCGCCATCGCTCTTTCATCTTTTCTTTCTTGTCTTCAGACATGTTTGGAATTGTTTTTCACAATGTTTAGACTATTTTCCTCACATTGTCACCAGCTCATTACCACAGAATTACACTTCACAAACAGGAGTGGGCTGCAGAGCCAACTTGGCTTAGCTGTGCCATCTAAGAGAATTATTAAAAGGATGAGTTTCTCTCAGAAAAGACAAGTACAATCTGATCAGCAGGCAGGCAGGGCCACCGCCTGTTTCTCTTCAGTGCTGCCTCATGGCCTTTTGCTCCCTTGGAATCACTCACTGATGAAGTTGTTTTTCCACCCAGGAACCAAGATCCCATGTGTTTTGTTGCAGGGAAACATTCCTCACAGCTTTATTGCAATCGACTTTACAATTTCTGCTGTTGTTGTATGCACTAACAACAAGACGTCTGTATTTCACACTGTTGATAAACACTGAACTTTGCACACACACTCACAAATACACCTGGGAATAAAAATTAACCAACATACTCTCATTTACATAGAAATATTAAATGCAATTTTATCATGTGAGTAATATTAAGATAAATTTTAAAAATATAAAGCTCTAACAAGAGGCTGCTCTTCCCTCTCAAGGGATCAAAGAACTTTGTTAGATTAGTAGATCTTTTAGAGAAAATATTTTGACTTTTTTCTCAACTGAAAACGAATCCTGATTAGATGACTTTTTTATTATAGTCTGTTCATTTTATCAGATATGAAAAAGTCATTTTACCTACTAAGGTCTCCTATGGAACTCTTATTATAAAGAGAGAGACATAAATCATAATAGCAAAATTAGGGCAGATTCTGCTGTGCATGCTGTGTGCTAAATTGCTTCAGTCATGTCTGACTCTTTGCACCCCTATGGACCATAGCCCACCAGGTTCTTCTGTCCATGGGATTCTCCAGGCAAGAATACTGGAGTGGATTGCCATTTCCTTCTCCGGGGGATCTTTCTGACCCAGGGATCGAACTCAGATCTCTTACGTCTTTCCTGCATTGACAGGCAGGTTCTTTACCACCAGTACCAATCTATTCCACAAAGAATTGTGGAAATATTGGGGTAAGTGTCAGAGGAGGCAGGCCCAGGAAGGAGAATACAAAAGAGGATAACCTAAGGCAGCATTTTTATATGCCTGCAGTCATTAAAATCATGGTAGACAAAGGTAGCCTTCAATCTTTATCTGTATCTCCAATTCGTGGCCACATACAGTCGTCATAGAAATCCAGAACTTAAACTTACATTGCTAATCATCCTTTTCTACCTGAACTGTCTATCCTGATAGCTGACAGAGAGTTTCCCCTCCTCACTCATTCCCAGTCATCATTAGTGATTCCTTCGTCTGAGCTCCATTTATTATGAATTGCATCAGTTTGACCAGACATCTACTCTCTTAGAAGAATTAAAGCTTCCATATCTAATGTTCCTTCCAAAAAAAGGCAAGGACCTTACATGCTCTTGACTTCTGTGATCAAAGGGCATGGGTAATTTAAAATATACATTATCAAGAGTGTACAATAATGTAAGTGAACTAAACGTGCCTTGAAGCTCTGAACCAAGTCAGGAGGTTACAGAGCTCAGCTTCCCCCAACCCCTCATACCTGGGAGTTGGAAGAATGAGTGTCTGGTTTGGCCTATTGATCACAGAGGGGTACAATGTGCTATGCTACGTAGAGATCAGAATTCCCAAGGCTGAGATCAAGACCATGATGGTTCTATTGCTGATTGCTAAATAACTTCTATTTATCACAGTACGTGGCTCTCCCTAGATTGGACGAAGTAAGGACTAAATACAGTCAGAGAGACTTTTTTTGCTGAGGTCTATGAAACATCTAATTAATTCTTTTATTCTTACCTTGGTTCTTTCACACAGTATTTACTCACATTTCGTTTGTCATATGTTAATAGAGATACCAGTTCCTTTTGAAATAGAGTTTTGTCAGATTGCCAATATCTTGAAATTTCAGAAACCCACTGCAAATGTGAGCACAGATTTTGAACAACCTGACAGCTGGCGAAGCACTGAAGATTTTCAAGGCAGGAGTAGTCAGCCATCCCGTTTAATGTTCAGATCCTGCACTTCAATAGAAAAAAAACTGAACTGGATAACCTTCCAATGCTAAGATTCCATGACTCTATTTTTCAAATATCCTCATCTTCCAAGTATTCTATAGACCAGTGTTCTACAAGAGAAATTCTACATTTAGAGTTTGATGTGTTTATTTCCCTCTCTCTTTCTTTTTCCCTCTCTCTCTCCTCTTACTTTCTCTTTTCCACCCATCTCATCCCCAAATATGGTTCAACAACAAATTCCTTCACAGAAGAGACAGTGTTGTTAGTGATTACATGTTTTTAAATTCTCCACTCACTGATACAATCATGTGATATGAAATACTGAAGAAACCTCAGAAGCATTCCAAGCATTCATGGACAAAAAAGTCAAGATGTGGTATTTTCCTTCAAAAGTCATGTGAACTGAATCAAAGAGACATAAGAATTTGTATTTAAGACTTCTTATCTAAAAGGAGTGCATTCTGTCACTGGCAATCCCTGAATACTCTAACTCTGAAATAATGTAAATCTATCCAGTCCTTTCCATATCCTTTTTAATTCCGCTGCTGTAAGATTCCTTCTAATCTCTTATACAGACTATCAAAGAAGCCTCCCAACAGGCCTTTTCCAATCTTGCTCTAAGCTGCCTTCATACAAGCTTAGGGTTAGGCCTTCCAAAGTCCCACTCTAATCCTATCACATATCTGCACAGAATCAGCATTAACTGCCCTTTTCAGTTCAGTTCAGTTCAGTCACTCAGTTATGTCCAACTCTCTGTGACCCCATGAACTGCAGCATGCCAAGCCTCCCTGTCCATCACCAACTCCCGGAGTCCACCCAAACTCATGTCCATTGAGTCGGTGATGACATCCAGCCATCTCATCCTCTGTCATCCCCTTCTCCTGCCCTCAATCTTTCCCAGCATCAGGGTCTTTGCAAATGAGTCAGCTCTTTGCATCAGGTGGCCAAAGTATTGGAGTTTCAGCTTCAACATCAGTCCTTTCAATGAACACCCAGGACTGATCTCTTTTAGGATGGACTAGTTGGGTCTCCTTACTGCCTTCTACCTCCTAAGTAAATGCTTGACCTTGATATTTAAATATTTCCGTAATTTCCCCTTACCTTATTGTTTCAACCTTGTCTTCTGTAACATTCCTGTGCTGCTGCTGCTGCCATTCCTATGATTCAGTATTTCTAGTAGTAGTCACTATGGACATTTGGGGCCAGATTATTCTCTGTTGAGATCAACTAAACTGTGCATGGAAGAATGTTGAGCAGTATCCCTCACTTCTACCCAACAGATGTTAGTAACACCTCTAAGTTGTAGCACCCAAAACTGTCTCCAAAAATTACCAAATGCCCCCCTGGGGGAAGAGAGCAAAATAATCTCTGGTTGAGAACCACTGCTAAAATCAAATCAAATTGTATTGCTTATTGTTCCTAAATTATCCTCTTCTCCTATCTAACAATGTGTATTTATAGATAATATTTCCTCCTAAAATATTTCCTAACTGCTCTCCCTGCTGTATGCACACACACACACACACACACACACACACACCTTAGTTTCATAAACTGATATTTCAAGAGATATCTAGAGCTTCCTCCATGAAATCTTTGTCAGTTCTCGAATCCTCGTATGATCACTCTTTTAAGTTCATCTTTTGTACTCATCCCTTTCATGAAACAACCATCGTCCTTGAGTTTATGATATTCCCATTTATCTATTTGTCAAATTGTCTTTCAAATGCCTTAGTTAGTTGATTCAACTTAGAAACATTGCACTCCTATAATCACTGCAGATAGTGACTGCAGCCATGAAATTAAAAGATGCTTGCTCCTTGGAAGAAAAGCTTTGACCAACCTAGACAGCATATTAAAAAGCAGAGACATTACTTTGCCGACAAAGGTCTGTCTAGTCAAAGGTATGGTTTTTTCAGTAATCGCGTATGGATGTGAGAGTTGGACTATAAAGAAAGCTGAGCATTGAAGAACTGATGTTTTTAAACTGCAGTGTTGGAGAAGACTCTTGAGAGTCCCTTGGACTGCAAGGAGATCCAACCAGTCCATCCTAAAGGAAATCAGTCCTGAATATTCATTGGAAGGACTGATGCTGAAGCTGAAACTCCAATACTTTGGCTACCTGATGCAAAGAACTGCCTCATTTGGAAAGCCCCTGATGCTAGGAAAGGTTGAAGATGGGAGAAGGGAATGACAGAGAATGAGATGGTTGGATGGCATCAACGACTCAAGGGACGTGAGTCTGAGTAAGCTCCAGGAGTTGGTGATGGAGAGGGAAGCCTGGTGTGCTGCAGTCCATGGGATCACAAATAGTCGGACATGACTGAGCGACCTAACTGAATCGAACTGACAATGTTTCAGGCATTGGTGTGTGCCTTGATTAGTAGAACAAGCTTTCTGCCTTGTCAAATTCAAATGACTAGGAAAGGATTCATGGTAGGTGTGGTGTATGGGAATGTGGTGGGGCTAATAAATGAGTAAATTTGAAATACTGTTGTTGCTTAGTCACTCAGTAGTGTCTGACTCTTTGAGACCCCTTATATGTAAAATGTGATCATTTCTATGACAGAAACATATAGGTAGTGCAATAGATTATAATACTTAGAAACTGTAGATGGAGTGGTCATGAAAAGCTTACTAAGGTAAGATATTTAACCTGAGGGTTGAAGGATGAGAGTAACCATGTATTTGTGCCTTGGAGGTAACCATATATAGAAAGGCCCTGAGCCAAGACTGAGCTTGGTTGATTTGAAAATTTGAAATAAATCCCTGCTTTTGAATGATAGTGATATAAGGGAAAAGCCATAGGCAATAACTAGGGACAGCTAAGTAGGCACTGTGCAGGGACCATTATTTGAGATAACAATTCCAGATGTTCTTTGAAATGTTTTAAGAAATAAGTCAAGGGTTTTATGAAGCAAATGACATGATGTGATTTGACCAAAATTAATACATTAATTTTTAACTCATTAATATGTTACTCTGGATTCTTGATGAAGAAACTGGAAAATGAGTGTTTCTGTTTAAAGAACATCAGTTCAGCTCAGTTCAGTCACTCAGTCGTGTCCGACTCTTTGTGACCCCATGAACTGCAGCATGCCAGGCCTCCCTGTCCATCACCAACTCCCGGACTCCACCCAAACCCATGTCTATTGAGTCGGTGATGCCATCCAACCATTTCATCCTCTGTCGTCCCCTTCTCCTCCGGCCCTCAATCTTTCCCAGCATCAGGGTCTTTTCAAATGAGTCAGCTCTTCACATCAGGTGGCCAAAGTATTGGAGTTTCAGCTTCAACATCAGTCCTTCCAATGAACACCCAGGACTGATCTCCTTTAAGATGGAGGAAAGAACCTCAAGGATATATTAATTACTCCTATAGCTAAAACTACAGAAGGACTGTTCTCCATCCCAGAACATCTCATATGCTGTGCCATGAAAGAGTTAAGAGGAGATGAGATATCAATCCTCTCAGAGCCAGAAAAATACACTAAAGTGTGCTTTCAGTTGTTACTGTAATGTGCAATAGACAGATCAGTTTCCTATGTGCTATGGTTTGAGAAAGGATAGGAAGCACTACTGTAACATATGAGCCAACGACTCATGCATGTAATATTTAAACACTGCCAAAGTACTGGGAACTCACCACCTTCAAAGAGACTTCCAGATTTTGAAGGCTCTAACAATTAGAAAACTGCTTTCCGCTGAACTGAGTCAGAAATGTATAAGATATACTGATGAAATCATGAGGAGAACAATTTGGCTCAAGCGAAAGTTCTTCTGGAGTAGGCTCATCTAGCTCAATAACTGTCCTCCCTAATCTACCACTCCAAGAAAACGCCATCTTCCCTCCCCCTTGTGGTGCCCTTTATACCTGTTTGTCTGCCAGATGGCCATGAGCACTTTCTTAGCCCACCTTTAATCCTCTTGCCTTGAATCACTCCAACTGGTGCCTAGAAGATATGACATTATCACAACATCCTTTCATAAGCTTTTTCCCATCACCAGCTTAAGAAAGTTAATCAGCCCTCCTCCTTTATTAACATTATTTTTTTCTGTTTTTGGTCATATCACGTATCTTGTAGGATCTTAATTCCCTGACTAGGGATCGAATCTGTGTCTCCTGTAGTGAAAGTGTGGAGTCTTAACCACTGGACTTCCAGGGACTCCCATACCTTCTTCTTGACAGTCCTCTTTACTGACTGAACTCCCTGATACATGGATTTGATCTCATTCATCTTGATGGAGAGTGCCTACTACACTACAGATGCCTGGTAAATATATGTTAATCATTATGGGTAGAGAAACTCTGGATTTTAGAGTAAAATTTCAATCTTAATGCCATTACTTATTGGTTATGGGATTTACTTATTCAAATATTTGCTCCACAAATATTACCGAGTGCTTACATGCCCAGTGATGGAAACATATGGTCTCTACCTCATGGCACTTATGGTCTAGATGATGAGGCAAAGACTAATTAGATGAATGAGCAGTAAATAGTACAAAATGCTATGGATTCTTTGAAAGAAAAATCCAGGGTTCTGTAGAATATATGTGAAAGAAAACTAATTTTGTCTGGATCTTCAAGGGAGATTCTTGGATATGATAAGATTTTTAAGACCTGAGGAACAAGTAAATCTTGATAAATGTATTGATACTTACCCTTTATAAGTTTCAGATTCCTCATCAATGAAATGAAGATGATAATGCATTCTCCTTAGGGTCCACCCAAGGATTAATTAGTTAACATGTAAGTGCCTCCTCTAGAGAAGGAAATCAATAATTGGCAAGTTCTTTCTACCTTAATGAATGAAGAATGAAGATATGCTCACCAGGCAAGATTATGGAAGGACTTCAGTGTTTCATATAGCATGTTGAACTGTCTCCACAAATAAGATACTAGCCTACAGTACTTCAGAATATGACTTTATTTGGAAATAATGTAATTATAAATATAATTAACTATGTTAAGAGACAGAGAAGGCAATGGCAACCCACTCCAGTACTCTTGCCTGGAAAATCCCATGGACAGAGGAGCCTGGTAGGCTGCAGTCCATGGGGTCGCAAAGAGTCCAACACGACTGAGCGACTTCAGTTTCACTTCTCACTTTCATGCATTGGAGAAGGAAATGGCAACCCACTCCAGTGTTCTTGCCTGGAGAATCTCAAGGATGGGGGAGCCTGGTGGGCTGCCGTCCATGGGGTCGCACAGAGTCAGACACAACTGAAGCGACTTAGCAGTAGCAGCATGTTAAGAGAAGGTCATACAGGACTAGGGTGGGCCCTTTATTCAATGTGACTGGTGCCTTTATATGAAGAGATAGATTTAGACACAGAAATGGGAGAGAATGACATGTAGTAAGGGAATCAGAGATTGAAATGCTTTAACTGTAAGCCAAGGAACAACAAAGATTGTTGACAAATCAACAGAAGCCTGAGGCAGGTGAAGAAAGATTCTCTCCTAGAGATTTTGAGGAAACGTAGCCTTACCAGCACCTTAATTTTGGACATCTGGCCTCCAGAACTGGGAGAAAATAAATTTTGTGTTTCTTTATGCACCTACCTTGTGGTACTTTTTTTGGGCAGTCCTATGAAACTAACACAGGCTTCCCTGGTGGCTCAGATGGTACACAATCCAATGTGGGAGACCTAGGTTCACTCTCTGGGTCAGGAAGATCCCCTGGAGAAGGGAATGGCAACCCACTCCAGTATTCTTGTCTGGAGAATCCCATGGATGGAGGATCTTGGCAGGCTACAGTCCATGGGGTCACAAAGAGTTGGATACAGCTGAGTGACCAAGCAAATGCAAGAAACTAAAACACATCATAAAAGTGTCTGGATTGCATATTTCAGGCAATGGTATGCAGGAAGACTAAGGATTTGGAAGGCAAGATTTGAACAAGGAAATAAACATAAAAAGGTGTTTCAAAAAGACAAATCTCTAATTGGTGCACTGAGTCCATAAGCTTCTTGAGTGGGGAACCTATACCTTCCATGAAGAGCTGAACTCCATATAAACTGGTTAAATAAATTATTTATAATAAACATTTGGGTACCTAAGCTCTTTATGGAAAACTTAGAGGTAAAACATTTTAACTCATTGAATTTTTACTCTTCTAAAGTAAAAATTATCTTCTCATTTTATTTAATTGAAGAGGCAAAGCATGGAGTAAATTAAGTCCAATTTGCATGCAATTGTGCATGCAATGTAGATCTTGACTTAAACTAGGGAGCAAGCTTTGCATAAACTCAAGTACTCTTCTATATAAAGCGAACCATTGTTTGCTTAAAATTTTCAGTATTTTCCTTCCTTTCATTTCAAAGAAAAATATCATAGCATTTCTCTTTCTAATTTAAACCCCACAAAATCTATAACTGATAATCAGAATGTATCCCCTAAGGGCTAATACATTTTGGTGATATTATACTAGTAATGCCTTCTAGCTTTCAAGTTCTCTAGCAAGCCTGTAATTCCATTTTTTTTAATGCATGGTTTTAATCCATATGGTTTTGCTCTATTTAATTATATTTATCATTTCCAAATATTCTGCACTTATAAAAATAGTGCATGGTGTATAGAGGAAGCAATGCACTGTATCATATTTTGTGAAATCTCATATGCCACATGTATGTCTGGTATAAGCTAGAGAACATATTTTGTTTAAATTAAGGGTTTGAATTCAATTTTATACCAATTTCTTTAGCTCATTATCCACAATACATTTGCTTACATCCATAGAAATGTTGGGGCTTCCCTGGTGGCTCAGTTGTTAAAGAATCTGCCTGCAATACAGGAGACCTGGGTTTGATCCCTAGTTTGGGAAGATCCCCTGGAGAAGGGAAAAGCTACCCACTCCAGTATTCTGGCCTGGAGAATTCCATGGGCTATATAGTCCATGGGTTCACAGAGTCAGACATGACTGAATCACTCTCACTTTCATAGAAATGTTACCTGGTTAAACTATCAGTTCAGTTCAGTCGCTCAGTCATGTCCAACTCTTTCGACCCCATGAATCACAGCTCGCCAGGCCTCCCTGTCCATCACCAACTCCTGAAGTTCACTCAGACTCGCGTCCATGGAGTCAGTGATGCCATCCAGCCATCTCATCCTCGGTCGTCCCCTTCTTCTCCTGTCCCCAATCCCTCCCAGCATCAAAGTATTTTCCAATGAGTCAACTCTTTGCATGAGGTGGCCACAGTACTGGAGTTTCAGCTTTAACGTCATTCCTTCCAAAGAAATACCAGGGGTGATCTCCTTTAGAATGGACTGGTTGGATCTCCTTGCAGTCCAAGGGACTCTGAACAGTCTTCTCTGACACCACAGTTCAAAAGCATCAATTCTTCAGCGCTCAGCCTTCTTCACAGTCCAACTCTCACATCCATACATGACCACTGGAAAAACCATAGCCTTGACTGGATGACCTTAGTTGGCAAAGTAATGTCTCTGCTTTTGAATATGCTATCAAGGTTGGTCATAACTTTTCTTCCAAGGAGTAAGCATCTTAATTTCAAGGCTGCAATCACCATCTGCAGTGATTTTGGAGCCCAAGAAAAGAAAGTCTGACACTGTTTCCACTGTTTCCCCATCTATTTCCCATGGAGTGATGGGACCGGATGCCATGATCTTCGTTTTCTGAATGTTGAGCATTAAGCCAACTTTTTCATTCTCCTCGTTCACTTTCATCAAAAGGCTTTTGAGTTCCTCTTCACTTTCTGCCATAAGGGTGGTGTCATCTGCATATCTGAGGTTATTGATATTTCTCCCAGCAATCTTGATTCCAGCTTGTGTTTCTTCCAGTCCAGCGTTTCTCATGATGTACTCTGCATAGAAGTTAAATAAGCAGGGTGACAATATACAGCCTTGACATACTCCTTTTCCTATTTGGAACTAGTCTGTTGTTCCATGTCCAGTTCTAACTGTTGCTTCCTGGCCTGCATACAGATTTCTCAAGAGGCAGGTCAGGTGGTCTGGTACACTCATCTCTTTCAGAATTTTCCACAGTTTATTGTGATCCACACAGTCAAAGGTTTTGGCATAGTCAATAAAGCAGAAATAGATGTTTTTCTGGAACTCTCTTGCTTTTTCCATGATCCAGCGGATGTTGGCAATTTGATCTCTGGTTCCTCTGCCTTTTCTAAAACCAGCTTGAACATCAGGAAGTTCACGGTTCACGTATTGCTGAAGCCTGGCTTGGAGAATTTTGAGCATTACTTTACTAGCATGTGAGATGAGTGCAATTGTGCGGTAGTTTGAGCATTCTTTGGCATTGCCTTTCTTTGGGATTGGAATGAAAACTGACCTTTTCCAGTCCTGTGGCCACTGCTGAGTTTTCCAAATTTGCTGGCATATTGAGTGCAGCACTTTCACAGCATCATCTTTCAGGATTTGAAATAGCTCAACTGGAATTCCATCACCTCCACTAGCTTTGTTCGTAGTGATGCTTTCTAAGGCCCACTTGACTTCACATTCCAGGATGTCTGGCTCTAGATGAGTGATCACACCATCATGATTATCTGGGTCGTGAAGATCTTTTTTGTACAGTTCTTCTGTGTATTCTTGCCACCTCTTCTTAATATCTTCTGCTTCTGTTAGGTCCATACCATTTCTGTCCTTTATCGAGCCCATCTTTGCATGAAATGTTCCCTTGGTATCTCTAATTTTCTTGAAGAGATCTCTAGTCTTTCCCATTCTGTTGTTTTCCTCTATTTCTTTGCATTGATCACTGAAGAGGGCTTTCTTACCTCTTCTTGCTATTCTTTGGAACTCTGCATTCAGATGCTTATATCTTTCCTTTTCTCCTTGGCTTTTTGCTTCTCTTCTTTTCACAGCTATTTGTAAAGCTTCTCCAGACAGCCATTTTGCTTTTTTGCATTTCTTTTCCATGGGGATGGTCTTGATCCCTGTCTCCTGTACAATGTCACAAACCTCATTCCACAGTTCATCAGGCACTCTCTCTATTAGATCTAGGCCCTTAAATCTATTTCTCACTTCCACTGTATAATCATAAGGGATTTGATTGAGGTTATACCTGAATGGTCTAGCAGTTCCCTGTTTTCTTCAATTTAAGTCTGAATTTGGTAATAAGGAGTTCATGATCTGAGCCACAGTCAGCTCCTGGTCTTGTTTTTGTTGACTGTATAGAGCTTCTCCATCTTTGGCTGCAGAGAATATAACAATCTGATTTTGGTGTTGACCATCTGGTGATGTCCATGTGTAGAGTCTTCTCTTTTGTTGTTAGAAGAGGGTGTTTGCTATGACCAGTGCATTATCTTGGCAAAACTCTATTAGTCTTTGCCCTGCTTCATTCTGTATTCCAAGGCCAAATTTGCCTGTTACTCCAGGTGTTTCTTGACTTCCTACTTTTGCATTCCAGTCCCCTAGAATGAAAAGGACATTGTGCCTAATTCAGATACATCTGTATCTTCTATCCTCTTGACATATGCAATTTCATGTTAAATAATGAAAGAGGGACCCTCTGTTTGATAACATTAATGCTGTGCCTATGAATGTTAAAAGTGCAAGAAAAAAATGAGCAGAAACCAAGAAGAAAATTCTGGGTTTGTTCAAAGATACCACATCAATTCTATCTCATTTTCAGCAGAAACAGTTCTTAGGGTGTTTTGTGTTCCCACCAATTCTAGGGCACAGAAGACCCCTTGGTATACTAACTCTTATTAGCATCAGTTTTTTTAAAAATCCCCTTGAATTATTCTTTTTTGGCAACCGTCTCTCTTAGATACTCCCAGATTTGCCTAACTAGTCCCCATCAGTGGTTCTTAAAGTTGAATGGTAATTACAAAAGAATTCTGGGACCTGATAAGTCCTATTAAGTTCACATTATTTATATTAAGGGACAAGGCCCAGAAATTTGTGTTGAAAAAAGTTCCAACTGGTCCAGCTTCAGAAGATCAAAAATCCTCAGATGGAGGAACAGTATCCTGGACTTTTCAGCTCATTGGTGCTCTCAAAACACTTTGCTTAAAAAGTTGCTAGATTCCCTTCATTCCTGGTATATAGATATTATGTCCAAATATACCTTGCTATGCTCCTTCCTCCTTCTAAATGTCATGTGATCTGGCTGATTATCTCAGGCTAATGGGAGAGAGCTAGAAGGACTCCCCCATTCAAGGATGTATCCTCATCAAGACCTTCTGATAGCTGTGGCCAGCCCCACAGAAAGAAGTTGTAAGCTGAACCAGAGACTCCAATGGAGGTCATATCATCCAAAAGGAGCTGGGATCTCATCATATTCCTTAAATGCTATATTGTTAATGTCTTCCATTTGCATAGTCATGAAGAGCAACAGTAGTGCCTCTGAAATAGCTATTCCTACTGGATAGATCTCAGCTTAAGACCCAGACTTGCCATGTCCGCCTTATGTGCCTGTCTGAGGCAAATCATGTGTCCCTTCTGATTCTTGCATTTATCAGAAAGAGATACTATTTTATTGGTTCTGGAATTGTTTACACTAATAATAGTATGTGTAAAGTACCCAGAAGGACATAGTACTTAACTGTTGTTCAGTCACTAAGTCATGTCCAACTCTTTTGCTACTCCATGGACTGTAGCCCACCAGTCCTCTCTGTCTATGGGATTTCCCAGGGAAGAATATTGGAGTGGTTTGCCATTTCCTTCTTCAGGGATTCTTCCTGACTCAGGGATTGAACCTGTGTCTCCTGCACTGAAGACAGATTCTTTACTGCTGAGCCACTGGGGAAACTCCCATAATAGTTAGTATATTGTAGATATTGTAGGAAAAAAAATATTCTAAAAGGCATAATTTCTATAAAAAATATTGGCTTCATTTCTTTTATTGTCCCAAGAGTTCATGCAAGCCTTTTACTTCAACAAAGACCACGATGGGGGGCTTTGCCCCAAGCTCTAGCTGCAAACCCAAGGCTAAAGGTGAAAGTTTAGATAAGAAAAAAGACAAGGACATTTAAATTAGATGAAGTTCCTGGATTTTTTTCTTCTCTTTGGAACATAAAGTTGGAAGGGAGTCAGAAACAGATATGTCTCCATTAAAATGATCTTTAAATTGCTAACCAAATGTCTTTGGGTTAATGAACAAAGAATGGAATTAGATGCAAAGAAAAAAAAAAGTTTGTTTCTTTTGTCAGATCACCGTATTTTAGTTGGTAGTTTTTCATCATCTCAGTTTCTGGGAGTGGGGCAGAGGGTTTGGATTTCCACCTTGTTTGTATTTTCATTCACTTATTTAATTTTCCATTATGAACTGGGCATGAAAGGTATACCAAATTCATGCATTAAATATCCCTGGAATAAAGGACATACATTAAATATTTCTGACATAAAGGACATTACCATTGCACTCAATCATTAATGAGCTCAGGACTGAGTTTCTATCTCGAAAGAGCAGTGCGCAAGTTTCAGTATGTTCTATAGCAAATGCCTAAAAGTTTGTACCCTCCTGTAATACGAAGAGAGCAACAGTCAAGTTATCACCTAGCCCTGGAATTAACATATGAGTAGTTTCTATGTCTTAGATGCTACTGCTCTGAGCTAAAGGATAAAGTTACAGAATAGGTTTACAGCCTAGAATCCTAGTCAAACTTACTTTGGGCTTTTGTGAATTAATGAGACCTTTAGAGTAATTAGATGGACATTTTATTTCCTCTCTTGTCAAACCTTAGTTGGTCCTCAATGTTGAGACACTTCCGTGCATGTATTACTTATTTTTAACCACATATTTTCCAAGCATTCTAATACCTGTTTGTCTTAAAAATAATAATTATTATTATATTCTTGAGGAAGGGCCCAAGACAAACCTGTCTTCTACAGGTCAAAGCAATCTAGATGGGTTATTTTTTTTTTCCTCACAACTCTGCAAAATACAGTACAAGAATATGGACTTTAATTTCGTGGTCCAACTAGAAGAAGGTGAGCTATCAGGAGAGTCTAGAACAGACAGAGGTCAGCAAGCTGCAGCCTGTAGGCCAAATCTAGCTCATCAGTTATTTTTGTAAATAAAGTATTTGATTGAAACACAGTCATGTCCATCTGTTTAGGTTCTGTCTATGGTTTGCTTCTGTGCTAAAACTACAGGGCTGAGGCAATGCGACAGACATTTATGGTCCAGAAAATCAACAGTATTTACTTTCTGGTCTTTTATGAACAAGCTTGCCAATTCTTGGTCTAGAACACAACCCTAACAATATTATGAAGGTCGATGTCTGTGGTCTTCCACAAAATTTCATTTGTTGACAATCTCTGGACAGTGGGTGGAGTTTAAACTTAGCCAATTTGGCTACTTTTATGTTTATAAATATTAAATATTATCTTAATTTTTTGTTGTCTTCAATGTCAGATACCTACTGGAAGCATATTTAATCCTCTATCACATGATATGATTTCCCAAATAAGTTTCTGAAAACAACTATCCTAGTCATCATTTCTCTTCAGAGCTCTCTTTAAATACATTTCCAAATATAGACGAGATGGAAAATAGGTTATGAAAGCAGTACTTTGACAGGAAATCCATTATTGTGCTAGTAAGTGTAAGAGAAAAGAAAAGATGAGAAGGCAGTCTACGGAAATTGCCTCTAGATTTGTAGGAGGTCATATATTATGTATATAGAGAGATATATTTGGTCTTCTAAACAATTATTCAATATAAATAATTGCAAACTACATGTTAATCTTTAATGTGTGTTAATCTTTTTAGGTAAATACTTACTTTTAAAGCATAACTTCATACCACAGAAGTTGATAAGATCAAGTTAGCTATGGAACTGCTTATTTGGAATTTGTATTTCTTACAAAGGGTCAAAGAATTCTTAAATTAAAAAAAAAAAAAAGGCTGATGGGAATTTGCTGTATGACTCAGGGTACTCAAAAGTACCAAACTAGAGGTATGGGGAGGGCTGGGGGGTGGGAGGGAGATTCACAGGGAAGGGACATATGTATACCTATGACTGATTCATGTTGATGTATGGCAGAAACTAACACAGTATTGTAAAGCAATTATCCTTAGAGTCAAAATAAATTTTAATAAAAACCTTCCCTCATGCTCTCAATCAGCCTCAAGAACTCGGAGCAACATTAAAAAAAAAATAAAAGAAAAAGAAAGACCAGTAAAACTATCACTTTCTTTGAAAGACATCCATCCGAAGAGTGCTGGCTTAGATGAATATTGAACAACATTGTCTATTCTTAATACAAAGATACTGAAAGCAAAATAAAAGTAATAAAGAGGCCTTAAGACTAAAGCTGCCACATAGAGGTCATCGAGTCATAAAAAAAAGACTTTCACAACATTTCCGACTCCACATCTATATTTTCTTAAAATAGAAGCTGTTCTTTGGGCAATAGAGTCCTTGCACCTGGAACAAGTAAGTGACTCAGAGCTAAACTGCATAATCATTTACTCACAGAACACACTCCTCTTGAGTTGAGTCCTGTGTCAGGCACTGCATGAGGCACTGAGGGTTCATTCACCAAGCCTCCTTCAGGAGCCCATCTTCATGGAGCTTTGACTTTGGTGGCAAAGGAAGATGAGTTGATCTGGAAGAGCCTGGAGAGTACTGTACTCCAATAGAGTTCAACACTGTGACTCCCACCCATACATAAAAGGAATGTTTTAGTCAACTTATCAATTAAGGAGTCAGATGTTATAACCAGATCAAAGAGCCCTTCAAAAACTAGCTAGATAGAGACAATCTTAGGATAAAATTATAGAGTAGATTAAAAAACTGGTTCATATTCAACAGGACTATGAGCCTTTGGAGTTATCTGCTCCACTTGGAAGAAATTATTTTTATCTTTACTGTGCAAAAAGCTACACCTTAAAGTGTAGCTTCATAAAACCCGGAATTTTTAATTAAGAGTGAACAATAAGGCGACCTAAGTGCATTCCTCTTGTTAATCTTTGAGTGGCCTTTGCTCCCATAGGGTGTTTTGGCCCAATTTCTAATTTTCAGATATCTTTTCTGAAGCACAGAGGACTGTACCTTAATCGGTTGGGTCAAGATGGGGCAGAAGCAAGTCTGGCCAAATCTGAGCTAAGATGCTGAAGCTAAGTGGGGGAAACACTACATAAGTATGAGCAAACAGCCATTCTTAGAAAGGGGAACTGTGTGACAACTTTATGTCCTTTTCTGCTCTAGTCTACGTAATCCACCCACAGACTGGTAAATCACAAAACCACTCTGGAAAAAGGTAGAAACTATATAATTTTCTTCCTTAGAATGCAGTATAAACTTACTAACTTTTGAGAGGTGTAGATTAAGGAATAAACTCCTGGGGTAAAATTACCCAGAACCTGGGGAAAGACCAGAATGCCTCCACCACACCTAAGGCATACCCCACTTTGGATCATGAGCTTAGAAGAAGCCCAAGAAAGAGAAGGATGGGGAAAGAAACCAAAAAAAAAAAAATCCTATAGGTCATCTGTTTACTAACCACATGTGCTGCCTGTCTGAATTAGTTTGTGGTCTCTCACTTACTCTATTTAGAATTCTGTACATCTGGGTGTATTTTTTCCAGTGTTTCCTATCATATCAGTGACAGAATTGCCAACACGGAGGTATCCATAAATTATACTGCAGTCTAGTAGTTTCCAGTGTCTGGAAAGCTTAGAACAAAAGACTCAAATGCAAATGTGAACTGCTTAATTCAGTGAGTATTTGTGATGTTACCCAGGTGCCAATGACATCTTTCTGACCAGCTCAGAGGCACCAGGGACCAACCCAACATACATTTTTAATGTGCTCAGCTGTGACAGCCTATACACACAGAAGACCTTAAGGCCTTAAAGTCATCCTCTTGGAAACCACTGCACTTTTAGGGACCCAGAAGAAACGCTTTAATTAATCTTCTTTTTTCAGGGTAGATTTTTTTGGTATAAATTATGTACACTGAAAACCTGCCAATTATAGCAAATTAAGGGACTTGGCAAGTGCCTCCCTTGGAGGCAGATGGTAAATAATATCCAGATTCTGACTTGAAATAAGACCAGAGATTAGCTGGTGCAGAATGTAAAAGCAATCCAGATATGAGAAATAAACAAATTTAATGTGAGCTCAAGAGGAGGGTTTTGGTTTAGGATAGCTATAGTAATATTATTAGAACAGATGATTCATTACCATTACACATATTTTCATGAGATGAGCCTGTTCTTAGAGCTTCTTTCTGTGATTCTTTCATGAACACTTACTTATTGTCTTAGCATCTAGGATGTGATCTAAATGCCTAGTTTCCTCACCTGTGCAATGAGCATAAGGCAAATTGGTGAGAGTCCTGGATGATATCATGATATTCTATGCTTAGCCCAATAACTGGAACAAAATAAGGGAACAAAAATTTTAGCTGATTTTGTTAGTGCTGTTGCAATATGGCTACCAAAATAAATGACAACTCCCATATACCTTTTGGCCTCAAATAATAGCACTCCAAAGCTTATGCATGCTGATTCTGTGCCAGGGACTATTCCATCATTTTTATTTTATAGATAAGAAATTGCAGTATCAGAGAGCTCATGTACCATGCCTTTGTCACACAGGTAGCAAGTGATGGGTCCTGGACTTAACTGCCTTTTCATTCAATGACTAACAGACACTTGAAACCCAGAGGAATCCTGAAACACTCAGTCTTCCCTTAACATACTAAAAGGACTCTGTGTAGATCAGAGTTGTGGTGATTTTCTGAGGATAAGGTAAGAGTGAAAAAGTTGGTTCTGTGCTCACCTTTTCAGTCCTCCAAACTCAGTCAGTTTCTTGTTTGTGTTGCTATAGCAAGGAGGATTCTCAGCTTATGCTATACTCTAAATAGCTGTGTTCCCCCCTCCCCAGATTAGTATGTTGAAATCCTAACTCCTACAGGTGATAGTATTAGGGGTTGGGGCCTTTGGAGGTGATTAGATCATGAGGACTCTGCCCTCATGAATGGGATTAATGTCTTTATGAAAGGGATCCCAGGAGCTCCCTAGCCCCTTCCACAGGTGAGGTTACAGCAAAAAAGATAGCTGTCTATGGGAAGCAGGCTCTCATCAGACACAGATTCTGCCAGTGCCTTGATCTTGGACTTCCTNAAACAAAAAAAAAAAACAAGAGTTACAAGCCCACTGGATAATGTAACCGGTTATGCCATAGGAAAAAAATTGGGTTCTACCATCTTAAACATTAGAAAAATGAAAGGAAGAAGCTCAAATAACTCAAATGTAGCAATTCCATCATTATTATTCCCAAACTTGAAGTATTTTACTACCTATGGAGATGCTCTCCACACCTTCCAGCCCTGTCTTTGGGAAATAGCTGTGTTCCCCCTGAGCCTGGCCTTAATTGTATCCAGTCTGTAGACATCTTCAGCTTTTGTCCTTAAGATAAGGACTCAATGCTGAAGCTGAGGGTGAGAACCAAGCTAAGACTACCAGTTGAGAACTAAAAATCATGACAATCCAGCTTTTTTTAATGAGATACACGATGAAAAATAACTGACTCTATTTTCTTCATTTATTAATATCATTCAAAATAAAGATTCTAATCTTAACAACACTTAGCATTCCTCTTATACCCTAGGGCTTCCCACAACACCCTCCCCACTTTTCAATAACATGGTCTAAATCATTATTTTTGTTTAATTAAATAAAGCTTCATCCCCTATCTACAACATTTCAATTTCTATTATTTCACAGAAGAATGAAAAAACCTTTACAACATAATGAGAGAGTTTGAAGCATGTTATGAAATCAGCATATGAAACCAGCAAATGAAAAAGTATAAGTCTTTAACAGCAAAGAATAGCATGGTCCATGATCAAATTTGGCAAAACAATAAACCATATGGACAGACTACACACAGACTTACAGAATACACTCTGAATACAAGAATATAGCTCACATTAAATTAGAAAGCTGTAATTCAGGATAAGTGAAAGTGAAATCACCCTATTCAATAGGTAATAAATATATAAGACTTGTCTAAGTGGTAGTTTTTGTTGAAATTTAAAAGTTAAATTAGATAAGTTTGAGAATAATAAACTAAAAGTTGATTGCTTATAATTTGAGTAAAGATGAAAGATAACACAGTAATGTGTGGGGGCTAAGTCACACAGTTAAGTTAGGTCATATTTCCATTTTCCATTCTTCCTTTTCAAATGAACAAAATTTTTTAAGAAATAAAAAATAAAGACACATAACTGAAAGTAATAAGCATTAATAAGTAAAGAAACTAAAATGAAGCAACAATTCTAGAATAAAGCAATGCAGTGTGGGTGACATAATTGGGTTTTAAACCTTCACCAATATTCTGGAAACAATGCTCAGTCAGAAACATACTGATGATTTTCAATAACCCTGCCAAACTCTGGAGAAACACATTAAATTCTTTCTTCTTCTAACTGAGGGCAGTGGAAATTGTTCCTATGAGATATGGTCAAAAGGAAGAAATGTAAAACATGAGAATAGTTAAGTTTTCAGAGTTTACATGAAGGGGGATGATCTGAATTGAGATGAAATAAAAGCCCTATTGCTTAGAGAAAATCATGATTTAAGATATTCAGCACATCCTCAGCTTAAACTCATTTTCATCATGCTTTCAAATTGTAGCTCCAAGGAAAAGCCACACTCACACACACACACACACACACACACAGCTATCAGCCATGATAGCAAAGGAGTAAAGTTTGCATTTGACCACTAAAATCAGCAAACCAGATAATCTGCACCAAATAGTTTACATTAAGTATGAGGGAGACTAAAATAACCCTTATACCAACAATTCAAAGACATTATGCGGGGAGAAAGGAGACTGATCAATGAGTAATGAATAAAAAACAGAGAAAAAGATGCCCAAGATAAAAAAATATATATACATTGGATATGAAGGAAAGCACAGCAAAACAAAAGAATTCTTTTCCATAAATACATTGTACTATGGGAATGTAATAAGAAAATTTTCATTTAAAAAAAAAGAAAATGAAAAGACCTAAAAAGAAACCATCCAGAATTAAATAAAATCAATGTTCAGAGTGACATTATGAAACACAATAATCAATTCTAAACAAGAAGAAATGAAATAGGCAAGGGTAAAAATAAAAATTGCTACTCAAAATTAATAGTTTGTCACTCTGCTTATTTAACTTATATGGAGAGTACATCATGAGAAACGCTGGGCTGGAAGAAATATAAGCTGGAATCAAGATTGTTAGGAGAAATATCAATAACCTCAGATATGCAGATGACACCACCCTTATGGCAGAAAGGGAAGAGGAACTAAAAAGCCTCTTGATGAAAGTGAAAGAGGAGAGTGAAAAAGTTGGCTTAAAGCTCAACAATCAGAAAACAAAGATCATGGCATCTGGTCCCATCACTTCATGGGAAATAGATGGGGAAACAGCGTCAGACTTTTTTTTTTTTTTTTTTGCTCCAAAATCACTGCAGATGGTGATTGCAGCCTTGAAATTAAAAGATGCTTACTCCTTGGAAGAAAAGTTATGACCAACCTAGATGGCATATTCAAAAGCAGAGACATTGCTTTTCCAACAAAGGTCCGTCTAGTCAAGGCTATGGTTTTTCCAGTAGTCATGTATGGATGTGAGAGTTGGACTGTGAAGAAAACTGAGCCCCGAAGAATTGATGCTTTTGAACTGTGGTGTTGGAGAAGACTCTTGAGAGTCCCTTGGACTGCAAGGAGATCCAACCAGTCCATTCTGAAAGAGGTCAGCCCTGGGATTTCTTTGGAGGGAATGATGCTGAAGCTGAAGCTCCAGTACTTTGGCCACCTCATGTGAAGAGTTGACTCATTGGAAAAGACTCTGATGCTGGGAGGGATTGGGGGCAGATGGGGAAGGGGACAACCAAGGATGAGATGGCTAGATGGAATCACGGACTCAATGGACGTGAGTCTGAGTGAACTCCAGGATTTGGTGATGGACAGGAAGGCCTGGCGTGCTGCAATTCATGGGGTTGCAAAGAGTCGGACACAACTGAGCAACTGAACTGAATTGAACTAACTGATAATCACAATAAATAGAGAGAATGCATGTGTGTGTGTGTGTGTGTGTGTGTGTGTGTGTGTGTATAAAGATGGAGAGGGAAAGAAAGAAAGGGGTAAAGAAGGATGAAACAAAGGAAGAAAGGAAAGAGGAAGAAGAGAGGAAGGAAGGAAGAAGGGAAGGAAGGAAGGGAGACAACATTAAGGACATATAAAGATGTGCTTACATAAGACAGTTGGCATCTTTGAAGAATAAAAGCTCAACCATAAAACCAGAAACATATTAAGGGACATAAAACAAAATTTCCCTAAGATAATGGGTAAAAATATGTAAGTATAAAGAAAATGTTCTCTAATCCAGGCAAAAGTAATTCAGAACAATCAAAGCTAAAACATAACCTGGTTCACTATTAAATTTCAATGACAAAGAAAGATTTCTCCAGGCTACCTCCAGATAACCCAAGTCACACACCAGAAGATAAAATTAGGAGTCCCCAATTTTCCACAGCATCATTTGATCCTGAAAGATTAGCAGGAAAAGTCTACTAGGTTCTGTAGAAAATGTTCTACATGAATTGCATATCCAATCAAGTTTCAGGTACAATGATAATAAAAAGGCTTTTCAGAACCATACAGGAACTCAGAAAATACAGTATCTGAATGACTAATGTTTCAGGCCTACAATAAGCCATTGGTGTGCACTGCACTTTTGTCATGTTTAAATAGCAGATTATTTTAAGAGATTGAGATTGAGTTTGAGTATCAGAGATAAATTGATTGTCCTAATGAAGGATGGATAAAATGAAGGCTCTCTAAGCTGGTGGCAATACAAAAGGAATAGAAGAGACACATTTATGTGTATAACTGTAAAGTTTGCAAACAATACTAGCTAAATTGGTATTTTCTTGAATGCACACATCTCTCAGCTTCACAGAAGATTTAGCTATCCCAGTCTGTTCAGTAACACTTTATATTTGTATACATCCTATTCTCATTTTTGTCGCTTTCTAAAGCTTGTTTTGTTTGCTAAAAATATTTGCAAGTCAAATTATAACACTTTTTCCTTCCAGAGATTTAAAAATTTATGCAACTTTTAGAATTGGTAATGTAATTTATACAAAATAATTGGAATATCCATTATAACTTGTGAAANTTTTAGAATTGGTAATGTAATTTATACAAAATAATTGGAATATCCATTATAAGTTGTGAAAATTGATAAAAAGTTTGAGTATTATTCCATTTCTATTCATGCTTCAACGTTTAAACTGCCATATTTTAGAATAAAAATGCTGGTACCTTTATTGCCTTATTATTGTATTTCTGATGTAATGCTATACTAACCAAGATCCTGAGGAATTAACCTACTTTTGTATAGGGCAAATAGGTACATTAACAATCTCTATAGAAAAATTCACTTTTCTAAGAGCCTACAGACTAAGAGTTTATATACCAACAGAGGTCCTGACTGATGCATTCGGGATCCTATACAACCTAATTTCATCCACAGCTGCCTATTTTCAGTAAGGCTACTTTAGTTTCTTGACCATAGAATGCAGAAATTAGCCCTCTCATTGATTTCTATGAGGAATTTATTCATACAAACTGTTAGAGGGCATTGCAGTCTTCAGCGAAGATCTGGGCATTCATGGAATGGTCAGTCACATCTTAGGACAGTCCTACTAAGCATGCCTGTCTCTTATCACCTTTTTGCCACTCTCCTCTTTCTTTCTCCTTTTCCCAGAAATTCCCAGTCTTCACCTTCTGCTTTAGCATACAGTAACTCCCTTGGAACACTGAAGCACAACTGCTAGCCCAGTCTAGGTGTGATGATTGTTAATTAAGGCATATTCTTACAAAGACAGAGTCTCCCAAAGAATTCTCAGTGCGTGGGCAATGAGAAATGGTGAGAAACTCACCTATGGTCAATATTCAATACATTCTTTAGGAATTCATTCAGCAAATATCAACTGAATCTCACTTGCACACACAGCCAATTACTGTAAATTCAGGAAAGTCCTCTGTTTAGGGGAGCTTCATTTTCCTGTTTTCCTGCTTTTTAACTCTAGCCACATACTTGTTGTCCAGGCATCGTGTGTGTGTGTGTGTGTGTGTGTGTGTGTGTGTGTGTGTGTGTGTTTATGAAAGAGAGAGACAGAAAGAGAGTCCATAAGTGTGTGCTATATATTTAGTTTCCCAAGTGAGCCTGCTGGGGGGCCAAGGTTGAAAACCACCCCACTTGAATCATCTGTCTGGACTCTCTCTTCACCCTTACTCATCCCTCACTATAGTGTGGTTCATCGGTGATAGTGTGATTTATTTGGGTTGGGTTAAGAGCAGAAGTTTAAGAACACACGTGGTACAGCTTTCTTTCTCTGTTTCTTGGACTGCTTTTCTATGAAACCACATCTTCCTTTTCTACATGGTGGGCACACTTGGTTCAGAGCCCATCTAGTTCTCTAACAATGGATCTTGGAGACTAGTGTGTCTCTCTGTCCCAAATTTGGTGGAAATATGGGGCAGCAAACCTCCTTCTGTTAGGTCATCTCAAGATCTGCCTTGGAATAAATGATAAGAAGCCTTGTGTGGCTATATATCGATGCCATTTTTCAGTTTAGCATTGACAGTAATGAACCTAGTAATTTATCTGTCCAGCATCTTTGTAGCCTTTCAAAAATTGCTTCCTAAGACACAGGAAAAATATGTCTGGTTTTTACTCCATAGAATCATCAACAATCTCTAACTCTCTTGTAGCAATTCAGTTTGAGAAAAGAAAAAAAGACACACAAAATGTATTTAAATGATTTTCATATTAGCATAATAAGAAGTCCTTGATGTTGGTTAAGATTTATTTTCCCTTTTCCCTCTCTCCCTCCTTCCCTCTCTCCTTCCTTTCTTTTCCCCTTCTTTCTTTCTTTCCCCCTTCTTTCTTTTAATTTCCAGATTATACAGGGGTGCATAGGTTAAATAGAACCCAGTGCCATTAGCTGACTAGACACTGTTTCTGCCACCCTAATCCCACAGAACCTGTCCGGGGACACTTCTGTGACAGCTGTCCTGGGACAGCCATTCCTGAGGCTGGTAGAGGAGAGAAAGGCTTCCTTGAAAACCATCCTTCGGCTTCACATTTACAACTGCTCCGACAAGTATCAGGCCATGGATATATTAAGAGCTGTATTTTCCCACACTCATCTCCCCAATTAGGACTCTGCTAACATTCATTAGCTTCTGTGTTCTGTGGTAAGAGACTTCTCAAGTGTATGATTTGCTTTATCCAACTGACCGGTGACCTCATTGAGGACAGAGCAAGCAATCGCTTCTCCTACTCTTTGATGTCTTGCTCTACCCATACTCTTTACATACTGTTCTGACTACAGCTGATCTTCAATAAAACTTGCCATCTGATTGATAAACCATGCTAAAATAAGCTTATATTCTAAAATAGAAGATACTAATGCAGACATTGACATTTACAGAGAAGGCAAAATGATGCATGTTGAAAATAATTTTCAGGAAGCTTGAAGCTAAATTTGCTGCTCTGTTTCAGGAGCTATCTTTAGCCTATAAATTCTCGTGTAACTCTCTTGACCTAGCATAGCCCATAATCACATTCATCTGTCCTTGCTTGAATAATTTTGGCATATCTGTGTCTTTTATTCCAAGCTGTACCTCAAATGTTTTTGGAGGAAAGAGGAGTTATAAATAGTAAGTGTAGCTTATCTCTAGCAAAATACATTGAGTTAAAAAAATAATAACTGCATTATTCTCATATAATGAATAGGGTACAACACACGTGCAGGAAAAAAAAATGAATGAAGATAAAATGTAGCTCTGTGGTTCAAATCTATTTTAAGGAAACAGAGATGAGCAGCTTAATCACATGAACTTAGAAAGGGCAAAACATCAAGGTCACCATCTTAGCTTCATGTGAAAATGATTGCATAATTTTTAGCAAGTGGCCCACAGCAGGATCTGTGTTCACTGACTCATCCACGTGGTGACCCTCCCATTAGCTACTCAACTATTAAACTGAGACATTCATCTAATTCTGACTCACACTGTTAAATGCCACACTCTGAATCACCAAACCTACTACATAAAGCACCTGGATCAAATGTCTCCATGAAACACTTATCCAAGCTGAAAATCTCCTCTTAAGCCTTGGAGACAGTGGAACTATGGTTATAGCTAGTTGCCTTGGAAGTCACAGATGAGTTTAAGTTCACTGGTTCTCTGAAAGTGAGATAAAATCCAAGCCGTCAATGGTTTTTATTTCTGTACAGTGCTTTATGATCCCACTTATACCTTTATTGTGTATAATAAAAAGTCTCATTGATAATCCTATTTCTAATAATTCTGGCTTTTAAAAATCTTTCTCTTTTAGTGGATATTGTTTTCCTATTTATTTTATTTTCCAAAGGGACATTTTAAATGGAAAAAATGCTACAGGGCTTCCAAATGAAATTCATTCTCTAACTGTCCAGATGTTCATTTCAATGCATGCATCATATAAATCTCAGCTGATGAGAATGGTAATGGCCCAGCTCAGTCTGTCTTAGTTGGTGAACTCTGAAACAAGAAAAATAAGAAATGTGCTCTTTTGGAGGCTATGTGAGTTTTAACAACTCAAGAAAACACTTTTTTTGTATTTTATTATTTGGACTTTGCAGACAATAAAATTAAGTTCCAACCATGGTCTTCTCATTATATAATAGACAAATATCATCTGTTTCAAGAGGAAGTCCAAAAGTTTCCTTTGTAATGAGGCTATGTCTGTAAAAAGAGAAATAAAAACCCAGAGCCACCCCAAAATAAATTCTGAAATATAACCATTCTTTTGCTTTTCTTTTCTGAAGACTTTGGTGGCAAAGGACAAGATAGTTAGGTAGCTTCACTGACTCAATGGACATAACTTTGAGTAAACTCCTGGAGATAGCGAAGGACAGGGAAGCCTAACGTACTGCATTACGTAGAAACTGAACAAAAGCTGTACCCTTTCGTTGTTCCTCACACATCTCAAGGATGGGCATGTGTGATAATCTTCCATTTTTACACCTCTGAAGATTTAATACAATTATGCAAATGCCTCGTTTGCTTTTTGATGTCCTTCAAGAGGGGCTTCCCAGGTGTCGCTAATGGTAAAGAACCTGCCTGCCAGGGCAGGACATGTAAAAGTCATGGGTTCGATCCCTGGGTCAGGAAGATCACCTGGAGAAGGTAATGGCAACCCACCCCAGCATGCTTGCCTGGAGAATCCATGGACAGAGGCGCCTGGTAGTCTGAAGTCCATACCGTCACAAAGAGTGGAACACAATTGAAGCAACTTAGCATGCATGCACACACATTCTTTGAGAGACTGAAAGAAACCTTCCAACAAGGCCAATATGAGGAACACACAGCATCCCTGTTGCTGCCTTACCCATAAAACCATTTCCTTGGATTCACAAATACGGTTAGAAATCTTCAGAACTGATTCTAGAAGGGGCAATTGCCCTTGATGCTACAAGGTTCAGGGCAGTTTTTCACTTCAATCTGAGGAGAAGGACTCAGAGTGGCATCTGCCTGCTAACAGCTCCAGTGAGACAACCTGGAAACACTAGAGTTTCCTTAGAGCATCTCAGGTCCTGGGCCATCAGAACTGTGTGTTATCAACGGAGGTGTGGTTCTCCATTGCTGATCTTTCACCCAAAATATAGCATTTCCTCCAAAATATAGCATTTCCTATAGATGTGCTTGAGCAATGAGGTTCTTAACCTTGCTTATGTGTCTGCCTAAATCATCTACACAATAACAGTTTAACACCTTCTCTAACTCACAAAGCCCATAACTGCAATGTTAACATTATATCCTAAAGAGAAGAATATTTTCAGGGAGCCCATCTACTTTAATTCATGCAGGCTATCATAACAAGATATCACAGACCAGGTCATTTATAAACAGCGGAAATGTATTTCTCACAGTTCTGGAGGCTGGAAGTCTGAGATCAGGATGTCAGCTAGGTTGTCTGAAGGCCCTTTCCCAGGAGGAGACTTTTCTTGGTACCCTCACATGGCAGAAAGGGCTAGGGAGCTCCATGTGGCCTCTTTTATAAGGGCACTATATAAGGTACGTGAGGGTTCCACCATCATGACCTACACACCTCCCAAAGGCCCCACCTTCTAATACCAGTACCTTGCAGATTAGAGTGCTTCCCAGGTGATGCTAGTGGTAAAGAATCCGGCTGCAATGCAGTATCCACAGGATATGAGGGTTTGATCCCTGGGTCGGAAAGATCTCCCAAAGAGGGTGTGGCAACCCACTCCAGTATTCCTGCCTGGAGAATCCCATGGACAGAGAAGACTGGCAGGCTATGGTCCACAGGCTCCAAAGCGTTGGACAAGACTGAAGCGATTTAGCATGCACACACGCGGAATAGAATGTCAGCATACACATTTGGGAAGGATCTAAACAATCACACCAAAGCACTGCTTTAACATATCATCAATAACACTAGTTCCTACATTATACTAGACATTAAAGTTAGCCATCATTTGCAGTACTATAGAAGCATCAACACACCTCTAAGAAAAAATGTGATTATCTACTGATAACCTTCATTCACTGTATATGTGTCTTTGGCTATGCAAACTTAGTTTTCTATGGACGTATTCTTAAGGCATTTTATTTATACTGCATATCTCCTCCCCAAAGACTAGATTATAAGCCACCCAAGTGCTAATATTGGGTCAAGAATCTATTTCTTTATAGCCTTTCTACAGTTCTTAATACAGTGGCATGGACAACTTAAAATGTTAGTGACAAACGGCTAAGGAAATAGAACTGGAAACAAAAGTTTTTTTTGCAAGAAGAGCTAGTAACTTTCTTGGCTAAAGGAGAAGCAACAAATCCAGTATTTATAATAATAAAGATTATTTACCATAAAGTACATTTATTATCATATTATAATGGTTTCATTCAAGGAGTTAGCCAAGCAAAAAGACTTTATGGTTTTATATACTGCCAAATTAGCACTGTCATTTAAAATTTTACATAAGAAGATCTTGAAAAATTTCCTGAAACCACTGAAATACCTTTAAAGGATAGAGTTAGTAATTTATCTTGTGGCATTAAAATTAAGTGTGTGGTTACAATCTGGCACAATGATATTTCCTGGATTAATCTCTAAGACTTTGGAACCATTTCAAAGCAGACTGTCCAAAGAAAAGGAGATGGACTGGAAGTCTTCTTTGGCCTAGTGATTATGTAACTCGTAAATACAGCATAAAGATCGTGGTCTTGGCATTTTTTTCTAGAAGCATTACAGCACATCTTGGAATTCCAGAATCTTCTCTCACAGATTTACAGTCCAGCGATCACAACCTTTGCTCTTAACTCAAACACCATTTGGTCTGCAGATACTGGCCCCCTCTGAGAACACTCTCTGCTAGAATAAGCACCCTCTAGACCCCTTCCCTTCCCATGCTCCTCCCCAAACCCTCTCCACTCTCCACCTGGTTCAATTAAAAGTTTTGCGAGACTTTGGCATTTTCATTTTAACACCTTCCTCTACATGTCCAATGCATGATATTTTATTTTCAGTGTTTTTAAATCTCCACGTTTACTTGTTTCTCACATACTCATCTCATTAGCACTTTCTCTTGGCAACTGTCCATTTATATATGTACTACTTAAGCGTGAGGCACTATTATTCATTTCAACCTTTTTTTTTTAATGGAGTGATAAAACCTGTCCCCAAATATTTGGGCTTATTCATGAACTTGGTGGACATCTTTAACTTTCCACATGAATAATAACTTCGTATTTTCAAGGTAATGTCCTGTTTACTGCAGAAAATAGTGTTGGAGTATAAGCAATCTCACCACAAGTAAGTTAACCACTCAGTGTGCTTCTGGAAACATTTTGGACAGAAGATTTTTGTCTCTCCTCCCTGAGCTAACCAAGTTGATATCCTCCCTAGTCCAGAGGTCAGTGCACATAACTCCAGGGGCAAAGCTGGGTCTATTTGCAATCTGGCTCTGTAAATATTTAATAAAGAGTTTGAGAGGAGGCTGACTAGAGATCCATCTGTTAAGCTGCTGGAGACATACCAGACACCGTGAATTAACTACAGAATAGGTCCATTATATTTTCAGGGTTCGATAGAGGGCAAAGATATGCAGCTGATCCCACATTCTGAGTAGACCAGCGCTGCAGTAGGAATGGAGCAGCAGTTAAAGGGGATGAATATAAACTCTCCCGCCAAATGAAGTGAATTCCTTGTGAACAGCAGTTAACAATTCTCTGACCAGTTTAAAACAACACAAGGAGCTCTGATGTTTCAAAATCTCTACTTCCAAGCTAAGATAAATTTCTCACTGCCTGATTTCATTTGCCAGTAGCTCCTGAGGACTGTCATTCCTCAACACATGAAAATCATGACAAGAGAGGGGCAGCAAACATAAGTCATTCATGTTGTTTAAGAATTTTAAAAATCAAACACCCACAAATCAGACCACTCGGGTGATTTCTGTCACACTATGAGAGATGCTTGTTTGTCTTTCGAAAAATTTAGAATCTTAGGATTTCTAACACATCATTACTAGTTCGTAAAAGGTTAACCTCCTTTATGTCAACCTCCTTTAGAGAAAACAGGGCTATATTAAGAAGCTAGGTGAAGAGTAGAATATACTGATTCCATGTTCTATCTCTTTTAATTTTATAACCTGTTTTCCTTTAAAGGGATAATTTAAAATAGAAAGAAATGGGCTCAAATCTTACACTCACACTTTTTCCCCCTTGCATCCTAACTTCTTTCGCTTCCCCAACACTTGAATACTGAGAAAGAAAAGCACATTGGTGAGAAGCAGCAACAGGTTCCTAGCTCTGCCCAAGCACCTTACTTTACTGCTTTCTTTTTTTTTAGGAGCCTTGCCCTCCAGATGCAAAAAGGGTTGCATCTATTAGAAGAATCTCTTAAGGCAACTGTGTTGGAGGCGGAAGGGAAGAGACAAAAAAAGTGCTTGACATTGAGAAAATAAGGAAATGATGTCAGTCTCTCAATTGCATTCAGACTCATATGCAATGAAAGAGGAAATGAACTTCTTTCTTTCCACTCCCACTCCCAACTTAACACATGTGCACACACTTCCACATACACATGCACAGCAAATGTGCATTCACATACAGCGTCACAGCGGCCTGAACACACAACACCTCGCACAGTGTTTATAAGGTGAGATAAGAAAGCTATTTATCTCAGACAGACCATATCTATATAGTCGATATATATATATAGATATATCTTAAACGGATTATATATGTGTATATATATGTATATCTGTGAATATATATATATACACATAAATTGTTATATATAAAACCTTATTTCAAATAAGGAGGTCTATGTTCCCAGAGTATCATTCCTGTCCTATACTACATTGGTGTAAGTTTAACCAAAGCACCATCAGTAAACAATCTATTAGCATTTTGTACTTGCATAAAACACAGTTTTCATGCTACTTTATGGTCAAAAACTCAGACAAAGAGCAAGTAAAGGGACTTTAATCCTTCATTAAAATTTGTGTATGGAGCCACTGAATTATATTGTATATTTAAATATACCTATTTTAAGAACAAATGTTCTACATTATAGGTGGAAACAGGTTTCCATCATTAAAGAACGATCACAGTTTCACTTTGTTTGTGCTTCCAAAGGATAAGCACTAAGCCCTTCTCAATATAGGATGTTAGAAAGCAAAGTTCACGGATAGGTACAGATCATACAATCCAAGGAACATCTGATTCAAAAATACAACCTGATTGACAAGGCATTAGAGCATTCAAAAAGATGTACAATTTAGCAGGATATCATTTTCAAGCTCTTTGCTATTTGTAAAGAAACATCTAAGTAAGTATGCTATTATTAAAATTTTCCAAATCCAAATTCTATTAATGCTCAAGTTAGGAAGTAGGTAAGTTCATTAATATATTCCCCTCATATGTAAGATTATTCTACAAAAGTTATTATAACGTGAATAAAACAAAACACTCATTTATGTAACTAGGCCTGCCTCTGTTCTTTGCACTGAAGTGAAGTGAAGTGAAGTCGCTCAGTCGTGTCCGACTCTTTGTGATCCCGTGGACTGTAGCCCACCAGGCTCCTCAGTCCATGGGATTCTCCAGGCAAGAATACTGGAGTTGGTTGCCATTTCCTTCTCCAGGGGACCTTCCCAACCCAGGGATCAAACCCAGGTCTCCTGCATTACAGGCAGACGCTTTAACCTCTGAGCCACCAGGGAAGTTCTTTGCATTAGGAAGTGTGAAAATGTGATTAAGCTCTTGAATTTCTCTTTTTAATCAGGTGAAAGTGAAGTGAAAGTCGTCCAGTAATGTCCAACACTTTGTGACCCCTTGGACTATACACTCCATGGAATTCTCCAGGCCAGAATAATAGAGTGGATAGCCATTCCCTTCTCCAGGGGATCTTCTCAACCCAGGGATTGAACCCAGGTCTTCCACACTGCAGGCAAATTCTTTACCAGCTGAGCCACCAGGGAAGCCCTTCTCCTCACCACTTATAAACGTCCACACCAGATGAGTAACGCAGCAAACCAATGCTACCTCTCCAAGAAGCCAGGCATGAGACCACATGCTTTTATGTACCTCTGGGGTTGGCCTTGCCACCAGCTGTAGACCCAGGTTGCTTTCTTACCAGGGCCTCTGACCAAGAGAATTAAGATCACAAAAGTTGAATGTATTAGAGCTGAAAGTGGCCGCGGAGGGCATTTAGTCCAACATTCTCACCTCAGGGATGAGGAAATGAGATCTACCCATCAAATGACATGCCCCGGGCAGTAAATTTCTGTACAAGTTTAGACTGAAACTCGTGTTTCCAGACAACCAGTTCTCCAGAATCTCACCACGCAAAGCATAGCAGTCCTACTAGGAGCACTGGAGACGCATTAGAAACGAAGACTCTGGACTTCCCTGGCAGTCCAGTGGTTAAGACTCCGAGCTTCCGATGCTGACTGTGTGGGTTCGATCTCTGGTTAGAGAAATAAGATCCCACATACCACATGGCACAGCTGAAAGAAAAAAAAGAGAGAAAGAGAGAGAAAGGAAAAACGAGGAAAAAGAAAAAATAGACTCTTATGACTTGCCCCAATCCTACTGTATTAATTGCAATTCTCCAAGTAAACAGAAACAATAAGGGGTGTGTATGTGTGTGTGTGTTCCTAGAGACAGAGAGAGGGGCTTACAAAACTGGCTTGTGAGATTGTGGGAACCAACAAACCTGAAATCCATATGACCACTGGGTTAGAAACTTAGACAAAATTTCTGTCTTTCTAATACAGTCTTGAAACAGAATTTCTTTCTTCTTTGGAAACCTCTCTTTATGCTCTTTTAAGTGGCCCCCTTATTGGATTAGGTTCACCCACATTATTGATAGTAAACCACTTAAAGTCACCCAAGTGTAGATGCTAATCAGATCTACAAAATAACTTCATAGCAACATTTAGACTAAACAGCTGGGCACCATAGCCTAGACAGGCTGGCAGAAAAAGTGTATTCATCATACTTAAGCTGAATCAGACTCTGCATTTTAACATTATCCCTGGGTGATTCATATGCACATTAAAGTTTGAGACGCTCTGATTTAACTCTATGTAAATTTTGGAGATATCACAGCCCCAATTCTGTAACACAGAGAGATCCAATAGAGCAGTTTATGAAGTAAGTTAGAAGCTTATTTCTCTCCCAGTGAAAAGTTTGAGCGCTTAAGTCAAGGACAAGGAAAGAGATTTGACAGCCAGTAACCCAAGTCTCTTCTAACTTGTGGCTCTTCCATATTCAACACAGTTTTCAAAGCATAGTCCAAGACACTTCTTCCCACCCTGGCCATCATATCTTTGTTCTTATTAGCAGGAAGAGAGAAAAGGACAATGTATAGAACACTCTTTTCCTTTAAAGACATGACCCAGAAGTTACATTCAACATTGATGCTCAAATCTTGTGGTCTAGAACTTGATCATAATAGGAATAATGTTGTAGTTGTAGCTACACCTAGCTACAATAGAGGCAGGAGAATATAGAACTTTTATGGATTTGTCATTAATTCAAGACAAAATCAGTATGATTCATCAGAGTTCTGGAACTAAGCAAAGGAGGGAAGAACAGTTATTAAACAACAGCTAACCATTTCTGCCACTTACTGTTCTGCACCTGCAAGCATGTTTGGGACTGCAAATGAAGAGGAGAGGGAAGGAGGAGAAAGAGGGCGCATCTTTCCTGCTTCCTTTTGTTACAGGGAGAATTGAACCCGATGTAACACTGGATGATGAGGAAATAAAGAGTGATGCCAGCTTCTACGGTCCTTGCATTGATTGACTACCTCCTCGACATGGTGTTGCTCTTGACCATTGCAATCAGAATGTAGGTTTCCCTTGTCCCAAGGAAGTAGCAGTGGTAGAATAAGGAGCATTCTACACTCTGGCTCTTTTTCTGCTTCAGCACTTCCATCCCTTCCCTGCCACATAAGGGGTGACTCACTTCTCCATGTTTTCAAGGCCAAGAAGGGGCATAAAAGAGGAAACAGCTCTAGCTGAAGTGTCTTCTTTTCTTTTTCAATCCTAGTAACTCTCATATTCCACGGCTGGAGAGAAAAGCACGTAGAGCCACTTTCAACGTTCATGTTGACCACAGAACTCTTGGCTATTTCCTTTCCAGAGGCCTGAGGTTGTGTCTTTTGGGGTAACTGAAAAGTATTCAGAGGCATGGTTAAGGATGGTTTTATATGGGAGAGTTATGCTTGCCCAAGTATATTTTCATTTACTTGATGAAAACAGCTTTACACAAAAAAATTATTTAATAGCAGAACAAAAAAAATGTAAAAATATATCATCTTCTCTGTGCTACTACCTCCCTCAATATCCTACATACATAAAGTCCCTTCAGAGACCAAGAAGGCATGTTGTGCAGAATTGGCTGTAACCAAGGTAACAAAACATTGTTTCTTTGTATCAGCTTTTAAGGCCAAAAAAATCACTGTTATACTGAATGTTCCTTTGTAATAATGTTTATTGCTATGATGTTTACCTTCTTTTTCAAGATCTAGGTTATGTCAGGTTGCTTGTTCTCTTCCAGGTAGTAACTATAGCATTAAACAGACAGGTAATTAGAAGCACTTGGATTATAGGCCAAATCATTTGGTGGCTGTAAATAAAACTATACCTCTGACAGGATTATACTTACTTTCATGTTTCTATGAAAAAGTATTTATTAATTAATATAACTGAATATCAGTTGACTAATATTGTGAATTGATTATATGGTCCACAAGCATATATGCATACAAAGAGTGATATACATAGTTATAAGACACTGCAAATAACTTAAAAGTTTATCATTGTTTATAAAACTATTTGATAACTTTCTTGCCGTTAAGTCATTAATAATATGAAAATAGAGTAAGACAAACCATCCTGAATCTTTTGTACACTTATAAGAGTACAATGCCTCCTAACGAAGGTACACACACTTCTTAATATATTAAGTGTTCTTTTCCCTTATATGAAAGCTTCACTTAGATGTTCAAAACTGCTTTATAAACACTATTTTTGATGTTCATGACAGCAGAGCTCAGTAGCATCTCTGTGACATCATGTCCTCCCACGAAATTTTATCTTCAAAGTTTCAGTTTGATAGGAATCTCTGACCAACAGGACATGCTGGTACAGTTCTCATAACTGCATGGATCCCATGTTACCTTTTAAAAATATTGTTACTTTGTGCAAACTTGACTCAGAAAGGCACAGTGAATATTACTACTTTGCGCTGCAAAATGTGTATGTGTGTGTGTTTAATCAGTAGAGCTTACAAGTTTATCACAACACAAAATCACAAATGTCTATTGTCAATATCACTAATGTAATCATTGTTTTACTTTTATTAATTTAAACAATGGCCATTTCTTACCTTGGAAATTAATAGTTATAAAATTTTTTGCCTACTAGCTAAAATTTGGGGAAAATATGCAAAAATACCAAAGAGGTGCTAGCTATGGAATCTCAGGCCATGAAAAGTAACTTTTCTTCTATATTTCAAAAGAAACCAACATTTTCTTACAGTTTGAGAGGAAGGAAAATCTAAGTTGTTATCATGGTGCTCTCAATTTACTCTGGGAGCATGTCTTACTCAATCTGCTTCTCTTATATTTTTTCTTACATTAGGGAGAAATTGCTGCTCTGAGGATCTGAATTTCTATTCCCTGGGACTGTGTTTCCCATATGCCTCTGTTTAACGAGAATAATTTCCAGTCCCAGTCAGGAAATGAAAGCATAGGGCAGTGTAATGAGCATGTGATTGAATTTTTCCAATAGTATAGACTTATTAGCTCTAAAAATTTGCAGATTTACATTAACTTTTTTCTACCTCATGATATTTGCCCTGTAGCTCATGAATTAGATTTTTTTATCCAACTTCACAGATGTCATTTGGTTTCAGACTTAGACATTTTCTGGAGATTCAGCATAGAAGCTACAATTACATTCTTAAAGCAGGAATTTTCACTCTGCTTTTTTCTTCAAGATAATTTTAAGAAGATATTCGGTCATAATACAACTTAATCCATATTCTCAACTATTTAGAAGAAAACACTGATTAACAATATTGAAGAAACCTGTCTGGAAACAGCACTGCATGGAACACAGCTCAATGGTCTCTTAAAAACATTACGTTTTGTCAAATACATTCTAGTTTTGGCCATTACTATAATCAATGGTTATTGATTTTCTCATTGATGTTAGGAAGAAGAAAGATTTCATGATTTTTATTTATAAAACTAAATTACATCTAGCTCTGAGTCCTACCAGCATGTATAGTAAAAAAACCAATCATATTCGGGAGGTGGGCGCTCCTATGTAAGAGTCTCTCCACTTGAAGCCATTCTGATCTAGTAGTGTGCTGGCAACCCCAGCCTCTGCCCTTCACATAACCATCCTGACCCTGGGACAACTGCCCAGGTCTCAAAGCATTGTCTTTGGCGACTTGATACTTTGCCTCCATCCACCCCTGAGTCCCACCATCAAACTGGCATTGCCCACGTACTTACCACCCTCTTCACTCTTGTAACAGAGGGCCACAATCCCACACAGGTTGGCCTTGCTTACACTTCTCCCAGCAGAGACCTGCCATCTTTCAGGGCTGGAAAATTCTGGCTGCGAACTCAGTGAGCTTGGGTTTTCCAAAAACAGTAACAATAAGAACTAAACTCAATAATAATACTATATGTGGGCAATTCAAATGCATTAATTTGTTTAGCAATCACAACCTGAGGAAAGATGTCCCCTGGAGGAAGAAATGGCAAACCACTCCAGTATTCTTGCCTGAAAAATCCCACGGACAGAGGAGTCTGAAGGGCTACAGCTCATGGGGTTGCAAGAGTCAGACACAACTGAGGGACTAAACACAAACACATTTTACAAATGAGGTTATTAAGGCACAGAGAATTTAGGTGACTTGTCATTAAGCCAGGAGGAGAAGAACAATAATTCAAATCCACACATTCTGGCTCCAGAGTCTGTGTTCTCAGCCACCATGTGATACTGCCTGTCCGGATGGCAATCTGTTCACCTTTTCCTAAGTAAGATAAGCAATCACTGGCTTCAGTCTCTAAAGGTTTGATTGTATAGAGTGGTGACTGAGGTTGAGTAATAAAAGATGTGTAAAGAAAAATACTTGTTATATTTATTCCTTAATGAAATTGCTCCAGGAAAAAGTAAACTACTGTCAAATTCTTGGTCAGGTTATTTTGCCATAAATATGATACTCACATTATAACAGAGACATTCAGTAAGATGTATTTTCTGTATTTTCATCTCTAAGTGTTCTGCTCTTCCACATGCATCCTATCCACTAGATAATTCAGTGGGGAAATGACCAATATCCAATATAGTTGTCAACTGAGTTTGGTTTAACAGTTTAAGTACTCTAAGTGTGTTCAATCTATTGAGTTAATTGTCCAAATTCTATTTCTGAACCCTCCCTCTTTGATATCTTTGTAAAATGGAGTCCAGGTATCTGTGAAAGGGACTCATGTGACCTCTCAGTAGAGGACTTGGCATCCCCTACCTTTGCTTTCAGTAGAGGACTTGGCATCCCCTAGCTTTGCTTTACGTTTACTTACTGTTCAGTAGCTAATGAGCTTTGAAATGTTACTGGTCTTATATTGGAATTTTTGTAGCACGTACTGGTGCCATTTGCAGCCAGATCCACTCATGGTATCTCATCCTCTCTCTCTGCTTGGCTATAGCCCAGGGGCTGAATCCTGGATACCAATGTCTCACAGGAGCTCTCTAAAACCCTCTGGAACATTACATTTTTCATCATGTCCTTGGCCTAGGTGGGCCACCCTTATGATTTATATTCATTAAAAAATATATAAGTTTTACTATAGTATTATCTTGCTGTAGCCATTGTGGACTCAGGAGGAGGCTTGTTGACTCTCCATTCAGTGGTCAGGCTACATAGAACAAAGGAAGGTAAAATGGAAATGTAAATTAGATTCTCCCTTTCTCTTATTCTGTACTCTCTTAATCCTACTTAAGGTTAAACTTCAGTGCTGGTATGGAACCTCCTGCCCAAGACCCTCCCCCTAGGGCATCAAAATGATGAAAAGATGAGAATTTCCACATATATACTCTATATGCTGTGATAATACTCGTATATATTGTGTATAATTTATATGTAGATGCATTACAATTAATATTTTAGTCTTATCCCAGCCTCTACAAAGTCTAATAATTATGATTTAGTGATATATTAGGAGAATTCCCATACTGCTTAATAATTCTTCAAATAGATATGTTTACTGATTGCCCACTTCCTAAGTTGACAGCATTCTGAATGGAATTATGTTTTACTGCCTAACAGAATGCAGTTCAACAAATTGTCATTATAATTCTCTTTTTTTTTAGTACTCTACTGTTGAGACTACCATACAAAATAATTTATTGAGATAAGATAATGTAATGAAAACTGCAGAAGCTTTGAAAACAGGTAAAAACTTGAGTCCCAATCTTGTCTCTTCAGCTTGTTCCCAATGGCAAAGAAGACTTCTACTTTGTCTCTTTAAAGTATAAATTGTTAATATAAATGAGGAGGGTTTTTCTTGAAAATTAAATGTGATAAATATATAGGGAAGCTCAATTTGAAAATAAAGCCCACATAGAACATAAAATATTAAACATTAAAAAATGTTAATGTAAAGGGGTAACTCTAGAAGAAAGCACTGAGTCTATCAATGGGAAAAATGAGGGCCAAATCTCAAGGCTGAAAGGGTATCGATAGAGGGATGGATGAATAGATAGATAGATAGACATCTCCCATAGGTACTGCTCTCTGAAGAACCCCGACAAACACAGTGATAGAGATGATGAAGACAGGTGTTGACAGTTATGCTGCAGGTGTGTATGGAGGCCAAGTGAACTTGCAGAAGTTATGGATAGACCTGGGTTCTGCTTCTGTCCTTTCTCAATTGCTGGGAACTCTCATTGCTCACATGTGATCCCAAAAGTAATGTGTGGTAACAGAGGAAAGATGGTGAGGCCCAGGGACACACCAAGTCATTTACAGTAGCTTCAGTTTCCTCACAGGAAAAATGGAAGCAGGGCTGGAAGGATGGGAGATAATGTCTGTAAAGGGCCTTACACATACTAGGTGCTACATGAATCATGCTTCTAATTATTTCAATGTTCACAAAAGAAAACATTCTCTACCACATCAGCCAAAATAAATGAAATAGATACTTTTGGGAAAAAGATGGTGGTTTTAACGGGCAGTATTCAGCTTTCATATGTCGTCTGTAGGCAAAATCATCTTTGTACTTTTATTGCTATTCCTAAACTTTAATTTTTATTTTCCAGGTGGGCTTGTAAAGGAGGACAATGAAGCAAGATGGGCTGTCCAAAATAATGGATATTTCTGGTGAGTGTGACAGAATCCTGCCAAGCTATGTGAGAAACTCCTAAAATAATACCCTTCACTCCCTCTACTACAAAAATGGAAATATTTATTGTTGTCATTACCACCACAATTATTGTTATTGCTATTTTTGGAATCCCCCGCCAGACCCATTCATTCCTAAGGGGATTTAGTGGTTTGTGTTTCATGTCTGTACAGTCTACCTGGGAAAATCAAGAGCACTTTCACCTTTGCTTCTGCCCAAACTGAATCTGCAGCTTTCCATCACAACGAAGCCAACTGCCTGGTGGTCTGATCCTGCTCAGCTGTGAAGTCAGTCACTTGGTTTCCTGAGTGATGAGCCTCAGACTCATCATTCACTCATCCATCTCTCTCTACCCCTTTTCCTCAGCTACAGTCAATACCCTTGACTATCACACCTGCTCCAATTCTTCTAAATCCCTTTTCTCTCCTCCCTGCCAGCTGCAACTGTCTTATTTTAAGACCTGAATAAAGAAAAAGTCTTAAGAGCCTTTTCACTATCAACATTAAGGAGGATGTATGAGATAAATGATTCTTGGCCCAAATAGCACTGTTTTTAATTTTTTTTTTTAAATTGAGAGTCAACCCACAGTATGAGACTTTGGAATACTCAAATAACAAGAAACTCTCCTAATATTAGATCAACTTTGAATATCCTTTAATTACTTTTTTCTTATAATTAGTCAACCCCTCCCCCATACCTCCCTTTTCTTTGATTTTTTATTTCTTTCATTCTTCTTTATTTATCCTGGGCACTACTTGGCACACTCTAAAAGGCAACCATTATGTCTTACTCAACAAGTCTGCTCAAACAACTAAAATCTATATAAACCATAATAGTATTTGCTTTAAATGGTAATTAAAGATTCTGAAAATGTTATTCACTCAGTTGCATCTGACTTTTGTGACTCTATGGACTGCAGCCCACCAGGCTCCTCTGTCCATGGGATTCTCCAGGCCAGAATCCTGGAGTGGGTAGCCATTTCCTTCTCCAGGGGATCTTCCCAACCCAGGGATCGAACCTGGGTGTCCTGCATTATAGGCAGCCTCTTTACCATCTGAGCCACCAGGGAAGCCCAACCAAATATTTTGCCTTATATGAAAGAAAAAGATGTGAGACAAACAGTAACGCCATAGCTCTCACGTTAAGAGAATGCATAAATCAACCACTAATCTAAGTTCTGGAATTGAAGGCTGTCTTCAAAGACAATCCCAAAAGATAAGCAAAGAAGATAGTTTAGTGTATACTAGAGGTCACCTAGCCTGAAAAACAATAAAAATGCTATTTTCCTTATACACATCACAAAATGGGGATTATTGTAATAATTATGAAAGATTCTACCTCTAGCAATACCTTTAAAAGCCTCATTTTGGCAAAGTGGAAAAGAGGAGAAATTATCTTCTCACCTTACAATCAGTTGCAGACATTTGGAGAGAAAACGGAGCAGAAGCTATGGGCACCATGCCCGTATATGCCAGCCCTCACACTTTAGTGCGTGCTGGCTGGACTTGCAGCTTCCAGCACCTGTATTTCTTTGCCTTAGGGCTTTCTTAAGCCATCAAAGGTTGCTTTCCCTGTGCAGCTTTCTGGGTCTATTTGGTTATTAACTTCCCCTGGGAGTCGCCTCCAACCAAATAATGAAAGGAATTGGTGTATAAATACCCTAGCAACTTTATCCCTTGTGTAGAATAACTTGGAGGTATATGCTATGCATCAGCTTTCAGGGTTTCCCCAGCAGGATTAAGCTCTAGTGAACCACAGCAGTGGGAACCTTGATAATGTACATCTCATTGTCTGCTTTGCCTCATCTCATTTCTTCATTCTTCTACCATTGCTTTCTTCCCTTTCCAGATCAATTTTTTGTACACTAATCTATATCTTGAGGCTGTTTCTGAAACACACCAAGACTCTAACCATCCCTTCTACCAAAAAAAAAAAAAAAAAAGGAACTGATGGGTAAATCAAAAGTACTGAAAGTTCTAGGGTAAATTAATCTTTGAGTTCAATTCAGCAAATAATTATTGTGCACCTCCTGTGTCAGGAACCATGCAAAGAAGGACAGCACTTAAATCTTGATTGGAAGGAGACCACTAATTTCAATAGTAGACAATTACTGAATTGTTTTTTGAAACACAGTAATCAGTGCATCCAGAAATAGCTATTAAGCCCAGAACAGGAAGCCTGTAAACCCGGTCAGTGTAGAACTGTGAAATAATGGAAGACTTGCCAAAGAAGAAAGACTTGATCTAGTTTTCCCAGGTGGGAGTCGAAAGGGGAGTATCAGATTAAGGGAGTACAGTGTCTCCTTTAAGATAAGAATGTAAGGAAGACCTTGGAGAGGCTGGGTAATACAGTGGGTAGGAGCACAGCCATTGAAACTGGACTGTCTAAGTTCAAATCCTAGAATTTTTATTTATTGTCTGTGTGACCTTGGGCAAACCAATTCATCTCTCTGAGCCTCAGTTTACTCATCTATAAATGAAAATGCCTATTTACTACCCTTCTTTTTCATTTAGAAAATTTAATATAGGTAAAAGGTTTAGGAATGTAACTGGCATATTGAAAGTGCTGAATAAATGATAATTGTGATTTATTATCATGGCTGGTTAATTCAGAGGGAAAGAAATAGGAGATAAAGTTGGCAAAGTAGACAGGAGACAAATCATGCAAGGTTTTATATTCCACGCTAGGGAATTCTTCATCTCTGAGGTTAAGAGTTAGCAAACTACATACAAGCCACTGGCCAAATCCAATCTACCCCTTGTTTCTGTAAACAAAGTTTGACTGGCATATAGCTATATTCACTAATTTTTATATTGTCTGTGACTATTTCATGTTACAATGAGCTGTTGTGACATTCCATATGGCCCACAAATTCAACAATACTTACATTTTGATCTTTAACAGAAAAAAATTGCCAACCCCAGCCCTAGGTGGAAAGAAGAGACTTACAGAGTAAAGGATGCATTATATGGAGTAAATGTCTGCAGGCAGAATAAGACTGCCATTCCACAGGTCAAGGCTAAAGTCAATAAGGTTAATAAATCAGATTTCATTTCAAAAGAGGGAGGGTTTGGTATAAAGATGAAGGAAGAATATATTGGGAGTTGACAGTGAGTCTAGTTAAACTTGCAGACTACAGGGCACGCCTGCTGCTGCTGCTGCTGCTAAGTCATTTCAGTCGTGTTCGACTCTGTGCGACCCCATAGATAGCAGCCCACCAGGCTCCCCCGTCCCTGGGATTCTCCAGGCAAGAACACTGGAGTGGGTTGCCATTTCCTTCTCCAATCCATGAAAGTGAAAAGTGAAAGTGAAGTCGCTCAGTCGTGTCCGACTCTGAGAGACCCCATGGACTGCAGCCTACCAGGCTCCTCCACCCATGGGATTTTCCAGACAAGAGTACTGGAGTGGGTTGAAATTGCCTTCTCCGGCCATGCCTAGTTTATAGATAAATTTTAACTACTCCACAGTGTTCATATATTTTAAATTTGCTGTCAATGTTTAAAGTAGAAAGATACCACCAATGAAACATGAATATCTGTGTTCTTTGGGAAAACTGGAAGATCTAGCAAAAGTTTGGTGGAAAGCAGCTGCCGTGTTTACAAGAGGCATTTATTTTTCAATATGTTGCATCCTCCACTGTTTCCTATCGTATTACAATTGGGTCACTTCTTTAATGTCCTAAACACGTTGAGTCTGAGTCCTCTAGAATTCAAGAGTGCTACATCCTGCCACTTACGGCCACAAGGGCATGGAGTACAGGAAAAGGAGCAGTTTCCTCTCAAAACAGATATAATAGAAACAGTGGCCTTGAAGAACAGCCAAATTTTGGTATGAACAAGTGAGAAGAGAGTACCACCTGAAGAAGCTGAGGTGTGAATCAATTTTTTTATGAAGGAAGAAAGGTTTACAATGACACAGGAGAAAAATGTCTAAAAGAACTTGAATGGAGAGTTGAAGGGGTGTAGGCTTACAGCAGGATAAAAATAACTGAATAAACAAGGATTGGTAACCAGAAATGTTGCATTTTGGTTGATGCATGAAGTTGACTAAAGGTGAGAACCATAGAAGGAGCTGATTGGCTGCAGAGTCCCCAGCTTTTTTGGAAAATTGCTATGGTATTACAGCCAGTTGTGGGTAGGTTAGGGTTAGTGTTGTCACAGATCCTGTCTACAAATCTGTCCAAGTTAATTAGAACCACCTTTAGGCTCAATCAGAGTCATAATGAGGTCTCTTTCAAGTAAGCCCTAGGGAAAAGTGCTGAATTGGTTCAGTTAAACGGTATCTGGGGTTGCTCTGAGCTCTAAAATTATATATTTCTAACTTTACAAATGGAGGAGAAGTAATCTAAAACTATAAGTGCCTTAAAAGGAAGCTAGGATCTCAAGATTCTTCCTTTCTCTCCTGCTTCTTAAGGAATAGATAACTCCTTTTGTTCACCGAGCACCTTGATGGACTTTGTATTAATACATGGAAAAGCATTGTCCCATTGTACCTGCAGATGTTGGTCTTCTCATCTTGCATCCTGGTCCTTAATATGTCTTCTATTTTCCCTTAATTTTTCTTTGTTTTTCTCTCCTTTTAATCTCAGGAGTCAGTTATCTACTAAAAAATAAAATAGGGAATATAGTGAATGGGAAAATATCATTAAAACTCTCAATATCTACCCTTTTCAATATCTATTATTACCTTTTTTACCATAACAGAGGAATGCTTTGTAGGTCCCATATAATAGAACAGTCATTCCTATCCTTCAGCATTTGTCCCAGAAAAATTCTATGAAGTTGTATTTTTATTCTATTAGCTGTTGGGAATAGTCATGAGGGAATGTCACCTCTCACCCACATCGACCCAGACACTGCAAGAGAGGAACCAACCTTGATCAGGAGGAAAAATCCAAGACTTCAAACTACTTAATAGGCTTACCCTATATGCTTGAGAAGAAAGGACATTTTTAACACCTGCATTCTTGGTTGAAGGTGATTCTTTATCCATAGTGAAACATTTTACATTTCAGAAAGAGACATGAAACTGCAGAGAATGACGATGCAGATAGAAAGAGTGATGAGGTTTAGTAAATAAATTCACGTAAATTCCTTCTGTCAGGAATTTTCAAGGGGCAAGAAGTGGAGTACAGGTGGCATTCAAAGAAATCCTTAAAAATAGACAAGAAAATGAAAATAACGGTAACCCTTATTCAATTAAGAGAAAGCTTATAAAGTGATATTTCTCTTTTACATGAAGGGTCATTCTGGTCTGTGCTCTGGGAGAAGAGTCTACTTGGAAATTTTAATAGATAAGTGAGAATTATAGAGGACTTTCCGTAAGTTAGTGAACATGGCACTCTTAAGTGTTTTATAAAGTTGATTTCCCACAAGTGTTAAGAAAAGAGGAAGGAAAAGATGAGACAGGAAATACAAGTCCCTAATGACCCTTCTTCTGACCCTCAAATACAAGGAGAGGATGAGAAAGCACAGTTAAGCCATCATCGCTCAAACGTCTGCTAGAATTAGAAGTTCTCCACTTAGTGGAAAAAAGGAAAGCTCTGAGTTTATATTTAGATTTCTTAAATCCAAAAAAGAATAGAGTACAAAGATTATTCTTCCCTTCTTTTTTCCCTACCTTTCTTTCTTCTGTTTATTTTTTTCAATTATGATTTCAACTCACAATCTTTTAAAATAATAATATATATGTATTTCCTCATCTTTTTCTAGACATTAAAAAAATGCCTTACTGGGAAAGAACTTGATGCAATTCTTCTCTGAGTGTAAGGAAAGAAGTCTTCCTTTATAATACAAAATCGGCTGTCTACTTAGCATGAGTCAAGTTAAAAATTGTGCTTGCTCTGTGTGTTACCACCCTCTCAACTAGGAAAAAATTCAAGAGATCAAAACAACCATTTATTTTCTCCACTAGACACAGAGGTCAAGATCCAATGGTGTGTCACAATCTGTTGCAAGCTCTGTTGCAAGTAATTTGTTACTATTAATAGTTCAAAGTTTGCAAATGATTTACTTTTGTTTGTATGTTAGAGGGAAGTCAAGGTTATCCTGAAATGTCACTCTCACTCAGCTGCAATTCTGATATCCTTCTCTGAAGAGAGAAGGGGAGGCTTTCTTAACCACGATGCCAGAGAGTGAATGTCACCCAGTGTTTGCTTCCAGAGGTAAAAAGGTTGAGACCACTTCATCAAACTCAGGGAAGACAGCAAAATATCCTGTAGACACTGAAAGCAAGATGCCATCTGAAAGTGAAACTAAAAACCCAATGGCAAGATGTATGTATTCAGAGACATATACAGTCATTCTCAAGAATCAGGTACGTGGGCCATGCAGTGAGAGAAAAGTCCAGGCACCTCTTCTTGGTATAAGTGCATCATGCCCTAAGTAAGTAAATATTTGAATGACTCAATGTCCCTTGCTCTGAATTATGTGCTCAGAAAGGGCCTTTCTGACTCTTATTTCGTTTTATATGGTTTTATTTTTTCTTCTAAGAGTGTAAGGTTTAAGGCCTTTGGCACTTATAATGTAGTCATAAATTAAGAACTTAGAATTCCAGTCTTATGATCAAATGAAATGTATTGACATTCTGGTTTGTTCCAGATCCTGTGCTAGGTACTAAGTTCACACAGATACTTAAGAAAGAGTATTCTTCTCAAGAAACTTCCCATGAGAAATTAATTAATGTGAGTTTGTTCCAGAAAGGTCAATATACTCCCTTTTTGTGCTCAGAAAATCATCTTTATGAGCCTACAAAATCAAGGAACAGACTGAGTTGTGGTGAATCCATCAGATGAAATAGCATCTAATGAAGCCTCCTGAGGACCAAACAACTGATTTCAACTGAAAAAAATCCCATGTCACAGTTCTCTTTGTGTATATATAAAGTTTCAGTCATTATGGAAAGTCACTGTCACTGAGCTAAAACTCAGATGATCTGAGTCCATTAGCTTATTAGCTCTAATGACTGTAAATAAGTTAACAACTTTGAGACTTGTTTTCTTACCTACAAAATGAAACGAATCATTCTTCCCATTACTCCACTCTGATGTGGTGAGGATAGAATGCATTGACAGAAGCAGGGGACCAAATTCTACTCCAGCATAGAGTTGTAATCAGTAACCATTGCATGCCAAGTAAAGTGTTAGACGATTTCCCCATGTTCTCACTTTTAACCCTCACAGCAACGCTCACTTTAGGCATTATTGCCTTAAAAGTTGACTTTCTCTAGGTCACATGAAGTCGTGGCAGAGCTAGAATTTTGAAAACCCAACTGTCTGTCTGCAGGGTGCTTGTTTCCATCACTTCACCCTGCTTATATCATACCTAAGTCAATTATGTGAAACGTCTTTGAAAACTGGAAGCTGTTCTACTGTCACCATCCCAAGCCAATGATCTGAGAGTGAAAATGTCCCCGAACTCACTTGCTCTGTTCCTTTGCTCATGGCAAGTTTTCTGCTTGAAGTTTTTTGTCTTTTTTTTCCCTGTGATTAATTCTTACCTATTCTTCAAGCTAACTATATTCTCTACGCAACAGTGATCTTTCCTTCTTATAAAATCTGATATATCTGTAATATTTCACTGTCACATACAGTTAGTATGTTATATTTTCAGTTATTATTTTCATGTGTCTTGTTTCCTTAGCTAGATTAAAATTTCCAGCAGTAAATAAATGCCTTTGTACTCCTCTAGGAAGAATTTCCTATAGATATATTTTAAAATATTTTAAGACAAAGATTAAAATGATGATCACTAAAATAAACAGTCTAATCTATTTTTAGAAGAATTTAAAATGTTTAGCTTACCTATGTTATAAGTAAAGAGATTCATTTTTTACAATCACTTTTTCTCATATTCAAAATACTGCAGTGTGAAAATATAAATTATGCCACTGCCTGACACCATTATTATATTTTTGTATATGTCTCACTATTTTTTCTATATGTGACTATATTTATAAAATTTGAATGTCAGAGACTTTTATTATATGATGTTTCCTTATAATCTATGGAAAACATTCACATTATTGTGTAGTTTCCCACTGGATCATTTTGACAGATATATATTGTTTTTCTATGTTTTTTAATTTGCTTTGTCTTTCAATATTTCATCAGTTCATTCAGCACTTTCCTCGGTTCTCCATTTTTCTCACCATTGCAACCATTACAAGATTACTATACACCCCTCCAGAATTAGTCTGTGCATGTAGAAGCTAATGATATTAAACCTGTATATCTATCTTTTTAAGAGCAAATAATGGAATCATAATATCCTTACCTTGCCTTTTCATGCTATAACACACTTTAGAGATGTTTTTCCAAATCAATATAGGGCTTCCCTTGTCAAGGCTGTACATTGTCACCCTCCTTATTTAACTTATATGCAGAGTACATCATGAGAAACGCTGGGCTGGAAGAACAAGCTGGAATCAAGATTGCTGGGAGAAATATCAATAAACTCAGATATGCAGATGGCACCACCCTTATGGCAGAAAGGGAAGAGGAACTAAAAAGCCTCTTGATGAAAGTGAAAGAGGAGAGTGAAAAAGTTGGCTTAAAGCTCAACAATCAGAAAACGAAGATCATGGCATCCAGTCCCATCACTTCATGGGAAATAGATGGGGAAACAGTGGAAACAGTGTCAGACTCTATTTTTTTGGGCTCCAAAATCACTGCAGATGGTGATTGCAGCCATGAAATTAAAAGATGCTTACTCCTTGGAAGGAAAGTTATGACCAACCTAGACAGCATATTAAAAAGCAGAGACATTACTTTGTCAACAAAGGTCTGTCTAGTCAAGGCTATGGTTTTACCAGAGGTCATGTATGGATGTGAAAGTTGGGACTATGAAGAAAGCTGAGCTCCAAAGAATCGATGCTTTTGAACTGTGGTGTTGGAGAAGACTCTTGAGAGTCCCTTGGACTGCAAGGAGATCCATCCAGTCCATCCTAAAGGAGATCAGTCCTGGGTGTTCATTGGAAGGACTGATGTTGAAGCTGAAACTCCAATACTTAGGCCACCTGGTGTGAAGAGCTGACTCATTGGAAAAGACCCTGATGCTGGGAAAGATTGAGGGCAGGAGGAGAAGGGGATGACAGAAGATGAGATGGTTGGACGGCATCACCAACTCACTGGACATGGGTTTGGGTAGACTCCTGGGGTTGGTGATGGACAGGGAGGCCGGGCATGCTGTGGTTCGTGGGGTCACAGAGTCAGACACGGGTGAGCGACTGAACTGAACTGTGGCTCAGCTAGTAGAGCATATGCCTGCAATGCAGGAGACCTGGGTATGATCCCTGGGTTGGGAAGATCCCCTAGAGAAGGGAAAGGATACCCACTCCAATATTCTGGCCTGGAGAATTCCATGGACTGTATAGTCCATGGGGTTGCAAATAGTTGGACACTACTGAGCGACTTTCACTCACTCCAAATCAATACATATAGATTTGTTCTCATTCTTCTTAATCATTGTATAGTATTTCATTGTAGGAATTTATCATAATTTGTGTAATCAATCCCCTATCTAATTAATTTCTTACTTAAAGGACTTGCTAGACATATATACTTTCTTTTCTCCAAATGATTCATAATATCATCTTTCCTAACAAGTTTCATCCCTTTTTCTCCCTAGAGGTTTGCTTCTATTGGTCACTCCATTCTTGGGTTTCTGTCTATTGATTAGTCTCTGTGCCACAGACAAAGTTGACACCCTGGCACTACTGCTCATCTCTCTCCTGGGGTCCACTTTTCCCTAGTTGCTGTGATTTGCTCTTCCTTACTTAACACTTCATTTTGCTCTAGCACATTCTCCGATAACTACCTTTAAAAATGCATAGGGACAATTAGATGTTTAACTTATTTATTTAGTCTTTATATTCATTTTGGTTGAATATAGAATTCCATATAGAAAACATATTTGATCCAACTTTTGAACACATTTCTTTCTTGACTTCTAGTATCCAGAGGAAAGTCAGGTTCCTTTAGAATCTAGTACACTGACCCTTTTGTCCCTCCTGGTTAAGTTTGTGAATATACTTTACCTTTTTCTATTTTCCAAAATTGTTTCACAATCATTTTATAATTATATTTTATAATTGATTTTCTTTCTTTTCTTTTCTTTTTTTTTTTCTTTGCAACCCAATGGACTATACAGTCCGTGGAATTCTCCAGGCCAGAATGCTGGAGTGGGTAGCCTTTCCCTTCTCAAAGGGATCTTCCTCATACTCAGTTTTCTTAGATAGAATTCACTTATTATCCTCATGAAGCCTGGGGGGAAAAGGCAATAAATACATGTATCAATTCACAATTTCAATTTCTAAAGTCCATTGTATAACTATTCAACACTTCAATTGAATATTTATGTTTCAAGGTTTTCATTTTCACACATACTTAAATATCATGATGGCTAAGCAGAAATCATAATTATCTCTTCAGTTCAGTTCAATCACTCAGTCATGTCCGACTCTTTGCGACCCCATGAATTGCAGCACGACAGGCCTCCCTGTCCATCACCAACTCCCAGATTTCACTCAAACTCATGTCCATAGAGTCTGTGATACCATCCAACCATCTATCCTCTATCATCCCCTTCTCCTCCTGCCCCCAATCCCTCCCAGCATCAGAGTCTTTTCCAATGAGTTAGCTCTTGACATGAGGTGGCCAAAGTACTGGAGTTTCAGCTTTAGCATCAGTCCTTCCAAAGAACACCCAGGGCTGATCTCCTTCAGGATGGACTTGTTGGATCTCCTTGCAGTCCAAGGGACTCTCAAGAGTCTTCTCCAACACCACAGTTCAAACGCATCAATTCTTCAATGCTCAGCCTTCTTCACAGTCCAACTCTCACATTCATACATGATGACTAAAAAACCATAGCCTTGACTAGACGGACCTTTTTTGGCAAAGTAATGTCTCTGCTTTTCAATAGGCTATCTAGGTTGGTCATAACTTTCCTTCCAAGGAGTAAGCATCTTTTAATTTCATGGCTGCAATCACCATCTGCAGTGATTTTGGAGCCCCAAAAAATAAAGTCAACCACTGTTTACACTGTTTCCCCATCTATTTCCCATGGAGTGATGGGAGCAGATGCCATGATCTTCGTTTTCTGATTGTTGAGCTTTAAGCCAACTTTTTCACTCTCCTCTTTCACTTTCATCAAGCAGCTTTTTAGTCCCTCTTCACTTTCTGCCATAAAGGTGGTGTCATCTGCATATCTGAGGTTATTGATATTTCTCCTGGCAATCTTGATTCCAGCTTGTGTTTCTTCCAGCCCAGCGTTTCTCATGATGTACTCTACATATAAGTTAAATAAGCAGGGTGACAATATACAGCCTTGACATACTCCTTTTCCTATTTGGAACCAGTCTGTTGTTCCATGTCCAGTTCTAACTGTTGCTTCCTGACCTGCATACAGTTTTCTCAAGAGGCAGGTCAGGTGGTCTGGTATTCCCATCTCTCTCAGAACTTTCCTCAGTTTATTGGGATCCTCACAGTCAAAGGCTTTGGCATAGTCATAAAGCAGAAATAGATGTTTTTCTGGAACTCTCTTGCTTTTTCCATGATCCAGCAGATGTTGGCAATTTGATCTCTGGTTCCTCTGCCTTTTCTAAAACCAGCTTGAACATCTGGAAGTTCATGGTTCAGAACTGCTAAAGCCTGGCTTGGAGAATTTTAAGCATTACTTTACTAGCATGTGAGATGAGTGCAATTGTGCGGTAGTTTGAGCATTCTTTGGCATTGCCTTTCTTTGGGATGGGAATGAAAACTGACCTTTTCCAGTCCTGTGGCCACTGCTGATTTTTCCAAATTTGCTGGCATATTGAATGCAGCACTTTCACAGCATCATCTTTCAGGATATGAAATAGCTCTTCTGGAATTCCATCACCACCCTACCTTTGTTCATAGTGATACTTTCTAAGGCCCACTTGACTTCACTTTCCAGGATTTCTGGCTATAGGTGAATGATCACACCATCATGATTATCTGGGTCATGAAGCTCTTCTTTGTACAGTTTTTTTGTGTATTCTTGCCACCTCTTCTTAATACCTTCTGCTTCTGTTAGGTCCATACCATTTCTGTCCTTTATCGAGCCCATCTTTGCATGAAATGTTCCCTTGGGATCTCTAATTTTCTTGAAGAGGTCTCTAGTCTTTCCCATTCTTTAGTTTTCCTCTATTTCTTTGCGTTGATCACTGAGGAAGGCTTTCTTATCTCTACTTGCTCTTCTTTGGAACTTGCTGGTGTCCAGCCCCTTGGATCCAGGGTGATTCAAAGGTGGGGACGGAGTTGGCATCCTTGGAAATAATTTATTTAATTACAGATAGAGAGAGATTAGAAAATTAGCAGAGAAAAAGAGGCTGAATAACTTGGTTTGCATGGAATACTAATCACCACCTACGTAGGTCGCAGGCATCTTCCCATTCTCCCGAAGGAGAGGAGGCACTGAGGCCCCCCTGGTCCGATCTTAGAAGCCCAGGCAAAATTAGTAGGCTTGGTGGGTACCCATGTACCAGATGGGAATTTGGCCAGAAAATAGTAGGAGAGAAAAGAGGCTGAATAACTTGGTTTACATGGAATACTAATCACCACCTACGTAGGCCGCAGGCATCTTCCCATTCTCCCAAAGGAGAGGAGGCACTGAGGTCCCCCTGGTCTGATCTTAGAAGCCCAGGCAAAATTAGTAGGCTTGGTGGGTACCCATGTACCAAATGGGAATTCAGCCAGAAAATAGTAGGAGAGAAAAAGAGGCTGAATAACTTGGTTTACATACCAGTAAAATTCCAAGGAATTTGCACCATCTATGTTGGGCCACCAGTGCCACTTGAATCTTGGAAGGTGCCCCTCCTTGGGCTCCTTCTCCCGTGGGCTTGAAAACCGGGGCAAGTAAGTAGACATGGCGGGCACCACACTCCAGATGGGAATTCAGCCAGAAAAACGGGGAGCAAGAAAGAATGACATGAGGGAAACAGTCTTTCCAGAAACTGATCCGATTTCTTTATTTTGGGGTTTGCTTATATACCTTTTGTTACACATGGGGATGAATACAGAGTCACGCTGGGGTCAGCAGTCCTGACCTTTATCAAAATCAGGTGCTTCACATTAATGTATAAAAAAAGGTCTTAGGAGTTTTACATCATCTTCTGGCCATGAGACCTGCTGACATTTTATGACCCTTTCTTTCTGATAACCATCTGAATCAGTTCTAAGGAGATGGATGGAACTGGAGCCGATTATACAGAGTGAAGTAAGCCAGAAAGAAAAACACCAATACAGTATACTAATGCATATATATGGAATTTAGAAAGATGGTGATGATGACCCTGTATGCGAGACAAAAGAGACTCAGATGTGTAGAGTGGACTTTTGGACTCTGGGGGAGAGGGAGAGGGTTGGATGGGATGGGAGAATGGCATTGAAACATGTATACTATCACGTAAGAAACAAAACGCCAGTCTATGTCCGATGCAGGATGCAGGATGCTTGGGGCTGGTGCATGGGGAGGACCCAGAGAGATATTATGGGGTGGGAGGTGGGAGGGGATTCATGTTTGGGAGCACATGTACACTCATGGTGGATTCATGTCGATGTATGGCAAAACCAATACAGTATTGTAAAGTAAACTAAAGTTAAAATAAAAATTTAAAAAAAAAAAAAACAACATTTTTTCCAAGGGTGTTTTTTCTTAAACCAGGCACCACCCTCCAAATAAAGTTGCATTCCTATAGGGTGAGGGTGTAGTGAGTTACAATCAAGAAAGGAATTTATTTAACCCAAGGTTAACATGATTAATCTTAAAGGTTAATACTTATTTCTCCTATATGCTTAAAGGTTAATACTTATTTCTCCTATATGTTAGTTATATTTATTATAAGGGCAGGGAATATGGAGATTTAGCAGCAAACATCAGCCCAACAAATGAAAATCCTTTCACCAATGTTCCCCTTAAGATCTATTTAGTCTTAAGATAGTGATAAAGTTACATTTTTACATAGCAAGGACACAGTGATTTATAACAAAGTACAGTGATCTATTACAAAAGAGAAGATTCATTAACTCAAAAAGTCTAGTATTGCTAACCTTAAAAACTACTATATTTCCCTTTCTATATTCCAAATACATTGATTAATATATTCCCAGGTACCTAAGGATATGGAGGCCTGGCGGCAATCATTGACTCAACAATGAGAAAAGCCCTATGCTAATTAAGACTCTCAAAATACTCCAAAACTCTCTGTGCTGTTTATGGTTGAGAGGTAGTAAAAAATCATGTGCATAGTGGCAGGAGTATGGATAATCCTGTCACACAAGCTAGTCTGTCAGCAGAGAGGTTTGACCTGAGACACCCTTGTCACACCCAGGGCAGGGAATTAGCAGTAATTACTGGCACAAAAAATGAAAAACCCTTCATCAATATAATTCCTAACCAACCCATTATACTAATAATTTCTAACTCTCCAAAAGAATTTGCCTTTAGTAAGTCTAAAACATCTCATGCCTCTCATGGTTGGGAGGCTGTAAACAATCACATGTGGCTGGATGAACCTATACAGGCAGGCTAGATAACCTTCAGAGGAGTCCGTAAGTTGAAACACTCTTGTCACACCCAGGAATTTTTATTGACTTGGAGCTGCACGTTTACTCCTTCTCCGAGAGAACCAGTGGGGAACAGCCCCCCAATAAAGTCAGAGGTGTAGGTGAGAGCATGAAACAGTAAAGTAGATAGACTCTGGTTTGGGGGGTAGATGCTCGGAAACAGGGGGTTTCCTGAGGCTTGATCACACCTTTGCCTATGCCAAACCTCCTTCCTCATGACCTTTGCCATGGGCAGAGTTCCTCACACTGGCTCCCAGCAGGAACTCTGCATTCAGATGCTTATATCTTTCCTTTTCTCCTTTACTTTTCACTTCTCTTCTTTTCACAGCTATTTGTAAGACTTCCTCAGACAACCATTTTGCTTTTTTGCATTTCTTTTCCATGATGATGATCTTGATCCCTGTCTCCAATACAGTGTCACGAACCTCCATCCATAGTTTTTCAGGCACTCTGTCTATCAGATCTAGTCCCTTAAATTCTCACTTCCACTGTATAATCATAAGGGATTTGATTTAGGTCATACCTGAATGGTCTAGTGGTTTTCCCCACTTTCTTCAATTTGAGTCCGAATTTGGCAATAAGGTGTTCATGATCTGAGCCACAATCGGCTCCCAGTTTTGTTTTTGCTAACTGTATAGAGCTTTTCCATCTTTGGCTGCAAAGAATATAATCAATCTGATTTCGGTGCTGACCATCTGGTGATGTCCATGTGTAGAGTCTTCTCTTGTGTGGTTGGAAGAGACTGTTTGCTATGACCAGTGCATTCTCTTGGCAAAACTCTATTAGCCTTTGCCCTGCTTCATTCCATATTCCAAGAGCAAATTTGCCTGTTACTCCAGGTGTTTCTTGACTTCCTACTTTTGCATTCCAGTCCCCTAGAATGAAAAGGACATCTTTTTTGGGTGTCCGTTCTAAAAGTTCTTGTAGGTCAACTTCAGCGTTACTGGTCAGGGCATAGGCTTGGATTACTGTGATATTGAATGGTTTGCCTTGGAAACAAACAGAGATCATTCTGTCATTTTTGAGATTGCATCCAAGTACTGTATTTCGGACTCTGTTGTTGACCATGATGGCTACTCCATTTCTTCTAAGAGATTCCTGCCCACAGTAGTAGATATAATGGTCATCTAGCTAAATTCACCCATTTCAGTCCATTTTCATTTGCTGATTCCTAGAATGTCGACATTCACCCTTGCCATCTCCTGTTTGACCACTTCCAATTTGCCTTGATTCATGGACCTGACATTCCAGGTTCCTATGAAATATTGCTCTTCACAGCATTGAACCTTGCTTCTATCACCAGTCACATCCACAACTGGGTATTGTTTTTGCTTTGTTCCATCCCTTCATTCTTTCTGGAGTTATTTCTCCACTGATCTCCAGTAGCATATTGGGTACCTACTGACCTGGGGAGTTACCCTTTCAGTATCCTATCATTTTGCCTTTTCATACTGTTCACGGGGTTCTCAAGGCAAGAATACTGAAGTGGTTTGCTATTCCCTTCTCCAGTGGACCACATTCTGTCAGACCTCTCCACCATGACCCCCCTCAGGTTTGGTGGCCCCACCAGGCATGGCTTAGTTTCACTGAGTTAGACAAGGCTGTGGTCCATGTGATCAGATTGGCTAGTTTTCTGTGATTATGGTTTCTGTGTGTCTGCCCTCTGATGCCCTCTCACAACACCTACCGTCTTAGTTGGGTTTCTCTTGCCTTGGACGTGGGGTCTCTCTTCACTGCTGCTCCAGCAAAGCGCAGCTGCTTCTCCTTATTTTGGACGAGGGGCATCTCCTCAGGGCCGCCCCTCCTGACCTTGAACGTGGAGTAGCTCCTCTTGGCCCTCCTGCGCCCGTGCAGCTGCTGCTCCCTGGACATGGGATTGCTCCTCCCGGCCTCCTCCCAAGGTCAAACTTTTGCATAAAATGTTTACAAAATTTCTCATGTGTTTGATAGATACTTCTAAGCATATTCATTTCCTGTTGTTGCAGAACAACTTACCACAAATGTAGCAGCTTTATCTCACAGTTTCCAGGGGGTCTGGAGTCTGAGCCTGGCTTAACTGGGTCCTCTGCTTAGAATCTTCCACGACAGTGATTCAGGTGTTGGTTAAGGCTGCATTCCAATCTGAGACTCAGTATCCTCTTCCAAGTTGATATGATTGGCAGAATTCATTTTCTTGCTGCTGTAGTACTCACGGTGGCTCATTTCTCCAAAGCCAAGAGGAAATGAAGTATCTGATCTCAGAGATAAGGCCTAAACCTTCTTTTAAACTGATTAGGGACCTTGATTTCATCTGTCAAATCCTCTTTCTTTGGCCATATAAGGTAACATAGTCATGAAAATGACAGCTATCATATCCTAGATATCTCTCATACAGGACACAGACACCTGGCAGGAGGTAGGAGAAAGGGGATGGGCCACAGGGGTCATCTCAGAATTCTGCCTACCACAGCAAGTTACCCTAAGAAACATTATATTGTAGATATATTCCATTTTAAAAATCACTAAAATTACATTAAAATCCAGAGAAGTGTAAAAACTATTTATTCAAAGTACATTATCTCTGATTTTTCTACTATTTAATTATGATTTTCATGACTTACACAACAAAATTTTGACAAACCTCTACCCTATGACCTTCTCTCTGTTTACCATGGCTTTCCAAAGAACCTACTTAATTCTTAAATGAAGACCAACTTATTTTTCAAAAACTAAAGGATAATACAATAGCATTGCTTCTGGATTTTTACCAAAAATGTCATTAGACATTAGTATGTTTCCAGGCATTCTTCTGATCAATGCGAATTGAGAATGCACAAGTAAGTGAAACTATGTCCTTGGTCTTGGTGCATCCAGCCTAGGAAGACAGTGACAAGTATAACAAGTATTCCAGTGAGGTAAAGAATTTCTGAAAAAGAGCTTATTAAACATGAAACCAGTGGAAGCACTCACAGAGGAAAATGATGATGAACTGTGAAAAAAGTTAGGTCAGTTTTTTTAATGCCAATAAAAACATTTGGAAAGATTGAATATATAAATACATATGCATAATATCTATATACATATACACATGCAGTCAACAAATAAATAAGTAAAAACATGAAAGCATAAATCATAAAAATTATGAAGGATATGGATCCAAAATTCAAAGGAAATACAAATGAAAAATATGCAAAAAGTTATTCTCTCTCACTAGTAATTAAAGAAATATACCAAAGGAAATAAATTAAAAAATTTGAAAAATATTATCACTAAGTGCTGGTGAGGGTGTGACAGCTAGCCTCTGCTATACATTATGAGGAAGAATAAATTGGGTAGCCTTTTTTGAAAGGAATTTATTGATAATAAGGAGAATGAAAGAACTTCATGCCTTTGGTCCTATAATTCCACAAGTGAAAGATTCTGAAGGAAATGAATATTTCAACAATAAAGGAATCTTTAAGTAAATGAAATAGTATATACTCATTAAAAATCATGTTTTCTAAATTATTTTAGTGATGTGGGAAAACAAATACATTGATATGTTAAAGAAGTCCACAACATAATTGGTCACATCTATACAAAAAATAAATGTACACAGAGAAAACTTGAAGATAAATATACTATAAATTTCAGCCATAATTATCTCAAATATACAATTATATAATTTTTACTCTATATGGCATATAGAAGTTAACAAAAATTCTTAAAACAATAGTAATGTGTGTGCATGCTTAGTTGTGTCTGATTCTTTGTGACCCCATGGACCGTAGCTCACCAGGCTCTACTGTCCATAGAATTTTCAAGGCAAGAATACTGGAGTGGATTGCCATTTCCTTCTCCAGGGAATCTTCTCAACCCAGAGTTCAAACCCACATCTCTTGTGTCTCCTGAATTGGCAGGCGGATTCTTTACCAGCAGAGCCACCAAGGAAGCCCTTTAAAACAATAGTAATAACTCTATAAAATTACAAAGTTGATAAACAGAATAGGAAACCTTAATGTCTTCAAAATCTACAAGAAACTGTCGTAGTCAGAATTAAAGCCTTGGAATTTCAGGAACATTATTAAAACATAGGATGTGACCATGAATCTACTTCATGGAGAGGAAGTGGGTCATAGTGACATGTTGATCAGAGAGCTACCAACAAGGTAGACCAGATGGATAAGAACCAAAAGCTGGAAAAAACAGCCCAACTAGAGAGGCATTTCCTGGTACAATCTGATCAATTCTAGCAAAAAGCAGACCACATTTTATGAACTATAACATACAGTTTAAATATAAGTTAAATCTTTATCTTAAAAATTGTTCTAGTTTTAAGGTTGTGGATTAAAAGCAAGTACCCAATTGTTTATTGTGGAGTTCTTAAAGAAATAAAACATGTAAAGGTGAAATAAACTGGAATAGGTTAGCTATAGGAGAAGGCCTAAGATGAATTGTATAAAATTACACTCCTCAAAAATTTTTATACAAATTGTATCAACAAACTTTTAAAAAGTTTGTTTGAATTTTAATGATTAATTGACATTTATATTCTAGGATATGATAAATTATGAAGAATTTGTTACTAATGAATTATTCATCTTCATAAAAGATTGAAAAGGAGGAGGGAAGATAAACTTAAATCATAAGAGATTTTTCTTTTTCTTTGGTTTGTTTTCTATTGGGAGAGGAGCATGAATTTTAAAAATCTGTGGTTAAATGACTGCAAACAATTTCTCAGATAAGCTTAAAGTGTGGCTACCCTTAAAGATCTTCCAAATAACACACTCAACACTCTGACTTGCTTTAGGTTTTCCCCTAAAACCTAAAGCTTCTGCCTAGAAATGGGAATGGGCAGAATGACCCATTCCTCACTCTTTAAATTCCTGTTAATAGAATATAGCACATTCTGTGAGAGAGAGATTAAATAAATAGCAAAATATTTTAGTTATGAAAAAAGTTAATAAATATTGTATTAGAAAGATTTCAGGTACATATTGGACTGTTTGTCTTTAGTTTCATACCACCTCTTTAAACATCAACCACAATGGATGAGCCATACCTGAAGGAAGAGATTTGAGAGAAAAGATGTGAAGCTTGTGGGTGGGCTTTTCAGTTGTTAAAGCATTAGTGAATGGGATCTTTTTCCTAGAAGAGAAGTGCAATTTTGTCAGGAGAAAGAAGGAACTGTTTTCTTTTTTTATGAAGCAGAATTCCATTCTAATTCTCTGAGCTTTTTACTATAACTGCCTTAGCATGTGTTTTAAATTATATTGTATGCATGTGTTCCCCATAAAATTAGCCATCATGACCCATTGTTCCACAGTCCTTCCTTTCATCACATTTTAGAGGCCTGTGTTCCATATTAGCAAAGAACCCTTAGGGGAAATTATACATTTTCCATACACTAGCTTTGTTACATATTTGATAACACTTATTGTATATTTAAGGATATGGGTAAATATATATAATTTTTTAAAAATAATAAAACAACTGGCCAATTGTTTCCTCATGGCAAACAAACTAGGAAGGCAAACTGAATGTATCCAGCATCAATATCAAAACAGAATTAACAGCTCCACTTTTAACCCATATGTTCGTGAATATATAACTCCATCAATATGTTAACTAGGGTGAAGGCACATTGCCAAGTTTAGAACTCACTCAAATTCCTTGTGTTCTGAGTTTAAAATGAAATTTGAGGATTTTCAGGTTCAAGGTCCTTTTCAGTGCTATAAAAATGTGACTTCCTGGTTGGAAAAAACTAAATGTTTTTGGACACCAACTTGCTCACACAAAACACTATGATAAGTGTGAATGAATCAGTGACATATGGATTAGATTTTCCCTTTAAAATCCATTATTTTTTTAAACATTTTAAATAGAAAATTCATGGTAAAAACATGCATTGGATTTAGCCAACTTTAAATCATTTGAAAAATATTTGTAAGGCATTTTTCTCTCAATGGATATGTGGCAGCATTTCTAGCCCATAATGTTAGTGTAACTTCACTCTTTTCCCCAACTCTCCCCCAAACCCTCAAATTAATATTCTAGAGAAAACAAACTTCTGCTTGGTTCTCCTTCTCGCTCATGCTCTTTTTTCCTCCTACTTCCTTGATTGTATCTTAAAAATCTTTATGTATTATTTCCATTGCACTGGCAAAATGTTTTTTAATTAAATGGTATTTCAAACTATTCTAAATGTAAAACTCTAGGGAACAGCAGCAAAGGATATACATTAGTGATAAAAAAGAAATACATTTGTTTGTAGTTCTGAATGGACATCTCAAAGATGAGAAACATTTTTTATTTTTCTCAAGCTACAACCCATTAATCTATTAATCAAAATTAACTATTACAATTGTATTTTCTCAGAATGACCCCTGAGTACCAAGAGTG